>CM076680.1:32311118-32356118 GCA_038501925.1 Xenopus petersii | reverse complement strand
AACCGTTACATGTCTGACGGAGAAAAAGAGAGCCTCAATCCAGGGAGGGAAGCCAAAGCTGTCCCTCAAACCCCAGGTGGGAGAGTGAGGCCTATGTGGAAACGATCACTGCAGCTTGAAGCATCTTTCTGCCGAAGCGAGTGCCAGAAGCCGCAAAACTATCAAAATGGTAAAATTTTGAAAAGGAGTGGACTGAGGTCCATGTAGCTGCTTTGCACAGCTGTTCTGCTGATGCCTGATTTCTGAATGCCCAGGACATACTCATCCCTCTGGTAGAGTGGGCAGTAATCCTGGTTGGGGCGTTTTTCCATGTGCCGTGTAGGCTCGCTGAATGGTTTGCTTGATCCAACGGGAAATGGCCGATTTAGTGGGCCGTGAACCCTTGTGAAGTCCAGAAGGAAGAATCAGAAGAGCATCAGACTTGCGGATGTCCTTAACTCTGTGAAGATAGAATTTTAGGGCCCGATCCAGAGAGTGTAGAGCCACCTCCTTGGGGTTGGACGGTGAAGTATTGGAATGGTTACACCGCACACTTGGCATTTTACTCACTTTATCTGCTTTTAGTGGTGCTGGTTATCCTTCGGCCTGACGTGGCCTTCCAATGGCAGCAGTTTCAATTATGGATCCGCACACACCAATTTTCTGCAGTTTTTTCCTTTTATTTATATTCACCACCAATATCAACGTTTCAGGGGGTACAACCTCCCTTCGTATATCCTGACGAAGGGAGGTTGTACCCACCGAAACGTTGATATTGGTGGTGAATATAAATAAAAGGAAAAAACTGCAGAAAATTGGTGTGTGCGGATCCATAATTGAAACTGCTGCCGTTGGACGGTGAAGGGCAGAATGTGGGAACCATAATTTCTTGGTTTAGGTGAAATTCTGAGACTACCTTAGGAAGGAAGGAATAGTCCGAAGAACCGCCCTGTCATGATGGAAAACCAAGAAGGGAGGTTTGCAAGATAAGGCGTTGAGCTCCGAAACACATCTTGCTGAAACAATTGCCAGAAGAAAAACGGTCTTCCAGGTTAGCCATTGAAGGGACACTGATCCCATTGTTCAACGCGAGGGTGTTAAAAGGCTTTCAATACAAGATTGAGGTCCCAAAGGGAAGCTGGTGGTTGGATCAGGGGAGCTACATGTGCGACTCCCTGCATAAAGGTCTTGACATCAGGTAATAGCGCCAGTCGCTTCTGGAACAGGACAGACAGGGCAGAGATCTGGGACTTGAGAGAACCTAGGGATAGACCTTTGGATAACCCCTCCTGTCGGCTTATGAAGTCTGCTTCCCAGTTCAGGAGACCTGGGATATACATCGCCAAAAGCATGGACCGATGGCTTTCTGCCCATTGGAAGATGAGCTTGACTTCGTTTAGGGCTGCTCTGCTTCTCGTGCCCCCTCCTGGTGGTTGATGTAAGCCACTGCCGTAGCATTGTCCATCTGAATCTTCACTGCCTGATCTGTCAGGTCTCGCTGGCAATGAAGGAGGCCTAGGCGGATAGCTCGAATCTCTAGCAGATTGATCGGTAACTTCTTTTCCTCCGAATCCCAGACACCCTGTGCTGGTTTCCCCTTAAGGACGGCACCCCAGCCGAACAAGCATGCGACTCTGGTCGTGTGGACTGTGGAGTACCCGCTAGTGAGGGTCTCCTAGTGGTCTGCCTGATTTTAGGTGGTGAGATTTCAGCCACCAGCGAAGAGATAATCTCATTTTGTGAGATAGTCTAATCTCTTGTAGCAGGGATCGCCTTTTCCACGCTGTCAGAATGTTCCATTGAAGTTCTCGGAGATGGAATTGGGCGAATGGTACCGCCTCTATGGTGAAAACCATGACTCCCAAAACCTTCATGCAAAACTTGACAGAATGTTGTCGTTTCTGTAGTAGGGATCTTACTAATGAAGATGAAGGGCCTTCTCCAGAGGAAGAGATATTCTCTGTGTTGTTATTCTCTGAATTGCATGCCGAGAAAGACCACGGATTGACTGGGAGTCAGAGAAGACTTGGTTAAGTTGAGAACCCAACCTAGTTTCTGCATCATGTCCAGAGTTATCTTGAGGGAGCGATAAGCCTCCGCGGAAGTGATGGAGCTTTGATCAGCAGATCGTCCAGATAAGGAGTGATGGATACCCCCGCACTGCCTGCGGCCATAATCTTGGCGAAGACCAGGGGGGCAGAGGTTAGTCCAAAGGGAAGACTTGTGAATTGGAAATGATGACTCTGGTAGGCAAATCTCTAGTATTTCTGATGGCGAAGGAAAATGGGTACGTGCAGGTATGCATCATTTATGTCTATGGAGATAAGAAACTGCCCCGGGGATATTGCTGCAATGACCAACCTGAGAGACTCCATTTTGAAGCATCGGGGGCGAATGAGCTTGTTCAATTCCTTTAGGTCTAGGATGGGACGGACTGGTGGCGCGCCTCTGACTCCTGCCTGTTTGATTCCGATTCTGCCTCACCCCATCTGAATGATTACCCGGTTTTGACCATTGCCTGCCTGACGATCCTGCTATCTACCTGCCTCGATCCTGCCTGTCTGACCACAAATTCGCCTATTCCTGCTTGTACCGTGACCTTTGGCCTTAAAGACTCTATCTACAGTCGTGCAGCTCTGCCTATCCAGAACCCTCATCTTGCACCTCTCGTTTAAGTCCAGGTGGCATCCAAGTAAGCCGAGGGCTCCACCCGAGGCCCAAAGGCGGTCACACTACTGGTGAAGCACGAGCCGAGACCAGGGTGTCTGGTGTTTGTTCTGGTGTGGGGTGCCGACCGTGACATCTACGCATCCTGAACGAGAGTGAGCCAAGCGTCGGCGAACAGACTTGGCCACCCTCCTATTGGTGTGGTTGGAGGTGTAATGACACCGTCATGCCGAAGTAGACTTGTCCCTGGACTTAGGGGTGAGCTTCTTGTTGTGCCAGGCTGGTCTTTGTTTGCTAGCAAAGTGTCCCCGTGCCATGAAGGATTGTCTCGGGGGAGAGGATCTCGAGCCTTTTGTTTTGGAGCCACAAAAATTATTCATCTGCGAAAGGTAGACCGAGCCTTGAGCTGAGGTAGGAGAGTACTCTTGCCCCCAGTAGCTTGGCTGATAATCTTGTCCAAATCAGGGCCAAAGAGCAACTTACCCTTGAAGGGTATGGAGGTCAGGAATTTCTTTGAAGAAAAGTCAGCAGACCAGAACTTCATCCATTAGGACCAACGGGCTGCAACTGCGAGTGCCGAAGACCTACTGATGACTTGAGCAGCGTCTAAGGAGGCCTCGGAAATCTAATCATTTGCTTCCTTTATCCGAGAGGCTCATTGAGAAAGTTCGCATCAGGGAGCCCCCGATTCAATAGCGTTGAGAAGAGAATCAGACCTGGATTGAATGGCTCTACTCACCCAGGCTGTTGCTAAAGCAGGTCGAAGGGAGGTGCAGAGGCCGAGAAAAGAGACAGCAGAAGGCTCTCTACTTTCTTGTCCATGGAAAGAGGAGGCATCAGGGACTGGGAGAGCAGTATATTGGACAGTCGAGAGACTGGTGCATCCACTGAAGGTGGCAGTGACCACTTCTCAGTAAACTCGCTTGGGAAAGGATAGAGCTTTTGGAAGCGGCGGTTAGTTTGAAAACGTCTCAGGTTTGTCCCACTCTTGCTGAATGATATTGTCGAGCTGTGAGTGGGAAGGGAAAACAGAGAAAGTCTTGCTGAGTCGTTTGAAAAGAGTCTTAGAAGACTCGGCTGAGTCTTATGGTTCTTGAAGGTGAGGAGTCTCTAAAACAGGGGCAATTAGAGTCCAACGAGTTTGAGGATGGTCTAAGGGATTCCTTCTCATCTTGGTCTGAGTTGTAAGAAAGCTCGAGGTCGTCCTCATCCACCGAAATTAACGGATGTATGGAAGGAATTCTGGAAGGAGAATCACAAGTATCTTGCGCGATAAGGAAGGGAGGAGTAAGCGAGGGGAACCGACTCCTCAGATGAGGCTCAGAATGCTGGCCAGAGTGACACGCACCTGTTGATATGGCTTGGCTTCCCCAGGGAAGGTGAAGAGTCTCTAAAAACTGTGCCCATACACGCACACTGCTGCTGATCTGAGGGGGTCCCAGGGGGAAAATAAGGTGTAACTTACCCCATTAGCGCCCTCAGTAAACTTCTTATCCTGAAGGGGAAAAAAAGAGTCTGGGTGGTCTGTGCAAAAAGCAAACCAGAACCCGGAGACAGGTCCCTCGTGGGGTGGGGGGGGGGGGTCAGAATGGACCTCTATACAGTGTAGAGGGCCTGATCAACCCCGGGTGTCAGTCTAGCAGTAATATATAAAAACAAAAAATACTCTGAAGAGAGACAATATGTCCTATCCTCCTGACACAACTTAAACTGAGTAGAACTCCGCCTACTGGGGGTATAGCCAGTTTTTTTTCTAGTTGTGTCCTGCCTCCTAGATGCACCAGCTATACCCCCCACTGTCCTTGTGTCCCCCAAGCAGACCTGGAGAAAGGAGCTGGATTTATACCCTTAGATTCAAATAAGATGGTTTGTAGTCTAGCACATTCGACTTCAGCATTACTTTCCATGACACCTCTTACACTGGGTTTAAAATCATTCAAAACAAATTTCTTTCTTAATTACCCTGTCCCTTCAAATATTAACTGACCAGTCAAGCAACTCATTTAACCAAATTTCTGCAATACCAATTATATATTACATTTCTCACCCATTTTAACAGGCAAACTTCGTGTATTATAAACATACATGTACTACTGCTACCAGTCTGATCAATGTCCAAGTCCTGCAGCCTTTACAGTAAAGTTTCTTCATTTCAATACACACGTGTAGAGCTAAATCGTCAGATATACAGGTAGATGATCATACCAGAATTTGTTTCGTACAGTATTATCAGTGCATCTATAGCCATCTATGGATCTGACTTCTGGTTCTCCCAGTCATGTGGAATAAGCCTATCGATCTCCACACATCCTTTGCACTACTATTTTAAGTAAACTATCTTCCCTGTATTTCTAACTTCTACCCCACCAAAGCCTATCTGAGGTAATAATTTCACATAACCAAATGACAAAAACAGGTCAAAACTGCTTAAATTTAAATCAACCCAACTAATCTCATATACCATTAATGCATTTTAGTGAATACTTACAATATCAAAATTGTGCTCCATCTGCAGAAGTGTTATCTAAAGAAAAATGAGAATCACCAGGTTATGCAGAACAAGTGAATAGGCTTTTATAAAGAGATTGGAAAATGTAGCAAGGGCTTAAAACAAAGATCTAAAACAGTGTATGCTATGGTACAGGAAACTAAATAAATGCACTGAATTTATATATTTGCCCAAAAAACATATTGTCTTCCATTTGTGAAAAACAAATTCCTTATTTGCATAAAACTCTTCATCAGCAAACATTAAAATGTATGAGAGATTAACAGGCATCTATGGATATGCCCAGATACATGACAGCAAGGTCTGAGATTCACTTTTGTGAAAGGGCCTAGGACTGTGGTTTTTGGTTTGGTTCAAGTCTCTTTGTGGTCCAACATTTGGCCTTAGTTTATAAAAAAAAAATTACAAACAGAATAATAATAATAAATAGAGATACAAAACCATACAGTCATAGCACCAAAGTTAACTAAAAGCTCTAAATCTCACCCTAAATGACCTTTAAAACTGGCTTCAACAGAAAGGAAATTCTCCCTAAATAATAAATGTCTATGGATGCCATATATAAAAAATGAGAGCATAAAATAATCCTAGGTTTGACTAAATCCCACATCCTGACATATGTTTCCATCAACCTCCTATTATTTATATTATTATTTAAATCACTAATTATATTCAGCTTCTTACAGAAGCTAAGGGAGATCTTTCTCATCCAGTTTGAAGAGATATAACATGTTCCCTTTTCAAAATATATAGTGTTACACACTTCTAGCTAGTGCAGGGTAGTTTATTTTTACTAAATATATAAAGGTTTCATAATATTACACATTTTAAAAGTACAGCTGTCTACTGTGTATGGCTAAGTTTTCTGATCCATTAGTCTAATTAGCCATGTTAATGGCTCAAACCAAATAGTGATAGAAACATATCTTTAAAAAAAAAAAAAAAAAGAGCTGTTTTAGCCCTCGAGTTCTACAACAACACTGCAAAACTGCCCTTTATAAAACGTAGAACTGTTTTGCATAGCAATATGATGAAATGGTCACTACACTTTCTCTTACCAGTGCTGGGACAACACTCTTCACAGGGAACCCACCCAACGTCTCTTCATTTCCCATCACCAGTAACTGGCACATCTCAATGACAGCCTGGAGCTGCTGGCTCTCGTCTGTTGCCTGGAGACCCTGCAGCAGTTGCTGCGCCTTGGAGCCTACAGAAGAGAAATCAAACCAATGAAATGCCTATTTATGACCTCGTGCAAATCCTACAGAGCTTAAAATCTAGATTTGGCAGTTATACATGCCACATGCATCATAAAAATACTACTAAAGGGAGCTGCCTGCAAAAAATCTCATAGAATATATTTTCTTTATGTGCTTACAATTACTTTGACTACAAGTGATGTGTAAAAAACCTCCAAGACACCAACCCAGTCATAGCTAAACTTCCTTTACAAATTTCATAAATTCACCTGAAAACTAATTTAGTATGCTGTGAAGTTATAATCCAAGACAAATTGCTGCTTGCCTTTGATTTAAATTTTTTCCATTTTTTTCACCCAATAGTTTTTTTTCTTATTTTCAACTGACATTTAAACTCGTTTTGAGCTGTAAGACTTATTGAAAACCCCTGGTGCAAAGACAGAAGGGCAAAAAATTGGAACCCATGAATTAAAAGGGGTTGTTCATCTGTAAATTAACTTTTAGCATAATGTAGAGAGTGAAATTCTGAGACAATGGGCAATTGGTCTTTTTTTTAATTTTTTTTTTATGTAGCTGCTCTCCAAAGTGAAATGTTAGCAGCTATCTGATTGCTAGGGTCGAAATTACCTTAGCAACCAGGAATTGATCTGAATGAGACAGTTTTTGGCTGCTGAGGTAAGTGACCCCCCCATTCACTCACCACGGTTATTAATACTTACTAGCCCCACTCCCAATTGTCCGATGGAAGAGCTGGGACATCCGAGGTCCAAGGGGACCAAAGAGGTGGGGAGGAAGACCTCGGGCCTCCAGAAGAGCTGTGTGATTCAGAATAAAAGTTGAATGATGATCTTTAGATACTACTATAGTACAAGAATATATCACGGTCATAAGGTTTCTCCTAAGAGCAACCAATTAAATCTCAAAGACGGCACTAAAACAGGGATTTCATTTGGTCATATTGTCATTACAAACGGTAGAATGCTTGCTTTGATTAACCAAATTGTAAAAAAGGGGTACAAACCAGCAAATAACATAGTGAAGGCTAGAAACACAAACACACAAGTATTCATAGTTTGTACTATACCTGATTAAACAAATAAAATATTAAATCTGCAAATAGTTTTTTTATAAGAAAGTGTATTTACAATACATTATTGGTAAAAAAACCTCACCAGCTTTCTAACACAGACACTACTCAAATACTTATATATGGCTTGAATCTACTATGAATAAAGAGCTACATACAGAAAAAATGTTCACCACATGGATGAGCTATATATCCTCCCATCTCCCCTCACACGTCAGACATTTCACAATATATACTTTCAGACATACTACTTGATATGACACGGAACGCCTACTAAATAGTACAATACAGGAAACTGATCACTTTATTCAGCGCCTCTACCAACTACAAGGACAGAGATCACACCCCAGGAGTCACCTCATCAACCAAATGCTATCTTCAACATGAGGTACTTCCAATAATCCTTGAAGATTTTGGATGTTAGAGAAACCACTGTGTAGAGCATTAATGATATTGGCAATGATCCTAATAGTTTCATGATTAGATATAATAATTAAAAAAGTTGTATTTACAAAGGTGAATTTATACCTTGAAGACGTCCCATTTCTGAGTCATCGCTCTCACTCTCTCCAGAGGTAGTCGTTCCTACTGCACCCGCTACAGAGCTAGAAGCTAAAAAGAAAGGTAACCATTACAAAATAATATACGTATACAGCCATTTGCATCTGCATTAATTTAAGTAGGTTGCCATTTTACCCCTCCCACAACTATTCCCATTACAGCATAAAAACATGTCGTTCATGTGGGCTCTACTTCCTTTCTTCAGAGCACTCGAGACGTTTTTCACACTTTTACCACCCATTACTATCTTTCTATGAAGACAAAAAAAAAAAAAAAAACACACGAGCTGAGCTGTGCATACAGTGTAAATTTTAAACAAGCAAGACCCCGTTTATCTTCACTGTGCATATTTAGGGTTTTGACCCTGAACTGTACTTTTTTTTTAAATTTTTTCAAATTTTTCTATTTTTTTTATCTTTTGCACTAAATAGTACTGAACTGTTTAGTGCAAAAAGTGTTGAACTTGATGGACTTTTTAAAACCAACTTCTCATACCCACCTGTTTTTTTTCTCTTTATGTATTCCGTTTTCCTTTTTTTTTGTCATTGTTTGTATTCAAAGCATTACAATTTCTTTTTAAAAACCAATTTATCTATGTAACAGAACAAACAGTTTACCACTGATTTCACTTTCTTATATCTTCTTAATAAATGATAGGGAAAAGTCTCTTAAAGTGGTTGTTCATCTTTAAATTAACTTAACATATGATGTAGAGAATTTGTCTGAGAATTTGCAATTGGTTTTCTTTTTTTTCTTTCGTTAATTTAATCATTTTTAATCATTAATAAGTTAGCTTTTTATTCAGCAGAAGAAAATTCAGCAATCTGGTTGCTAGGTTTCAAATTACCCTAACAACCATACACTGATTTGAATACGAATAGGAGAGGCCGGTATAGAAAGATGAGTAATAAAAAGTAGCAATTGCTCAAAATTTGTAGCCTTACAGAGCATTTGTTTTTAGATAGGGTCAGTGACCCCCCATTTCAGTTAAGGAAATGACATTTGACATTAGTTGTCCAGGACAAATGTTTTTTTTTGTGTCACTTCCTCCATGCATGAGATGTACAAAGTAGCTAGGGAAAGGGAGGAGCTAATTTATACAAAATTCATTATAATCCTTTAAAATGACTACCCTGCTTCTAGGGGATTAGGATAGAAAAAACATAATTCATTACAACTCTACAATAACAAAAAACGACATTTCTAAGATAAAACACATATTCAGAGTATTTTGCTCACGTTGAGAATAGGTATATGTTGCCCCATTCACTGTCAGTGCAAACAAATTCTGTTCCCCAGTCACAGGTCCGTTTTATACTAAAAATGTTAAATGGTTTGCAACGACTGTACCGTAGAACCTGACTGCTTCATTCTGTTATGTCTATAAGCTGCCCGCCCATGTCTGCATGCTTAAAGGAACAGTTCGGAATAAAAACTGGATAAATAGATAGTATGTCCAAAATAAAAAATGTTTTTAAAATAGTTAGTTAGCCAAAAATGTAATGTATAAAGGGTGGATTGACTGGATGTCTGACATAGAACAGAACACTACTTCCTGCTTTTCAGCTCTCTTACTCTGAGTTAGTCAGTGACATTAAGGGGGCCACATGGGACATAACTGTTCAGTGAGTTTGCAATTGATCCTTAGCATTCAGCTGAGATTGAAAATAAACTGTTATGAACCATGTGGACCTCCCTCAATTAGCTGATTGGCTACTGCCTGGTAAGTAAGTAAAAGTGGATTTGGTGCAACCCTAGCCAGGTCCCTCTATATGAATTACAATGCCAGCAAGTTTTACTATTGTTTAAACAAGGAAATCTCACAGCACAATAATCCTCACGATTTATTATATGGAGCAGGGCCCTCTATCCCCAGAGTCTGGGGATATGTGACAAACCACTATATGTGTAAAAAAACAGTATACCAAAACACAAATTGTACCTGCTGCACCCTGTGCAGTGTCATCCGTGCGAGCAGCTGAAGAATTTGCACCTTCCTGGTTTTCAGGATCGGCCATCTTCTCCTGTCGGCGAGCTTCAGCTGCTGCTCGTTTGCCAAGGCCAGAGCCTCGCCGACTGCAGCCCAAAACAGAAACCGTAAGAAATAGGCAATAACATGGTTCTAGCATCATACAAATGATATTTACTCATGTAATTTTAATGCATTTAATAAGTTAATTTAAAGTTGTTACAAAATGTTTTTAGGTTGGAAAAAAAAACACGTTTTACTATAGTTTGATAAGTTTAGAGTTTCAACCTGGTGCTAGCACAGGAGCCCGTGGTCTTTTGGCGTGTGCTCCGCCTCAGGCTGGGGAGCTCAGTGGGTGGCGACTCACTGCGCTTCTTGGTAGATTTTCTTAAGTCTGTGACAAAGAAATAGGGAAACTTTAAATTAAAAAAAAAAAAACCCAATTCCCAAATACCACTGTATTTTGGTCAAAGAAAATAATATTTATAAGAGAACTGCTGTTCCCAAATGATATTGCACTGAATTGCATAAGTAATTATCCCCTTAGACCATTCCATGTTTCAATCACTCTCCAGAAATGGGCTGATACTTTATAGAAGAAAGCAGCAACAAAACCCTCCCAACAATGCTACTTTTCTCAAGAAAACTAGTGGATGTGCCAGTAAATTTGCCTCTTAAGTGGAACAGCAAAGCTACATGACCCGAATTGCTTGGGACACCCCAAATCTGTGTTCTTAAAGGACAAGTAAAGCCTTTATTTTCCTACAATGTATATAAGTTGGGCATATCTTCCCCACCCAAGCCACAGACCACCGACAGAGAAAGTAGTCAGCTTATTGGCCCGTGTATGGGACCCTCCGACGGGCTTCCCCGATTGATATCTGGCTGAAAGTCGGCCAGATGTCGATCGAACAGGACTAAAAATCCCGTCGGATCACAGCCGCATCTGTTCGTTGATGTGGTCCCGCGATCTGACCGCCCATTAGTAACCAATCTTTGGGCCCTAGGGCCCACGATCGGATCAGCCCAATATTGCCCACCTCAAGGTGGGCATATCAGGGAGAGATCCGCTCATTTGGCGACATTGCCATGCGCAAACAGGACATGAATGCTGTAAAGTTCATGCAATGCAGAATGCAGGGTTATACAGGCACACCATAAAAAGTTCTGCTGGGGTTGAGCACTGTGATGGTTAAAGGAAAACTATACCCCCAAACAATGTAGGTCTCTATAAAAAGATATTGCATAAAACAGCTCATATGTAAAATCTTGCTTCATGTAAATAAACCATTTTCATAATAATATACTTTTCTAGTAGTATGTGCCATTGGGTAATCATAAATAGAAAATTGCCATTTTAAAAAATAAGGGCCGCCCCCTGGGATCGTAGGATTCACTGTACTCACAAACATACCAACAAACCATACATGTTAGGTCACATGAGCCAATTAACAGACAGAGTTGTGTCTTTTGCTTCCATACTTCTTCCTGTTACAGTTAGAGTTGAAGTATTTCTGGTCAGGTGATCTCTGAGGCAGCACAGAGACCATCACGAAATGGAGGCTCAAGGCAAGAGATGTAAAAGGGCAAGATTTACTTAAATATATATTCCAGTTTGGTAAGATTCTTTAATATGCCTCTTAATATGATATGAACTATCTGTTGCTTAAGTGTTCATTTTGGGGGTATAGTTTTCCTTTAAGCTAAGGAGAAAAAAATAGGATCAGACAGCTAGAGCAGAGTTTCTATGGGAACCAGTAATGCTTTCTCATCATTGGCTGTTAGACTGGAGGGTGTGTTTAGTAATCTGAGCTGAGAAGAATTGATCATGCTCATATAGCAACAGACAAAGTAAATTCCTGAGGGAGGGGCAGGGTGGCTTAGAGGAGTAGAAGGATTTCTAAATGATTAAGGGGACACAATTCTGGGGTAACATTTAGCAGGGGGAGGAAGGGAGGGGGCCAGTGGGGACTTTTCATCATGGGGGGTTTAGTTCTCCTTTAAGCAGAACGGTGGAGTTGGAGTTGTAAGCAATTTTGGGTACCTGGAATCAGAGCCAGCAATAAAGTACTGACTGACTCCTAGTAAATTTAAATTGTAATGAAAAAAAAAAATACAATACAGGTATGGGATCCGTTATCTGGAAACCCATTATACAGAAAACTCAGAATTACAGAAAGTCTCTCATAGACTGCAATTTATCCGAATTTTCAAAACAATTTCCTTTTTCTCTGTAATCACAAAATAGTACCTTGTACTTGATCCTAACCAATATATAATTAATCCTTACTGGAAGCAAAACCTGCCTATTGGGTTTATTTCATGTTTACATGATTCTCTAGTAGACTTATGGTATGAAGATCCAAATTATGGAAAGATCAGTTATCCAGAAACCACCAGGACCCGAACATTTTGAATAACAGGTCCGATACCTTCACAGATAATAGTCATAATAAAGGTACTTCTCTGCTGTAACAAGAAACCCCAGTGCAAAGTTTGACTCGTGTGAAATCCAGAGGTTATAACCTTATTGGTTTAATTTTGCCTTTATTTAAAGTTTAGATTTAAGGAATGTTTGTGTTTCTTTTATAAATAAAATAAAAAGCCACAATGACACAGGCTCAGTAATAGATTTAGCCCCAAACTTGAACAGTATCCTCAGTCGTGTTAGCAGTGACAGGCTTGGACGGCCAATAGGGCAGTGTGTTGGCTTTCTAGACAGTTCTTTGAAGATGGTGACTGCTTTTTAATTGTAAACAGCTTTAAAATTGCTGGGCTTTGGCAGTGATGAAATGACAAGCAACATGGAAAAAAAATAAACCAAGTAAACTCAATTGAAATGTTCAGTCTACAATGTGGATGAATAATATCTTAGTTGAAATCAACGGTTTTATTACTACAAAGGAAAGGGAAATCATTTTAAGAATGCTTAATTATTTGATTATAATGGAGTCAACAGGAGATGGCCTTTCTGTAATTCTGAGCTTTCTCTGCACGGTGGGTTTCCAGATAATGCAGGGCTGTCCAACTGGTGGCCCGCAGGCCACTGACCCCCCCCTTTGTGTGGCCCCCACATGAAAGTCTGCCTGCTGTGTCTGCTTACCTTGTATAAACTTTAAAAGGTATCACTACAGAGATTTACTGACCCCTGTATTGTTTAAACCTCAAATTCAGACTATAATCCCCTGTATTGTTCACACCTGTGATCCCCCCGTATTGTACTTGTAACACCTCTATTGTTTAAACCCTTTACTGTTCACAATTGAGACCCAGACAAACTGCCCACATTGTTCACACTTAAACGGCTGGAGGGCACCGGCACTGTGTCATTGTATGTAGCACAGTATTTACTGTCCATTTTAGACTGGTCCTGATAGGTTTCCCTGTCTCCTGCTTTGTTCTACCTTCCTATGCTCCCTGTGTGTGCCATACTCTGCTTGCCCAGTGCTGCTTGTGTGGGCCATACACTGCTTGCCCAGTGCTGCTTGGGTGTGCCATTCTCTGCTTGCCCAGTGCTGCTTTAGTGTGCCATTCTCTGCTTGTCGTACACTACCTGGGGGATGTAAGCCTGGTAGGGGTTTGTTCTGGGGGTTTGTTAGCATTTGGAAATTGTTGTTATGGGCCCCTAAGGTGTTTAATCATGTGTTGGGGGGGTTGTGCGTTATCCACAGGGGAGGTGGAGGCATATAGATTTAAGGGTATGTTATACATGACTTAAATTTTTCACATATGATGAGGGATATCCCTGCAGTGAGCACCAACGATTTGGTTTTTTGGTGTGCTACCACAATTAATGTGGATATGATCTTAAAAGTTCTTGTGGTAATATGGGTGTGGTTTACAGTGGGTGTGGTTTAAAAGGGGAAGTGGTCAACACTGACTTCCATTATCGGCCCTCCACCACAAAAAAAATCGGCTCTTCTGTACCACAGAAGTTGGACAGCGCTGAGATAATGGATCCCATACCTATATATAGACATTTATTTGGTAAATAAACACAATGAATCCATGATAAATCTGTATAAAATAGTTACTATAGTCAAGCAAACTATAGTGGATGTTTAAAGGGGTTGTTCACCTTTGAGTTAACTTTAAATATACTGTAGAAAATGATATTCTGAGAATTTTTCAATTGGTTTTAATTTATTATTTGAGGTTTTTTGAGTTACCTTTTTATTCAGCAGCTCTCGGTTTGCATTTCAGCGATCTGGTTGCTAGGGTTCAAATTACCATAGCAACTATGCATTTATTTGTTTAAGGGACTGGAATATAATTAGTGGAGGTCTGAACAGAAATGTGAATAATAAAAAAGTAGCAACAACAATAAATGTGTAGCCTTACATAGCATTTGTTTAGATGGCGTCAGTGACTCCCATTGAAAAGCTTGGAAGAGCTACAAGTACAGGGCAAATAATTAAAAAGAACTATAAAAAATAAATAATGAAGACCAATTAAAAAAAGTGTGTAGAATTAACCACACTAAATGTTAATGTAAAGGTGAAACACCCCATTAATATATCAGCTTGTCGGCAACTCAGTCATGCTGTTTGGCAAAATCCAGATAATAGTGATGCTCTGAATCCTCGTTAGACCTGGGAAATTAGTTTGTCAATAACGGCATGAGTAAAGCTGTTGGAAGCAGGAAACAAAAAAGTTGGTCTATGGAGCTCACAAATTAAACTTTTAATATCTTAAACTCTATAAGAAAATAAGTGCATGGGTTTGTTTCTCAGTTATAAGCACATCCCTACCTTTTCTTTATAACGAACTACGGATGTGTTATTTTTGTTTAAAATCACAAAGATCAACCACAATAATATATTATGTTTCTTTAGAGTTTATGCGCCCATCTATCTGTACATCACAATACTGTTTATAATTAAAAAGCAACAGAACAAAATACAGTAACGCCTTTAAACAGCAGGAACAATGTGACCATTTACCATCACTTCTTTGTATATGTCACATTTGGATAAACTAGCACAGTTGGCCATTCCTTGTCATCACCGTAAACTATCAGTATCATCATACTACATAGGTCAGAGGCTTTAAAAAGCAAGCACTAGATTTTTGTCCTCATCATTCAATATATTATCCGCACAGACGGAAGCTAATGAAGCTAATGTGGGGTTGAATACAAAGTTCTCCTCACCCACTCATACCCAAAGCATTACAGGGAGAAAAAGTTTATTAGCCATTAAATGGTTAAAGAATTTGCCCTTATAAGACAATACAACCTTGTGTTTTTTTTCTCTCCTGATGGTTTAAACTACCAGGGGGAACAGATGGTGTGACCGCACTATTCACATGGGGAGCAGTTGGTCGCTGCTGCAGCAAATGGGGGGGGGGGTGTAGTATTGGCATGCTACTAGGTGATCGCTTTCGTAGTGAGGTCTTCATGCTAATGCTACACTTCTCTTTAAAAAAAACTGGTTTAAATCTAGGAAGCATCTTGAAGATGGTGTTTTTAAATAAGATTACGCATCTTGCTGTAACTCAGGGCTGTCCAACAGGACTCCCTTGTGTGACCCCCACATGAAAGTCTGCCTGCTGTGTCTGCTTATCATCTGTAAAATTTAAAAGATATCACTACAGAGATTAACTGGCACCTGCATTGTTTAAACCTCAAATTCAGACTCTAATCGCTTGCATTGTTCACACTTGTGACACCTCTATTGTTCACATGCTAAAACCCTGTACTGTTCACACCTGAGACCCAGACTGAAACTGCCCACATTGTTCACCTGTTCACACTCATACAAACTGCTGAAGGTGCACCAGCACTGTGTCACTGTATGTAGTACATCTTTGACTGGTCCTGATAGGATTCCGTCTACTGCTCTGCCTTCCCTATGCTTCCTGTGTATGATAAACTTTGCCTGCTCCTATGCTCTCTACTCTGAGCATAGGAGCAGGCCGTTCTGGGGGCCGTACTCTGCCTGTGGGGGCCGTACTCTGCCGTGACATTCCCTTTGTACAATTGCTCCAGGTTCCTTCTCAGTTCTGCAAGGGCCTTGCCCTGAGCAGCAGAGCAAGGCAACCAGAGCTTGGCAGTGAAAATTCCTGTGTAGGTAGTTTATTAAGAAACGAGATTCAGCCCATGAGATGAGGTTGAACTACAACTCAGATCAGGCCCAGATGCCTTTGGAAGGGAGTTGTAATCCAACCATAGTTGGGGTTAGCGTAGTAAATGTCATTGTTCGAATAGCGAATGTATCATAATTACAATCCCTTCCTATAAAGCTATACCTGCCCCTTAGTTGGATCCCTCCCTCCCTGTGTACATGGTTTTAAAAATTCTTGTGGGTACACGGGTGTGGTTTTAAGTGGGCGTGGTTTAAAAACAGATCTTGGCTAACACTGGCTTTCATTATCGGCCGTCCACCATGTAGGCCAGAAAAATTCCGGCCCTTGGTACCACAGTTGGACAGCACTGCTCTAACTAATACACTTAGGGCAGATTTACGGATTCAAATTGTTTATCCCACAATAATTTGAGTTGTATTTTTTGGTCAAAACTCAAAATTTCAGGTTAAAAATAAAACAAATAGATTAATTAAAAAAAAAAAAAAAAAAAATTATATATATATATATATATATATATATATATATATATATATATATGTATATATATATATGTATATATGTATATATATATATGTATATATATATATATATATATATATATATATATATATATATATATATATATATATATATATATATATATATATATATATATATATATATATATATATATTCTACATTTTTTATACCTCGACCCTGGTAATAGTTCTAATCGAAAATACACCACTTTAAAACTGTTGAGGTCATGTAGACGTTAATGGAAGAGGTCCCGAGAATCATTTCAAAAGGTTAACAGCCTGCTTGATATTCCGTGTTTTTTTCGGAGGGTTTTGTCCGAAAACTCAAATCGAGAATTCAACTTTTTTTTCATTGAAAACTGGATAGATTCGAGTTTTCAGGTTGCGAGACTTGAACTTGCAGAATCAGGTTTTTGCTATTCAAGTGTTTTCTTAAGTAAGATATATAAGTTTCAAAGTCATTTGAGGTTTAAAAAAAAATGAACATTCGATAAATGAACCCCTTATAGTAGGAAGATATTTCCTAAAGTTTTCTAGAAAATGATGTAAACAATAAACCCATTAGGCTGGTTTTGCTTCCAGTAAGGGTTAATTATATCTTAGGTACGAGAGGGGGGTTGTGGGTGCACTCCTAAGGCCATAAAAAAAATATATAAATACAATAACCCCCTGTCTAAAAAAAGAAAAACAGGGTTTTTTGTTACAAAGTTATGATCATAAAATTGGTAAGCCGCCATACCATGTCAAGGTAAACCCCATACGGCGGTCCCTAACCTGTTTACCTGCGATCAAAATTTAAAACCTTGGTTTCAATCTGGACTAGATCCTTCCCCGCCACCTGCATATGCGGCTTTTGAAGGGGAGACTGCCCAGACCAACGCCCATTTTAAAAAAAAAAAAATGTGATTGTGAAGAGACTATAATGAAGGAAAAGTAAAGTTGTATATATAGGTGCACACTTGTGTGTGTATGTGTGTAAGTATAAGTACAGGTGTGAGTATAGATTTAGAGGGAGATGAAAAAAGAAAAGCTAAATGTGGAGTGTAATGTGTGTGGGTCTGTGCAAGTGTTACCTAGTGATAAGTGCAGCAAATATAATGAGTGTCTCACAGGCGTTGGTAATAAAAAGGCCAAAGCCTCTCCAGCCGCTAGCATTTGTGGCTTTTAAGGGAGAGAAACTGCCCAAACCAAGGATTAATAAAAAACAACAAGGACATAGAGCCACCGTTAATTTAAAGGGGTGGGTATGAGGGTGCACTAACCACATGAAGCTTAGCCACTGCTTCCGGCTACATTTCAGGTACGAGAGGGGGGTTGTGGGTGCACTCCTAAGGCCATAAAAAAAATATATAAATACAATAACCCCCTGTCTAAAAAAAGAAAAACAGGGTTTTTTGTTACAAAGTTATGATCATAAAATTGGTAACCCCTGTTTTTCTTTTTTTAGACAGGGGATTATTGTATTTATATTTTTTTTTATGGCCTTAGGAGTGCACCCACAACCCCCCTCTCGTACCTGAAATGTAGCCGGAAGCAGTGGCTAAGCTTCATGTGGTTAGTGCACCCTCATACCCACCCCTTTAAATTAACGGTGGCTCTATGTCCTTGTTGTTTTTTATTAATCCTTGGTTTGGGCAGTTTCTCTCCCTTAAAAGCCACAAATGCTAGCGGCTGGAGAGGCTTTGGCCTTTTTATTACCAACGCCTGTGAGACACTCATTATATTTGCTGCACTTATCACTAGGTAACACTTGCACAGACCCACACACATTACACCTATTACACTCCACATTTAGCTTTTCTTTTTTCATCTCCCTCTAAATCTATACTCACACCTGTACTTATACTTACACACATACACACACACAAGTGTGCACTTATATATATAACTTTACTTTTCCTTCATTATAATCTCTTCACAATCACATTTTTTTTAAAATGGGAGTTGGTCTGGGCAGTCTCCCCTTCAAAAGCCGCATATGCAGGTGGCGGGGGAGGATCTAGTCCAGATTGAAACCAAGGTTTTAAATTTTGATTGCAGGTAAACAGGTTAGGGACCGCCGTATGGGGTTTACCTTGACGTGGTATGGCGGCTTACCAATTTTATGATCATAACTTTGTAACAAAAAACCCTGTTTTTCTTTTTTTAGACAGGGGATTATTGTATTTATATTTTTTTTTATGGCCTTAGGAGTGCACCCACAACCCCCCTCTCGTACCTTAATTATATCTTAGTTGGGATCAAGTACAAGGTACTGTTTTATTATTACAGAGAAAAAGAAAACCGTTTTAAAAAATTGGTTATTTGGATAAAATGATGTCTATGGGAGATGACCATACCTTAATTCGGAGCCTTCTGGATAAATCTTTTCTATACTAGAATGCAGTACAAAGTCTGTGTTGCCAAATCTCCATTACAAAGCCCTCACTAGCATGTTTTGTTTTATACTAGGATTATATGTTGTACAGGTATGGAATATGTTATCTGGAAACCAGTTATCCAGAAAGCTCCAAATTATGGAATTTTTTTTATAAAAGCTTTCTTTTTCTCTGTAATAATAAAACAGTAGCTTGTACTGGATCCCAACTAAGATATAATTAATCATTATTGGAAGCAAAACCAGCCTATTGGGTTTATTTAATGTTTAAATGAATAGTAGACTTAAGGTATCAATATTCAAATTATGGAAAGATACGTTATCCGGAAAACCACAGGTCCCAAGCATTCTGGATAACAGGTCCCATAAAAGTACATATTGGACTATTTGATTATCAATTTATTTTATTATTGATTTAAATTTTCTCAACTTGTGAAAAATTGTTCTAAACTTTGCACAGCACTGTAGCAGAAAGATCTGGCATTTTTACTAGTTTATGGTCAATATTTTCCGACTTTAAGGCATGCAACTACACTCAAATGGAGAATTCTTATTGAAAAGTGCAGTTCTTTTGTTCTTTTGACTGGCAAGTATTTTTAGAATTGTTCATAATCATTCAAGTAACACTCTCAAAAGCATATATTAATAAATACATTGATATCTCTGACAACTGGTACTTATCAATCACAGCTGTTGTATTAAATAGGGACGAGTTTGGCTTATAAAAAAAACAAACAAACATTAAGGGGCAGATTTACATAGGGTCGAATTAACCCTCGATATTCGACTGCCGAATGTAAATCCTAAGACTTCGAATATCGAAGTCAAAGTATTTACCGCTATTGCTACGATCAAAGGAATAATCATTCGATCGAATGATTAAATCCTTCGAATCAATCGATCGAAGGATTTTCCTTTGATCAAAAAATTGTTAGGAAGCCTATGGGGACCTTCCCCATAGGCTAACATTGGTCTCGGTAGGTTTTAGGTGGCGAACTAGGGGGTCAAAGTATTTTTTAAAGAGACAGTACTTCGACTATCGAATGGTCGAATAGTCAAATGATTTTTAGTTCGAATCGCCGAAAAGTCGAAGTAGCCTATTCGACGGTCGAAGTAGCCATATTCGAAAATGCGGAGCAGTTTTAGTTTCCAGTGCTCAAACAGGATATTATAGAATTAGAGAGGGTAGAGAAAGGCAACTAAGCTGGTAAAAGGTATGAAACGTTATGAAGAAAGATTGGCCAAGCTGGGTTGTTTATGCTGGAAAAGGTGTTTTAGGGGCGATATGATAACTATGTATAAATATAGTACCAGTAGGTCCTTCCAGCAAACTCAAGGGCACCCATTCTGATTAAGGCTAAGGCCACACTAGGCGATAGCGCCGCGATTTGACTCGCCGCGACTTTTAATCCGCAATCGCTGGGGAAACTTTTGCGCTGGCGTCTATGGGGAATCGCGGCGTAAAAACATACGCGGCGATCTTTTTTCTATTGTCGCTCGAAATCGCCTAGCGAGGCAATTTCGAGCGACAGTAGAAAAAAGATCGCCGCGTGTGTTTTTACGCTGGCGATTTTTCGCGATTCCCCATAGACGCCAGCGCAAAAGTTTCCCCAGCGATTGCGGATTAAAAGTCGCGGCGAAAAGACGCCGCGAGTCAAATCGCGGCGCTATCGCCTAGTGTGGCCCTAGCCTAAAAGAAAGTGACATTGAGCTTGAATTCTCTCCCTGAATCAGTTGTACTGGCTGATACATTAGATAACTTCACAAAGGGGTTGGATGGCTTTTTAGCAAGTGAGGGAATACAGGGCCATGGAAGATAGCTCATAGTACAAGTTGATCCAGGGTCTAGTCCTATAGCCATCTTGGAGTCAGGAAGGAATTCTTTGCCCTCTGAGGCAAATTGGAGAGGCTTCAAATGGGTTTTCTGCCTTCCTCTGGATCAACTAGCAGTTAGACAGGTTATATAAGTTCAACTTAATGTCTTTCAAACTAAATTACTATGTTACCAAGTACAGAAATGTTGACAAGTTCCAATGTAATATAGAAATTAAGTAAGTAACCTTTTAAACTCATCCGAATAGAGCTATACTTTTAAATTATGTATTTTCCAAATCCCTGCAGTCACATGTGACCTTATGCTGCTGAACTGAAAACCACTGCTTTAAAAGGTAACAGATATATTAACTCCTTTAGGGCAATGTCACACAAGGACTGAAGCACTTCTTGAAAAAAGAAAAGGCGTTAACGCACCTAAACAGACCTTTACGAACAAAAATCAAACTACCTAGTACGCTTGTCTTGTGCGTGTTATGAAGTAGCCTCCTTTCAAGCAAATAACACCTGAAGTACCGGCACGAGTGACTGTCAGACAATTTAATGTTACTCTCTGGGCTGTTCTGAATGATTTAAAAAGGTTTTTGGACTACTTTAAAAAAAAAAAAACAAAAAACAAAAAAAAAAAAAACAGTGCTTAAAGGAATTGTTCAGTGTAAAAATAAAAACTAGGTAAATAGATAGGCTGTGCAAAATAAAAATGTTTCTAATATAGTTAGCCAAAAATGTAATGTATAAAGGCTGGGGTGATTTGATGTATAACATGTCAGTCAGAACACTACTTCCTGCTTTTCAGCTCTCTTGGTTTATACTGACTGGTTACCAGGCAGTAACCAATCAGAGACTTGAGGGTGGGAGGCACATGGGTCATATCTGTTGCTTTTGAATCTGAGTTGAATACGGAGGATCAATTGCAAACTCACTGAATAGAAATATACCATGTGGCCCCTCTTCAAGTCGCTGACTAACTCAGAGTTATAGAGCTGAAAAGCAGGAAGTTGGGTTCTGGCTGTTTTATTAGACACCTGTTCACTCCAGCCTTTATATATTACATTTTTGGCTAACTAACTATATTAGAAACATTTTTTATTTTGCACAACCTATCTATTTACACAGTTTTTATTTTCACACTGATCTGTTCCCTTAATGCTCCTAAACAGGCCCATATTGAACACTGCCCACAGATCATACTTATGGAACGAATACATTCTAACTATAACTTACTTGCTAGTTTTGCCTGCAATCCAGAGGGTCCAGGTTTCGATGTCTCAGCCTTGGAAGAACCTGGTAGAGAGAGCTTTGTTTTTGGGAGACTGACTTTTGGGCTAAAACGAGCTGCCCAATCGAATTTAGAGGAGCCACTGGTTTTAGTCTGCTCTTTTTCCCGACTGCTTCTCCGAGGACTAGGGCTGGAAGCAGACCGGGAACGCCTTGCCTTGTTCTGGTCCTTTCCTTGCTTAACACGGGCTCCTGGAGGTGCTGCAGAGACCGAAGCAACAGCGGAGGATGAGGAAGATGTTGAAGCAGAAGAAGAAGAATCTGTGATGTTGCTACACCCAGCTTTGGCTGAGGTGGCCGATTTTGAAGCCAGCTTGGTTAGTTTTGGAGGTCTGTCTTCTGCACCGGTCGATACAACGGCCGCGCTACTGCTTTTTACACAAGAGGAGAGATCTGTCCTTTTTCTTTTAGGTAACTGGGATGTGCCCTGGGATCCACCCTTCCTGCTGTGGGCTTTGCTTGTTGATGGCAATGATGCAGAAGGAACCGGCTGCTCTTGGCTGCCCTGTCTCTTCTTGGCTTTATTATTTGGTCGCCTCGTCCCTGAAGTGGGCTCAGCGTGCTGAAGTGCTTTGGGTTTTTTAGCAGAGCTGGGAGAGTTGGTCCGATTGTGATCTGGGCTGGCACTACGTTTTACACCACGGGAGTTGTCTTTCTTAGGTCTTTGCGTCTCTGAGGTGTTTATTCGCTCGGTATCCTCTGGATTTGGTAGTAAATTAGAAGAGCTACAGCCCGATAAAAAAATAAAGTATACATGATTATTATTGTTGTGCAGAAAAAACAAACATTTCATTTACTTTAATAACACCTGTCTCATTATCTTTAATGACTAAGCAGCAAAGTTCTATATGTACTAGGGTAGCGCCTGACAGTATCTAAACAAGTAACAAGCAAGTAACTTAAATATTAAACCAGGCTGCTGAGTTAGTGTTTTAACGGACATTCACTTGGGCACCGAATAACAATGTTACTAGTTTTAACATAGTGCTTATTTTGGTGAAAAAAAACACCTAACTATTAAGAATCTAGTTCTCCATTACGAGTCGGGTAAAGGCATAACATCTTAATACTAAAAGAACCAGAAATGCTACAAAATGGACAATTCAGCTATTACCATTCTCAAATGTACGCAGTACACCTTTGTCCAACACTAGCAACCACAACAAGCTCATTCACATACAGGTATTATCATGAAACATTTCAATTTGAAATATGTGGCTGACCAAGCAGAAGGAGAGGGATAAAGAACATAAATATAAATAATGAAGTCCAATTGAAAGGCTGCTTAAAATTGCCCACCCTATAACATACTAAAAGTTAACTATGGTGAACTGGTGAATCACACATTTAAAAAGAATGGGGCAAGACAGCAGAAATTTCAAAAAGTAAAACAGAAAGCAGCCAAAAGGTGGAGAAGGAGTTAAGTATATACACAGTCATATGAAAAAGTTTGGGAACCCCTCTCGGCCTGCAGAATAATTTACTTCACTTTCTTTAAAAGATAACAGTGGTATGTCTTTCATTTCCCAGGAACATCTGAGTATTGGGGTGTTTTGTGAACAAAGATTTTTATTGAAGCAGTATTCAGTTGTATGAAATTAAATCAAATGTGAAAAAGTGGCTGTGCAAAAATTTGGGAACCCTTGTAATTTTGCTAATTTGAATGCATGTAACTGCTCAACACCGATTACTGGCAACACCAAATTGGTTGGATCAGCTCGTTAAACCTTGAACTTCTTAAGCTGGCCATAGACGCAAATATCTGATCGTACGAATCGAGGATTCTTACGATTTTCAGAACGTGTGTGGAGAGTCCCGACATTTTTCGTCCGGCGGAGATCGGTCGTTTGGTCGATCGGACAGGTTAGAAAATTTCTGTCGGCTGCCGATAATATCTCTGCGCGTATTGCCGATCGTACGATTTTCAGTGGGAGTCAGTAGCTTTGGTTGGACATAGATATCGTACGATTGCTGTCAGGGGCAGAACATTGCTGATCTGTTCTTTAACTAATCTGACTGGTAAGACTTTGATCTGAATGGTTAGTGGCGGGTCGGGAGATGGGAAAGTCCGATCACACGATGATTCGTACGATCGGATCTTTGCATCTATGGCCAGCTTTAGGCAGGTGTGTCCAAAGGTGTGTTCATGAGAAAAGTTATTTAAGGTGGCAAATTGAAGAGTGACAGCATGGGATCCTCAAAGCAACTCTCAAAAGATCTAAAAACAAAGATTGTTAAGTATTGTGGTTTATGGGAAGGCTACAAAAAGCTATCTCAGAGGTTTAAAATTTCAGTTTCAACTGTAAGCAATGTAATTCAGGAAATGGAAGGACACAGGCACAGTTGCTGTAAAACCCTCTGGCAGGCCAAGAATAATACAGGAGCGCCTTATGAGGAGGATTGTGAATGGCCGTCACAGTCGCCTGACTTGCATATCATCAAAAATCTGTGGGATGATTTGAAGCAGACTGTCCATGCTCGGCAGCCATCAAATTTAACTGAACTGGAGAGATTTTGTTTGGTCGAATAGTCAAAATTACCGCCATCCAGACACTAATCAAAGTGCACCTGTCTAATTTTGTTGTGATGCATATTGCATATTTTCTGTTAATCCAATAAACTTTATGTCACTGCTAAAATACTATTGTTTCCATAAGGCATGTTATATATTAAAAGGAAGTTGCTACATTGAAAGCTCAGCCACTGATAAACATAACTACAAAGAATTAAGAGGGGTTCCCAAACTTTTTCATATGACGGTGTATTTATTATTTATATATATATATATATATATATATATATATATATATATATATATATATATATATATATATATATATATATATATATATATATATATATATATATATATATATATAATGGTTGTCATTATTGCCTGTCAATATGTAGTATATAAAAACAAACAACTTCTTTTACTTCCGAGAGCAAAGCAGTAAAGATTTACCAGGTCTAATATTGCTGAAAAAAAAGCTTTTCCTAAACAGGACAAATTATATATTATGGTTATAAAGTTTCCTAATGTTCTATGCACTGCATTCAGTAACTTCCATTTTCACAAAACTTCAACATTACAATTCGAGGAAGATTAAAAAAAGAAAATTGCTTAACTGTAATACGATATTCCTACTTTTTCAATCTAAAAATCTTAATGCCAGAAAGCGTTTTGTAAGAGCAAACTAGAAAATGCACAACCCAAATGACTATATATAAAGATGAGGGCACAGTCATTAAATAACTAAGCAGGCCACATTTTAAATAGTGCTATATACACCCAATACAACTACAAAGGGACTGTGAATCTACTGGGATAGACATTTGCTTTTGATTGGTTATCTACTAAGAATAATACAACCAGTAAAAGTGTTAAAAAAAACTTAATGTATTAATAAACACATTTAAAAGTAATCTGTAATGTTACCTTTTAGAGATGTGCCCTTTGAACGGACCAGAGGTTGTATTAGACTGCACTTTGGGGGTCTTAGAATGAGATTTTCTGCTCTCGGGAAGGCTATGGGTCTTATTCTCTGCCTGATCTAAATGGGACCTGTAGCCAAAACAAATACCAAAAGACAACTGCATCAGGAAGGAAAAATAATCCTGATGTAATACATGGAGAAAACTGCTGAAGTAATGTTAAAACATTTGCACTTGCCAACAGTGCTGAAAACTGCAGTAAAGCAACAACTCAAGAACTAGGTCTCTGCCGACATTTCCAAGGTACTTGCGTTTGAAACAAAGCTGCAACATCAATAAACGATTAACTTAAACTAATTTGGTACTTATGGTTCATAAGTTATACGTATTGTCTGCTTGGAGATGGTAAGGCATTGGTGGAGGGAAAACAATAAACTTGGCAATCAACTGTTTTATACTATGCTTTAAAGGAAAACTATACCCCCGAAACAATGTAGGTCTCTATTAAAAGATACTGAGTAAAACAGCTCATGTGTAAAACCCTGCTTCATGTAAATGAACCATTATCATAATAATATACTTTTTTAGTAGTATGTGCCATTGGGTAATCATAAATAGAAAATTGCCATTTTAAAAAATAAGGGCCGCCCCCTGAGATCATACGGTTCACTGTGCACACATACAGGCCACATGTAAGGTCACATGAGCCAATTAACAGACAGAGTTCTGCCTTTTGCTTCCTCACTTCTTCCTGTTACAGTTAGTGTTGTAGTGTTTCTGGTCAGGTGATCTCTGAGGCAGCACAGATAGAGTCACGAAATGGTGGTTCAAGGCAAGAGATGTTAAAGGGCAATATTTATGTAAATATATATTTCAGATTGGTAAGATTATGTCATTCAATTTGATATAAACTATCTGTTGCTAAAGTATTCATTTTGGGGGTATAGTTTTCCTTTAAAGTGGACCTGTCACCCAGACATAAGCTGTGTAATAAAAGTCCTTTTCAAATTAAACATGAAATCTAAATTCTTTTTTTTTTTTATTAAAGCATTTATAGCTGTTGTAAACTCATTAAAATATCTCAGCTGTCAATCAAATATTGCCTGCCCCTCCTCTATGCCTAGGCATAGAGGCGGGGCAAGCAATTACTTTCACTTTCCATTCAGCACTTCTTTGATGTCACTGCTCTCCCCACATTCCCCCAGTTATTTTAACCATTTAATTGTGTAACCAGGGTATGGGGATGTACATCAGGTCCCTCCTTCTGATGCACAAACAAGATTCTGAGATGATACAAGGCTTGCCTTAATAACAGTGTGCACAAAATGGCGCCTGCCTGCTTGCTGTAATTATGAATTCCCAGACTGAAGGAAACATGATTCAAATATTTTATACAGTGTAATTAAAGTTCATTTTGTAACATGATAAAACAGAATTTGAAAAAGTTTGTTTGGGTGACGGGTCCCCTAAAGAATGTACAGTATAAAGGTCGATGTTTGTAGCCTGTGAATAAGCTGGAAAAAAAGAGAAATGGTACAGGTTACGAAGCACATAATAGCTAAGCCCTGTCCAATACACTGTGTGTTTTATCTGTTATGTGCTATGTAACCTGTGCCTTTTCTCCAGCTTGAATGGCTGACCACATGGCTACACAGCAGCAAATTTATATAAACTATAGTAGTGTTTATGAAGCAAACACACAACTTTTACCAGTGCAGGGCAATAGTACATTATATTGTAATTACTATTTTATATTTTCAGTTTTTGGTGTTCCTGTTTCTCTAAATACAGAGGCGTTGGAGGTACCATAAACTGAGTCAAGGACTGAGTCAAAGGATTTATGTACAGACTCCATAGCCCTGGTTGCATTTTCGTGCAACAAGATTAAAGGAAAACTATACCCCCAAAATGAACACTTAAGCAACAGATAGTTCATATCATATTAAGTGGCATATTAAAGAATCTTACCAAACTGGAATATATATTTAAGTAAATCTTGTCCTTTTACATCTCTTGCCTTGAGCCACCATTTTGTGATGGTCTCTGTGCTGTCTCAGAGATCACCTGACCAGAAATACTACAACTCTAACTGTAACAGGAAGAAGTGTGGAAGCAAAAGACACAACTCTGTCTGTTAATTGGCTCATGTGACCTAACATGTATGGTTTGTTGGTATGTTTGTGAGTACAGTGAATACTACGATCCCAGGGGCGGCCCTTATTTTTTAAAATGGCAATTTTCTATTTATGATTATTCAATGGCACATACTACTAGAAAAGTATATTATTATGAAAATGGTTTATTTACATGAAGCAGGATTTTACATATGAGCTGTTTTATGCAATATAATATATTATAGAGACCTACATTGTTTGGGGGGTATAGTTTTCATTTAAGTCAGAATTACTTTGGTTTGTCATTGATCTACACAGTCATATGAAAACGAGAAGCTATCCTATTTTATCTGTTCAATTTCGACAGTACAGCTTTCTGCAGCATTACACATGTATTATGCTGCCACAAGCATTACAAGAGCTTGTGGGACAGGTATGCCTCTCCTGTAGTAGTTCTCTTTTCATGATCATCGGTTTACCATTTGAAATCTATGCCTTGAAGTGTATTCCAAAAGCAACAAGAACAAGCTCAACAAGAAAACAGGTTAGGCCCCATAGGTTTTAAACATTTAAATCATGAAAACATTAAAAGCAACTCTGCCTGCTTTCATAAATGGCTTCCAAACAGATTGCCCCAGTCTATATTAAAGATAGTTACAAGATGGCTAAGGGATTCTCTTAAATGAGTAAGGCTAAGAGCTCACAAACATAGAAGGGACGGGGCTTGGCTAAAAGCTAAGAGTTCATAAACAGAGGGGGGAGTGGTGAATAAGAACCTGTTTAATATAAACAAAGTACAGGCATGGGACCTGTTATCCAGAATCCTCCGGACCTGGAATTTTCCAGATATGGGGTCTTTCCATGATTTGGATCTCTCTTAAGTCTACCAAAAAAGCATTATCTAAACCAGGGGTCCCCAACCTTTTTTACTCGTGAGCAACATTCAGATGTAAAATAAATTGGGGAGCAACACAAGCATGAAAAATGTTCCTGGGTGGTGCCAAATAAGGGCTGTGATTGACTATTGTTAGGCCCTATGTGGACTGGTAGCCTACAAGAGGCTCTGTTTGGCACTGCATCTGGTTTTTATGCAATCAAAACTTGCCTCCAAGCCTGGAATCCAAAAATAAGCATCTGCTTTGAGGCCACGGAGAGCAACATCCAAGGGGTTGGAGAGCAACATGTTGCTCATGAGCTACTGGTTGGGGATCACTGATCTAAACAATTAAATTATTAATGCCTCCAATAAGGATTAATTATATCTTAGTTGAGATCAAGTACAACTTATTGTTTCACTATTACAGAGAAAAAGGAAATTTTAAAAAAAATAATATTTGGTTAAAGTGGAATCTATAGGAGATGGCCTTCCTATAATTCAGAGCTTTCTTGATAATTTGTTTCCGGATAATAGATCCCATACCTGTATACAGCAGTGGAAAGGAAATATTGTAGCTGTTTGGTCTGTGTGGTTGGAAATGGCATGACCAAATGCAACAGAATTGCTAGAAAAACTTTAGGATGCCACTACATATTTTGGGCCCCCTTTATATGTATATGGAAATAATAAGCAACAAAAAATCCCCTACAACAGCCTACTAATCTCTATCCAATAAAATGTTGATGCTTTTTACAATCAAGTGCAAAAAGACATGTAACCTAGTGGTTCTCAAAGGTGCTGAGCTTCAATCTGCCACCTGTATATAGAGTTGCCACCCGGACGGGATAAAACAGCTGCCAAGGCCTAGGCCGGTATTACAAATTTACCGGCAATGCAGTGCAGGAGGGAGGGACTTTGGAGTGTAGGGGGTAAGGAGTTTAAATTAGCAAGGGGGTTTAGTTTTCCTTTAAATGCCTTTACAACAGTTATGTTTAATATGAAAATAACTTATTATACAGTTTTTTGTGCGCGTGCGCCAGGTCACCTTTCTAGTGTCATTGAATTACTAGCACTGCATACATAGAAATAACCTTTTTAGACAAATGTCTGAATAACTAAATAAAATACATGTTATTAAAGGGGAACTCCACAAAAATATAAGCTACTTGAAAAGTAAACATAATTTCAAGCAACTTCTACACATCATTTAAAAAATATGCAGACTTTTCATGATTTTTAATGGTTTCTGACAGTTCCCTAAACCTAACCCCTGCTCTTCTGCTGATCTTTCTAACTACCTTTACTTTGTGTCAACAGCCATCTGTCCTCAGCCTGCATCCTCCAAACCCCACAATTCCCTGCACACGTGATTTCAATAAGAAAAGGAACATCCCAGTGTAATGCATTGTGGGTTATGTAGTTCCTGCATGTTGTCTGTAAACTGTGGAGAAGTTGTTACAATTTGTAACATCAGTGTTTATTCCCTCCTTCCCTGCCAGGATTTCAAATGACGCAGAAAGAAAAGAACTGTTAAATTGCTGGATTTCAGCATAGAAAATGGCATTTCTTCATACTTTTTGAAGAAACAGGGAACTGTGATGGGTATATTAGGCGTTTCTGTGCTTTGTGGGCCTCTTTATCAAATTTAGGTTTGGAAGCCAGAGTTCCCCTTTAAGTTTATATTATGCTAATTATGTATAAAAGACTGGTGGTATGTGGGGGATATACCATTAAACAGCTCCTTGATTTTTACTACAAAAGCATGTTGCAACACGTAGAGCAATTCTGTTATCTTTATATGTTGCCTAACTTCTTGGTAGTTCTAGAAACTTGTAACAATGGCGGGAAAGGAAGTATAAAAAAAAAAAGGATACAGTTAAAACCACATCTAGAGATGGAAAAACTTTGTAACAATGAAACCATAATACATATTAACATCTACTGTCCCTTTATCAACTATCTTAGGTGTGAAGGTTTTCCAGCAATGCCAGTTATTTCACACAAACTTCTTCTGATCCCATACATATCTGCCGGATATCTCACAAGAAAAAGAACTGCACAGTCAGAGGTTCAAGGATTTAAACAGATATGTAAAGGCAACAACAGACTGCTCCGTTATTACTTTTTTTTTTTTTTTTTTTTTTTTTTTAAAACTGGTCCACTCAATTACGGACGTGGAAACACCCAACATATTTGGGGAATGTTGCTGGAGATGACAACTGGCAATTTCTCACCTTCCTCCAGCAGTGTCCTCTTGCGGCTGGGCCCCGGCAGTGTTCCTCTGTGAACGTCGCAGTGACCCCCCTGGATTGCTATTAGGCCGGCTGGACATTGGCACCTCTCTCCTGAAGGGACATACCCTTTCCAGACACTACCATTCACTGTAAGAAAAGAATCACTTGTTATCTTATGTATGGAGCTTCTTCTTTACCAGATTAAACGCATTATCGCTCTGTGTGTAAAGTATTTAGGGTAAGGGCAGGGGCACACGGGCAGATTCTGAGAAATTTAGTCGTCTGGCGACTTATCTTTTCTTTGGGGTGACAATCTCCCCGAACTGTCTTCCCCTGCTGAACTGAAAATCTCCTGCAGCAATACACCATGGCACTTCGGTTTCCTAAGTCGCCCAAAGTTTCCATGTGAGACAACTTCGGAAACCGAAGCATCGTGCCATTGCGCTGGCGTTTTCTCATTTTAGCAGACGGAAGGCAGCTCGGGGAGATTGGCAAATAATCGCCTCTTCTTTGGGGCAACAGTCGACTAAATCTCCCCGAATCTGCCCATGTGCCCCTGCCCTAAGGGCACATGGGGAGATTAATCGCCTTTTCTTTGGGGTGACAATCTCCCCGAGCTGCCTTCCCTTAAGCTGGCCATAGATGTTGAGATTTTTAAAAGATCAGATCCTGAATTTACCATCAACTAAAAAGACCAATTTGCCAGGAAAACAAAGGGGAGCTGCTTGGCCCTGCAAACATAGATAGATTGCACTGGGACCGACAAAGATTTTTTGACCTGGCCGATCAATTTCCTGACAGATGTCGTAAGATATACGATCGTTAAAATCCCACTAACCACACAATAATTTCGAAGGATTGGTCGGATTTCCCTAAAATCGGTCGTTCGGCAAGAAGAATCATCGCGTCTATGGGGAGCTTTACCTTCCCACCGGCTATAATGAAAGATCGCCAGCGGTATGTCACTTGCAGCGTTTCGTTTTCCGGAGTTGCCCGAAGTTACCACGCGAGGCAACTTCGGAAAACGAAGGCCATGAGTGCCATACTGCTGGTGATTTTTCATTATAGCCGGCGGAAAGTTAGGATAAAGGCACACAGGGAAATTAGTCACCCCAGCAACAAATCGCCTCTTCTTCGGGGCGACAATCTCCCCGAACAGCCTTCCTGCCGGCTATAATAAAAAAATCGCCAGCCGTATGGCACTCGCAGCACTTCGTTTTTCGAAGTTGCCCACGGTTGCCTTAGGAGGCAACTTCGGAAAACAAAGTGCCACGAGTGATATCCTGCTGGCGATTTCTCATTATAGCCGGCGGGAAGGCAGATCGGGGAGACTGTCGCCCAGAAGAAGAGCCGATTAGTCGTCAGGCAACTTATCTACCCGTGTGCCCTTACCCTTAGGGGAAGGCAGATCGGGGAGATTGTCGCCCTGAAGAAGAGGCGATTAGTCGCTGGAGCTACTAATCTCTCCGTGTGTCCTTACCCTTAAACAGAACCAAAAATAATAAAACATTAAAACCAATTGCAAATGGTCTCAGAATATCACTCTCTACATACACCTCTACAAAGCACTGCGTATCTTGACAGCGTTATATAAATAAATGATGATCATACTTAGTTAATTTAAAAGTGAACAACCCCTTTAAGAATTTGAAGAAAATGGCATGTTTGGATGGATATCCCCTTTACTCTTCTGGTTAGAAGATTGCTTTAGTATGACCAGACGTTCGCAAAAAAGCAACAGAAATATGTAAAGTCCCTAGAAGGACCATCACTCATTCACAGTCCACTTAGGGAATTTTTCAATGATATCACCAGTGCACACGAGTCAGTTGCCTGTCACACAGCAATACATTCACATTCTCAATTGGCAGAAGTTCTACTTGACACTTTTCACTTCCTTGATAATTTATGAATATTGCACACAGGCCTATCTCCTGAAAATAATCCCAATGCACAGGCAGATTCTCTCTAGTATGACATGAAGGGGGAGCCATGACCCTGCATTTTACTGCCAAAATGTTTTCATTGTTAAAGGGATACAGTCATGGAAAAGTGTTTTATTTTCAAAATGCATTAGTTAATAGTGCTGCTCCAGCAGAATTCTGCACTGAAATCAGTTTCTCAAAAGAGCAAACTGATTTTTTTTATATTTAATTTTGAAATCTGACATGAGGCTAGACATATTGTCAGTTTCCCAGGAACCCCCAGTCACGTGACTTATGCTCTGATAAACTTCAGTCACTCTTTACTGCTGTATTACAAGTTTGAATGATATCATCCCCCTCCCTTTCCCCCCCAGCAACCTAACAACAGAACAATGGGAAGGTAACCATATAGCAGCTCTCCAACACAAGATAAACGCTCCCTGGTAGATCTCCCAGTACTCAATAGTAAAATCCAGGTCCCACTGTGACTCCATCAGTTACATTGAGTAAGAGAAACAACAGCCTGCCAGAAAGCAGTTCCATCCAAAATTGCTGGCTCTTTCTGAAAGCACATGACCAGGCAAAATGACCTGAGATGGTTGCCTACACACCAATATTACAACTAAAAAAAAAATACACTTGCTAGTTCAGGAATGAAAGTTTATTTTATATGTTAGATTGAATTATTTGCAGTGTAAACAGTGTAATTTAGAAATAAAAACTACACCATAAAAAATTATGACAAAATCCCTATAAGTCACAAAGTATTTTTTGCTGGGTTGCACCTGGAATTTTTTAAAGGAGAACAAAACCCTAAAAATGAATAAGGTTAAAAATACCATATTTTATATATTGACCTTATTGCACCATCCTAAAGTTTCAGCTTCTCAATAGCAGCAATGATCCAGGACATCAAACTTGGCACAGGGGGTCACCATCTTGGAAAGGGTCTGTGACACTCACATGCTCAGTGGGCTCTGAGCAGATGTTAAGAAGCCAAGCTTAGTGGTCATAGTAAATTATCAAGCAGACTATGAGGTTGGCCTGTAATATAAGCTAATGCTACAGGGCTGATTATTAAATTCTGATGCTAGTTGCACTGGTTTCTGTGCTGCCATGAAGTAATTATCTGTATTTATTACTAATCAGCCTTATATTGTGACATTTATATTATATGTGTACTGTATATTGTGAGTGGGTCCCTAAGCTCAGTAAGTGACAGCAGCACAGAGCATGTGCAGTGAATCAGCAGAAAAGAAGATGGGGAACTACTGGGGCATCTTTGGGGAGACAGAGCGTTACTGCTAAAGGGTTGTGGTTGCCTTGGTCTGGTACAGAAGCACAAAACATAATGTACAACATTTCTAGTGACTTCTTTAGTTAAGCTTTAGTTCTCCTTTAAGCTGTGTGGCTCTGCTACCACATCTCTGCCATGTCAATTGCACCCCTAAGTGGCTGCAGTGTTCCCAGATTAACTTCACTTTGCTCGTCATATCTTGCAATGGAAGGCGCCATTCAGGATACACTGGCTTCAGGAAGTGGTGATCGAACATGTATATTTGTCCCCCACCAGAATCTTTTCTTGAGAGATTCCCAGAAATATTTTGATCACTGTAAAAGTGATTTAGCAGAAAATGGTCTCTGCCTAAAATCTATATGTGACCTTAGATCCCCTTAAAACTGGATGTGTTCAAGCAGTAAGCCAATACAATTGTTTCATTTATACTCTCACACCCTGGTGCAATCATCATAATAAGACTATATTGCCACTAGACTAGATAAATACACACTGGGGCAACAAATGTGCATTTGAAATACAAAAAAACTTTCAAGTCAAGGAAGAAACATTGGATTTGCGTAAAACACAAATGTAAAAGTAGCAGGCGTGCAATACAACTGTGCAGCTCTGGGATTGCTTCAGGAAGGAAGGGCCTCAGCCCAACCCACAATGTGGAACTCTCCTGACATGATTGGACTGCTCGCTCACAGACTCAAATCACATATAAAAAGCCTTTGGTCGTAATCAAAACTTTCTTTACACAACCAAGATGACTAACGTCATCCTCTTTTTCTTTTTTTTTTTTTTTTTTAACCAATTCAAGCAAAGCCAGGCCACCAGCGGTTACATCTGCTAGAAACATGGCCACTATACATTCAGAAGGCTAATATTATAACATATAAAGCACTACGAAAAGTTAATAAATCACAAAATTGATCAGAACACCACATATTTAAAGGGCCAGCAACACCAAGGAATAACATTTTTTGTAAGCCAATGCATTTAACACTTTTTCAAAATGTCTGCATAATTAATAAAATATCTGGTGTGACATTCCCTTCTAGATGAAAATGGGGTTGCTATAAAATCCAGGCACATTCAGAATGAATGAATGAAGTCAACACACCTACTGGGTTTGTTTTAGTATGGAGATCCAATTTACAGAAAGATTCCTTATCTGGAAAACCCCAGGCCCCAAGAGAAAATGTAAAACTATAGCTCTTAAAGGGCCTAAATACGAATACTTAATACTAAGTTATCTCAAAGGTGAACATCCATTTAAGTTAACATTTAGTACCAACTTTTTATGTAGAAGGCCCAATTATTTGACCAGCACATACTGTATGATTTTTAGATCAGATGATGTCACAAAGAATGTGCCCTTGGGAAGACGTAAAAATCCTTTGTAGGGCCACATATGGCCTGTACGCCTCTAGCTGGACAGCACTATTATGGGATGATGGCATTCTGATGAGCTTTGTGGTTTTTGTTCACCAGTCTGGAATTAAAACTCTTATGACCTACCCTAACGACCAAGCAGTGGGGTGAAATAGACTGGACTATAAAAGTTGGAGGCAGAAGAGTTAGGCAAACCTTCATTCTCCTACTATCGCAAAAATGAACATTTAATACTGCTTCATCATACTGAATTACGAAACTTTCTAAATACAATCAATTAAAGGAGAAGGAAAGCTCCAAGACAGTTTATTGCCAACAGATTAGCCACAGTAGTGCAAGCTATAACAGTATATTTATTCTGCAGAATGCTTTACCATACCTGAGTAAACAGCTCTAGACACTGTCTCTGTTTGTTTAAGATAGAAGCTGCCATATAAGCTTGGTGTGACATCACTTCCTGCCTGAGTCTATCCCTGCTCACTCATAGCTCTGGGCTCAGATTACAGTAGGGAGGGGAGAAGGGAGGGAGAGGGGAGCAAACTGAGCATGCTCAAGCCCTAGAGGTTTTTGCTGGAAACAGGAAGTCTGATACAGAAGCCCATGTGTACACAATAAAAGGAAAGAAATGCTGTGTTTCTTTTGACAGAGGACGCAGAGCAGCATTACTTTGAGGGTTTACTGGTGTATTTATACAGACCTTTCTGATAAAGCTTACTTAGTTTTAGCCTTTCCTTCTCCTTTAAATATTCTGCATCGTTTCTGAAACAATCAAGTTTGTTACTATTCCTCTCTTAGTATCTGTTTCTCTTCATTCTGTCTTCTTGCAGCAGTTGGGTGTCCGGTAATCATTGACAGATCCAATATATCTTATAGGGGGGGCTTCCTTTCCTAGCAATGTATTAGAGCTCACTCAAATAACAGATTCCAGTACATACAAAATAACTGCTTTTAGCACAAATTCTGCCTATAGAGAGACATGATATCTGTGTTTTTAATAGAGTAAGCTCTAAGGGCGGACACATGCGGATTTGGGACACGGTCTGCGCCCGGGTTTTTAAATAAAGCTGACTGCTGCGTAAATACGCTAGTGTAGTGTGTCACTGCATAAGCTTCAAACCGCTAAGCATATTACTTTAATTTATTTACTTTAATAAATGAGCCCCACTATGTTCTAAAATGAGCAGAACATAAGAACCCTAGAAGAACACACTCAAATGGCAGCACAGTGATCTGATGAAAGTAAATTTTTCCACATTCCTCTTACCCGTGGCTATAAATGGGCTTATCTGTACGGTACTCTGACCGATAGGCCCTGGGTCTGACCACACGAATACCATACAAGTTTCCATAGATATGTATGGTCACTTTTCTATTGTTCTGCTCATTGACTGGGAAAAGAAGTATATCAAGAAAAGCCGAGGTTGCTCTGCACTTGCTTTCAGCCAAAACAGGACAAATAAAACGCAATTCTCCAGAATCACAGGACAAACAAAAGGGCCCTCCCGACTTCATACACATGCCCAGATTGTCTGGGCCAGCTACTTTCCTTTCAACCGAGAAGTGTGCTGGAGTGGGAATTGCTAGAGAACGTGGCAGCTAAACCATCTGTTTGTAAAATCGCTTTGGTGTGTCCTTGGCACAGAATTCTTAGGCATCATTCTGAGAGGATTATTGCCATCATCCCATGCCTTTACCCCAAAACGGTCATATTAGTTCAGTGCAGAATGAATCGTGCCATGAGTATTGAGAGATTATTGTTAATTTGTAATCCTAGCCAAAATGCAAGGCAGGGCTGCCAGGATTTTTCTTTTTTGCCAAAAAGTAAGGTCATACTATAGAAATAGTGGCCTCACCCATTAGAAAGAATACAAATTATTATAAAAGTTAACAACACATGTATAAAGTGCCAAAATATTCTGCAGTGCTGTACAATCGATGTGTATACATTGGGAAAAAAAAAAATTATTAATGATAGAAGAGGTAAAGATGCGCCATGCTCAATATTACAAGCTAAAAAGACAAGGGGTGCTACCAAACATAGAATACATATATATATATTATACACACACACAATAATATACAAGAGCCATGAATATCCTGTAAATTATATTCTTATAAACGGTGCTTAGTGAGGTCATCAGTTATAATCAGAGCCAAGTATATTATAATAAAATAAAGTAGCCTCTGTTGCAAAATATGAGGATTTTAGAAGTCACCATGAGTTCCATGACCTGCATAAAAACCTTTGGCCTTGTATTTTTATATGGTCATGGAACTCCTCTATAACTTACAATATCCTTAGAGGGAATACTTTATTCACTTTATAAATTGCAGTTAAAGGCTACACTCAAATTAAAAACTGGGTACATGGTCAATTATTATTATTAAACGTATAAGAAATACAACGAATGAAAAACATTTCTTTATCCCACCATTTCATTGCAATTCCAACTTTTTAGTCTCACAATGGGGCCGTTATCATTGATAACGCATGTGAACAATTAGTACAATGTTTAAGGCACTAAACAGGGCAAAATATGAAACTGAAAGTAGTGTCACATTATATTTTCAGGTCCAAATGAGCATAATAAAAACAAATCTCCAGTCTACAGAGAAGCTTCTGTATAATGAGCTGCTCCTTATCTCACTGGAGTGTACGCTGGGAAAAGGGGTTATGTGTAAAACGATCATGTTTTGTATTTTTGTACCCAATCAACTCTAGCTTCAAATAATTTGTTATCTTTTGTTCTAAACAGAAAACTCCATTCTCATGCCAAGCAAAGATTCATGAAACTGTAGCCAATGGTCAAAAGTGGTACACTGCTTTAAGGGTTTTAATGAACAACTCTATAACACCGCAATAATTCAACACAATTTTTTTAATCCATGAGTAGGTAGCACTGCCAATGAATAGGACATATTCAACCACAAAGGCAATAAGAACTTGTAAATCCTGCAAAAGTTGGAAAGGGGTGGTTCACCTTTAAGTTAACTTTTTGTATGTTATAGAATGGTCAAAGCTTAGCAACTTTTCAATTGGTCGTCATTACTTATTTTTTATAGTTATTAAATGATTTGCCTTTTTCTTCTGACTCTTTCCAGCTTTCAAATGGGGGTCATGGACTCCATCTAAAATCCAAATGCTTTGTACGGCTACAAATGTATTGCCATCGCTACTTTTTATTACTCATCATTCTATTAAGATCCTTTCATATTTGAGTATCTTATTTAAAATCGTGTTAACATTACAAAAACCCAATAGGCTGGTTTTGCTTCCAATAAGGATTAATTATATCTAAGTTTGGATCCAGTACAATGTACTACTGTTTTATTATTACAGAGAAAAAGGAAATCATTTTTAAAAATGTGGATTATTTGGATAAAATGGAGTCTATGGGAGACAACCTTTCCATAATTTGGAGTTTTGGTTTCCATATAATGGATCCTATACCTGTACTAGAAGTAAAAATTTGCTTATATCTTCAAATCTAGAAAAAAAAATTAAACTTAAAAGGTGCTTAAAAGAACAGAGGAATTTTACATTGATTTTGAGTGTTTATATTTCCTTTAAAAACCAGTGATGGACAGGTGAGCACAATAAGTACTTAATTCAGGATTTTGTGGATTGAATTATAATCAATAGCCATTGAGATAGAGAGGGACTGGACAACCAAATATAAATCATGAATAACCCATAATTCCTTAAATGGGAAAGGGAATTCAGAAGCCAGACATGCTGCAAGTTCACATGTGAATCATAAATATTAAATGCTGATTTCAGAGTTCTAAATAGAGCAGCTATCCACAAGCATACAGTCTGTGTGAGAGTAAATGGATAGTGTTATCTAACAAAAGGGATAAAAATACTCATCTGTAAAGTTCTACACAATAAAAAAAAATAAATAAGATTTTATGCACAAAACTACACAACAGTAAAGGGCACATTTACTTAGGGTCGAATATTGACGTTAATTAACCCTCGATATTCGACCCTCAAAGTTAAATCCTTCAATTTCGAAATTGAAGGATTTAGCGCTATTCGTTCGATCGAAGGAATAATCAAACAATTCAAAGGATTTTAATCCATCGATCAATTTTCCTTCGATCAGAAATTGGCTAGAAAGCCTATAGGCACCTTCCCCATAGGCTAACATTGATGCTCGGTAGGTTTTAGGTGGCGAAGTAGATGGTCGAAGGTTTTTTTTTTTTTAGAAACAGTACTTCGACTATCGAATGATCGAATAGTCGAACGATTTTTAGTTCGAATCGTTCGATTCGAAATCGTAGTTGAAGGTCAAAGTAGCCAATTCGATGGTTGAAGTAGCCAAAAAAATACTTTGAAATTTGAAGTATTTTTTATTCTAATCCTTCACTCGAGCTAAGTAAAAAAATAAGATTTTATCACAAAACTACACAACAGTAAGGGGCACATTTACTAAGGGTCGAATATCGAGGGTTAATTAACCCTCGATATTCGTCCATCGAAGTTAAATTCTTCGACTTCGAAAAGCGAAGACGAAGGATTAAGCGCTATTTGTTCGATTGAAGTCGAAGGTCGAAGTAGCCAAAAAAATACTTTGAAATTCAAAGTATTTTTCATTCTAATCCTTCACTCGAGCTAAGTAATTGTGCCCCTAAATGTCCAGTTGCCTTTGACTTAATTCTACTAGATACTGTACACCATTCCAAAAACTGTGTGCATTTCCAAAACAATGAAACAACAATAAGAAAATAATTTGATAAAACTAAAAGTATAATAAAAAAAGAGGTAGCCCACAAAATAAAAAAAATTGTAATATAGTTAGCCAAAAATGTAATGTATAAAGGCTGGAGTGACTGGATGTCTAATATAATAGCCAGAACACTACTTCCTGCTTTTGAGATCTATTGGTTTCTGCTGTAACCAATCAGTGACTCGAGGGGGACCACGTGGGCCATAACCATTTGCTTTTGAATCTGAGTTGAATGCTAAGATTAATTTCGAACTCACTGAACATTTACAGTATGTGCCCCCCTTTCAAGACACTGACTAACTCAGAGTGAGAGCTGCAAAGCAGGAAAGTGTATTTTGTTATACCGTATATACCCGCGTATAAGCCGAGTTTTTCAGCATCCAAAATGTGCTGAAAAAGTCTAACTCGGCTTATACGCGGGTCAGCGGTACCCGACTAGCTGAGATTGCAGTCACTTTTAATCATTCCTATACCAACAGTTCAATTGGGGAGAGACTGCAATATCCCACAATACCCTCTGTTGGTTATATGAAAAAATAACAGTGCGCCCTCTGTTGGTTATATGAAAGATTAACAGTGATTGCAATATCACACAGCGCCATCTGTTGGTTGTATGAAAGAATAACAGGGACTGCAATATCACACAGTGCCATCTGTTGGTTGTATGAAAGAATAACAGAGACTGCAATATCACACAGCACCATCTGTTGGTTGTATGAAAGAATAACAGGGACTGAAATATCACACAGTGCCATCTGTTGGTTGTATAAAAGAATAACCGGGACTTCACAATAAAACAGCACGCACTCCTGCGACCATAGCCATGAGGATAAAAACGTAACTTTATTCCATATAGTTAAAAAGTAAGCGTCCTAACGCGTTTCGTATCAACAGATACGTAATCATAGGCACATCATCATCATCATCATTGACTAAACTAAGTGAAGGGCCTGGGGTCTGGACACCCAGGTCAAACCTCTCTGCTTGGTAAGATTCGCCAAGCGTTTCATTTAATAATATACTATTTTCACTCTAAAGGGACTTAACCCGTGAAATTTAAAAGTAATCTAAAAGTAGTATTGCTTTAATGTATATGTCCATAATTGTCCAGAGAAGATTAGAGCCGGTTTTTCTTCTTTTTTCAAATAACCGGGACTGCAATATCACACAGCGCCCTCTGTTGGTTATATGAAAGATTAACAGTGACTGCAATATCACACAGCGCCATCTGTTGGTTGTATGAAAGAATAACAGTGACTGCAATATCACACAGCACCCTCTGTTGGTTATATGAAAGATTAACAGTGACTGCAATATCACACAGCACCCTCTGTTGGTTGTATGAAAGAATAACAGTGACTGCAATATCACACAGCACCCTCTGTTGGTTATATGAAAGATTAACAGTGACTGCAATATCACACAGTGCCCTCTGTTGGTTATACAAAAGATTAACAGTGATGGCAATATCAAACAGCACCATCTGCACATGGTAGTGGGACAGTGGGACAATGCACACAGTAATCCGTTTGGCAATTCTCTGTCACCATCAGCTTTGCAAAGAAGTCCGGTTGATCGCTGGGGGGGTCGCTTTGGCAGAATGTGCGCTGCTGGGAGACAGGGCTATAGTTGTGTCTAGGCTTATACTAGAGTCAATAGGTTTTCCCAGTTTTCTTAGGTAAATTAGGTACCTCGGCTTATACACGGGTCGGCTTATACACGAGTATATACAGTATTAGACACCCAGTCACTCCAGCCTTTATACATTACATTTTTGGCTAACTATATTACATTTTTTTTTGTGTACAGGCTATTTAGCCAGTTTTTATTTTTACACTGAAGCTGTTCTTTATTATCTAAGTTTTTTTAATTATTAGCCTTCCTGTACATTTCTGTACTGCCTATGCCCAACAGAAAATGCTATCAGGTTGCTAGAACTGAACCCAGAAAAAAAAACATCACACAGGTCAATTGTGAAAGTTCAGATTGTATTCCTCATGGTTTTATTTTGTATTTATTCTTTTCAGACCCTTGCCTAATGATCTTCGGTTCTCACTTTCAGCTGCTGCCTGCTTGCTAGGTTTATTCCAAGCCTGAGAGTAGCAGAATTCTTTTTTAAAGGATTAAAAAAAACACAGCAACCCTCTATGAAACTGGTTGAAAGCAGGTATCCCACCCCAGCAACAAGGCAGGTTGCTCCAGAAGTGGTAGGGATGCACCCACTCATAATGGAGAATGAGTAAAAGCAAAATGCAGAAAGAAAAAAGAACACAAGCCTTTTCTGTCTTGTAAAGGTTAACTTTCCTCCTTGATGGGAATTTCCCAAACAAACTCTGCAATTATTAAAGGTGTTTTTCCTTTTTGCAGGTTTCTCCAGTAGCGAGATTCTTCTATACTATATAAAAACATAGTACAGGTATGGGACTGGTTATCCAGAATGCTCGGGACCTGGGTTCTTCCGGATAACGGATCTTTCCGTAATTTGGGTCTTCATGCCTTAAATCTACTAGAAATTAATTTAAACATTAAATAAACCCAGTAGGCTGGTTTTGCTTCCAGTAAGGATTAATTATATCTTAGTTGGGATACAGTACAAGGTACTGATTTATTATTACAGCGAAAAAGGAAATCATTTTTAAAAATTTGGACTATTTGGATAAAATGGGAGTCTAATTCGGAGCTTTCTGGATATTGGGTTTCCAGATAAGGGATCCTATACCTGTATACATTTTATTTAAATATACATGTGTTGGATCGATTATCTAGAATGCTTGAGGCCTGGAGTTTTCCAGATGAGGGATCTTTCTGTAATTTGAATCATCATATATAAAGTCTTCTAAAAAAAATGATTAAACCCAAAAGGACTGCTTTGCCACCAATTTGGATTCATGCAGCTTAGTTACCATCAAATACAAGGTACTGTTTTATTATTACAGGCAAAAAGCAAATCATGTTAAAAAAGTAGAATTATTTGCTTAATATAAACTCTGTGGGAGATAGCCTTCCTGTAATTCAGAGCTTTCTGGAATATAGATTTCCAATAAGGAATTCCCTATCTGTATGAAGTCTTAAAGGGGACCCGTCACCCAAAAAAAATTATTCAAAATCCTATTTTATCACATTAGTCAAGCAAAATTACCTTTATTGCACTTTATAATTGTCTCCAATAGGCTCCATTATATCCAAATAATCCAAATTTTTCAAAATGATTTCCTTTGCCTCTGTAATAATAAAACAGTACCTTGTACTTGATCCAAACTAAGAGATAATGAATTCCTGTTGGAGGCAAATTGCGTTTATTTAATGTTTATGTGATTTTCTAGTAGACTTAAGGTATGGAGATCCAAATTATGGAAACATCCCTTATCCAGAAAACTTGAGGTCCTGAAGATTCTGGGTAACCGTTCCCATACCTGTATTTATTTTTTATAGTTAAAAGATATGCCTTCTTCTTCTGATACTTTTCCAGCTTTCAAATGGGGGTCACTGACCCCATCTAAAAACAAATACTCTGTAAGGCTACAAGTCTCTTAAAGGGGAAGGAAACCTAGTTGGCGCAAACTCCCCACCCCCCTCCCCTGTGTTGCCCCCCTCCCTCCTCCCCCCTGGCCTACCCGCCCCGCTGGGCAAATGCCCCTAACTTGTTACTTACCTTTCTGCGCAGGTCCAGTCCAGGGAGTTCACAGACGACATCTTCTCTGAAGCGATCTTCTTCCTGCTGTGAACAGCGTTTTGGCGCATGCGCAGTATGATCATTTCGCCGGTACGGATCTACTGCGCATGCGCCAAAAGTCACGCGCATGCGCAGTAGATCGTACCGGCGAAATGATCCTACTGCACATGTGCCGTTCAAAGCAGGAAGAAGATCGCGTGGAAGAAGATGTCTGTGAACTCGCTGGACTGGACCTGCACAGAAGGGTAAGTAACAAGTTAGGGGCATTTGCCCAGCGGGATGGCTAGGCCAGGGGGGAGGAGGGAGGGTGGGCAACAAACGGGACGGGGGGTGGGGGGTTTGCGCCGACTAGGTTTCCTTCCCCTTTAAACATATCAATGCATGGTTGCTAGGGTAATTTGGACCTTAGCAACCAGATTGATGAAATTGCAAACTGGAGAGCTTCTGAATGTAAAGCTAAATAACAAACAACAAATAATAAAGAACTGCTGAATAAAAAGCTAAATAGCTCAATAACCACAGATAATAAAAAATGAAAACCAATTGCAAATTGTCTCAGAATATCACTCTCTACATCATACTAAAAGTTAATTTGAAGGTGAAAAGCCCCTTTAAGCACCACTGAGAAGTTCAGGTATACTGGACAGGCTAAAGGCTGAACATCCTTTATATATATACATAAATTATTCCCAAATATCCATATATGACTTGAGCTAGTGTATTCAATACCCACAATTATCATATCTTAGGGGATGTGTTCTGCTAGAAGCAAAAATACTTTCAACCTCTGACTGAGCTGCAGAAAAAAAACATGACTAACTACAAACTACCTCAGAATAATAACTATGCCAGTGATGCCAAGCAATTTTTCCATCGACATGCTTTTTCAGGCAACTATCGCCGGAGAAGTGCTGCTCTGACTGCTTGTGAGGCAACTGCAATATAAATAAAGATATAATAAACAAAGATGCCTTCAGAGCTGTTACAATAAGAATGAGTTAATCTGTTTGTCCAGGACTGCATGGGTCTATACGCCACCTTAGTAACTGAACCATTAAACATATGCAGCTCGCAATGGATCAGTGCAATTAACCCATATATGGGAAAGTCTTCCTGTGTGACGAGATGTAGTCACCATACAGGTTAAAGTGATACTGCCATATCCCTATAATTAATAGGACTGTGTCAGTATCACTAATATGAAATTATAGTATTACATTAGTATATAGTTTTATTCCCTTTTTTGTAACCCCCCCAAATCTTCACCT
>CM076680.1:31943618-32306118 GCA_038501925.1 Xenopus petersii | reverse complement strand
AAAAAAGTGAAAAGTTTATTTCAACGTCTAACGAGGGCCGAAATGTTGGATGCACGAGGGATGAATCAATAAAAAATTGTGTGACACGAGATTTTGGAGTGCTGGTCCCTCTATAAGCATTAGGGCAGGACTACGTGGCCGTTTCCGCCGTGATCTGACGCGCTTCGCAAAATCACAGGCATTACGCTGGATGCGACGGAAACAAGGTAAGTAATGGCAGTGGCGGGTCGTGTGGCATTGTTGATGCGACACGACACGACTGTCGGATGCAGGTGCAGTGTCTGCATCCGACAGTCGTGCCACGTTGCATCAATGCTGTGACACGATGCAACAATTGAATTACTTACCTTATTTCTGTTGCATCCGACGTGACACCAGCAATTTTGCGCAGCGTGTCGGATCGCAGTGGAATCGGCCATGTAGTCCTGCCCTTATACAACAAAAATTGACCAGGCACCCACAAACGAATATTGAACTAAGATTGCGGGTTCTTACTGGACGTGTATGTGTATGTGTGAAAAAAAAAAAAATATATATATATATATATATATATATATATATATATATATATATCATAAAAATAGTGCACACTGGGATTTAATGAAAAAGTTTATCACCCATATAAATAGCTAAAACATGATACAATCACCCCCAATCATGTGCTTTCTCACCAGTCATGTGACCAGAAAAAGAACCCTGCACCAAGAGAACAAAATTATCTTAGTTAGGGCAAATATACAGTTTAAAAAGATACATTGATTAAAAACAAAACCACAGGAATATATGCAGAAACATGGTATCCTTGAAAAATAACATTATGTTTCATTACATAAAAGTGCTTAAAGGAGAAGGAAAGTATAAAACTAAGTAAGCTTTATCAGAAAGGTCTATATAAATACACCAGTAAAACCTCCAAGTAATGTTGCTCTGAGTCAAAAGAAACACAGCATTTCTTTCCTTCTATTGTGTACACATGTATGTATGTATGTATGTATGTATGTATATTTTTACTTTAACACTGGTTCAAAAAGCAAAGAAGGGAACAATGTTTATTCAGACCTAAAGGAGCTAAGGTATTAAGTAGGGTTGCACTGAATTCATTATTTTGGATTCGGCTGAACCCCTGAATCCTTTGTGAAAGATTCGGCCAAATACTGAATCCAAACTTGCTAATTTGCATATGGAAATCAGTGAGGGGGGAAGAAGAGAGCTGCGGAAAAACATTTTTTAACTTACTTATGATGAAAATTCACATGATTTTTAAGGATTCAGATTCTGTTCAGCCAGGCACAAGGATTCTGCCGAATCCGAATCCCTAGTATTAAGGTTTTTTTATCCAGAATGCTTCCCTCTGGAGAAGAACTTTTGATCTGTTACCCCCTCATCTCAAAGGTGGAATATGGTCTATTGCTATATACTTAAAGGTGGGCAACATTTGTCCTTTTTCGAGAAAGTGCTTTGCAGTGGGTTTATTAGTAATACCATCCCTAAAAGCTGGACTAATTGCAGATTGGTGTCCATCCATTTGCAGAAGCAATGTTTGATCTTTTTTCCCAACATAGGACAATTTGCATGGGCATGTTATCAAGCAAACCACATGTGTGCTAATACAGGTAATATGATGTCTAGCAAACTGTTTGTGGATGGAGGAAGGAATCACCAGGTGTCATACATCTGCATGAAGTGCAGTTAGGACAACAAAAACACCCTGGCTTCCCTCCCGACAACCAGCCGCTAGATTTCTTTTGATAGCAATCCACTAGATCGCTCTTTACCAAAAGATTACGCAAATTAGTACCCCGTCTGTATATAGGTACATAGGACAGCACCACTTTCCGTTAAGCTACCTGGTAGCTGCCCCCATGCACGGAAAACCAATAAACAGAGCATTGCACTCATCAGGTCTTTAAAGGGGTTGTTCACCTTGGAGTTAACTTTTATGAAAGATAAATCAATCCTTGATAAAGGCTCTAAGGGGGGGGGCGGCTAAACGTTGGACACAAGATTCATGCAATAAAGGTGACATGATTCACTAAAAATTTGGAGTGCGTTTCCATGGGAAGAATTATACAGTAAATATTTGATCCAGCACCCACAATAATACATCATACATAATACATCAGAGTGCAGCTGCCGTTGTGTACATATATATATATATATATATATATATATATATATATATATATATCTATGCAATAGTAAAGTATGCCCCAGCACTCTCTTCAGTGTGTCAGTAGGAATCTCGGTGCTCGCTCCTTAGGAGACGCCGTCTCATCCCCTCGTATTATACACAATAGGAATGAATGAAGCAGCACTCGATTAATGCAAAAAGTGTATTAAAATTCAGTACATCACAAAGCGACGTTTCGGACAAACTGTGTGCCCTTTATCAAGTCTGAAACCTTGCTTTGTGATGTACCGAATTTTAATACACTTTTTGCATTAATTGAGTGCTGCTTCATTCATTCCTATTGTATGTGTGTATGTGTATATATATATATATATATATATATATATATATAAGTCCATTCAGTGTATGCACTCTTACCAGATGTTCCAAGCAATTTAGGGTGCGTGGGTCAATATTGTTCAGATAAGATAATCAAAGGACTCGCACTCCAATTCCTTTTTCGTGAACAAACGTGTTAATTTATTTTTTGTTGCATTTTTCCAACGTTTCGGCCCACATTAGGGCCTTTTTCAAGGATATCCTTGAAAAAGGCCCTAATGTGGGCCGAAACGTTGGAAAAATGCAACAAAAAATAAATTAACACGTTTGTTCACGAAAAAGGAATTGGAGTGCGAGTCCTTTGATTATCATATATATATATATATATATATATATATATATATATATATATATATGTATATATATATATATATATGTATATATATGTGTATATATATATATATATATATGTATATATATATATATATATATATGTATATATATATATGTATATATATGTGTATATATATATATATATGTATATATATATATTTATATATATGTATATATATATATATATATATATGTATATATATATATATATATATATATATGTATATATATATATATATATGTATATATATATATATATATATATATATATGTATATATATATGTATATATATATATATATATATATATATATATATATATGTATACCACAGGATCAGATAGCTGATTCATAATTTCAAGACGGTAATCCTTGTAATTCATAATGACTATACCCCCACCCTTATCCGCAGGCCGTATTACAATATTAGTGTCGGCCATTAAAGTCTTGATGGCTCCACGTTCAGCCCTAGTAATATTGTCTTTCCGTGCATCCATGGTACCTCGTGTATTATCAAACATTTCAATTCCTTGTTTGTACAGCTTTATAGTGGGGTTAGTCAATGGGGGGGTAAACTGGCTTTTCAACTTTAACGTTGTAGTCGGAGTGGGATTACTTGTTGAATCTTTAAAGTACTCTTTAAGAGAAAGTGTGCGACAAAATTTGAAACAATCAATTTCCCAGTTAAAGTGGTCAAAATGGCAAGAGGGAACAAATGACAAACCTCTTCGTAGAAGGTGTAGCTCCGGTGCCGTCAGCGAGTGTTGAGATAAATTAAAGATCGGCAATTCTAGTCCCTGTGCCGACCTCTGCCTCTTGTTGCCCCTCCGCGTACGGCACTTCTTGTGCGACCTCGACCTGTTGGTGGGCGATCCGTCATCTGAGTCGTGGTATCTAAAAAAATAGGAGCTACCGGGCGTGTGGTACGATCGGCCTGTGCTAGGCCCCCTTGAGAAGCTGTTGGCAACGTGCTGTCATCGCCCTCCGAATCGCCGGAGCTCACGTCCACCGACCCCGCCGGTTTGTTCAACTTCCAGCGCGGTGTCCTCCTCTGGCGTGTATAGTATTGTGGCGGCTGGCGCTCTCCACTAAGCCATCTGTATACCCGATGTGTCGCGTAATCATCATTCACTCGGCGAAGTTTCTCGCGTTTGAACCGCAGGAGATCCTGTTTGTAGGCCTCAACTTTTTCACCAATCCGGATCATCAGATCACATTCGGTCACGCTCTTCAGTAGGTTAGCATGTTCAGTTTCAAACGCAGCTAGTGATTTGCGCACCTTGGTCAGCTCACCGGACACTTCCTCTATTACCAGAATCATCAAATCGAACGAGCATCTGTTTAACACCCCAATCCACTTCTTACAGAAGTCGGGGTTTGTCCTGCCGATCGTCGGGGTATTGTGTATACGGAACCCACGAGGTATTCGTTTAGACCGGTAATAGTCAGACAAAAATAGGCCATGTAAGTCCAAATCCGTCTCCCGTTTCTTCAAGCGTTCCCATTCCAAACCAATATCTTTATTACTTATTTTGAATGGAACCTCAGTATGGCTTTGTTGCCACAGGACACGATCCGCGTCAGCTTCTGTGATGTGCCATGTTTCCGCATAATCCGTAGTGAAGCATGCTTGATCTGGGTAGTCCTCCATTGTACAATCCGGAGTACTTGTCTTTAGCAGTATTATATGTTGAATATAAATAAAGGAAAAATCAAAAATAATCGGTATACAACAAACTTGAATCGGGTGCTGAAAAGAATACCTTGCCAAGGTATTAAAATTATATATAGTCCAGAAGTTCTTAACGCACACCGTAATGCATGATTCTTAGTCGATACCTGGGTGCTATCTTTTAGGGCAAAATTATCCAAATGTCAAAAGAAGAAAAGATGCACACCAGGGTTTGTGTACAAAAGATTAAAAATCCATGTTTATTAAATTACATTAAAAATTCGGCCAACGTTTCGGTCTGCTCCTAAGTCCTTTATCAAGACCATATTTTTAGTACATCCACCATGTTTAAATAGCTAAAAACATGTTTTTAGCTATTTAAACATGGTGGATGTACTAAAAATATGGTCTTGATAAAGGTCTTAGGAGCAGACCGAAACGTTGGCCGAATTTTTAATGTAATTTAATAAACATGGATTTTTAATCTTTTGTACACAAACCCTGGTGTGCATCTTTTCTTCTTTTGACATTTATATATATATATATATATATGTATATATATATATATATATGTATATATATATATATATATATGTATATATATATATATATATGTATATATATATATATATGTATGTATATATATATATATGTGTGTATATATATATATATATATACATGGACACACACACAATTGAACTCCAAGATGCAAACAAGACCTATATGTCATAAGTATATCTGTGTAACATCTATGCCTAGATACTAATGTTAACCCATCATGCCTGAGCACCCTCCACCCTAGTAGAAGTGAGATAACGTCAGGAAGGTGGGTGTGCAGACAGCCACAACAAAGGAGATGTAGCAAAGCCGCACACTGAATCATGTATCCATTGCACCACCCATTAGGGACACACACAAAGCTGGCGGAATACACTTTAAACCAAACTTTTATCAATTAGAACTTTAAAACAAATTAAATGTTAAAATCACATTGGCATTGTGGTTCAGCGGCAATTATCGGACATTAAAATGTGAGAATATCTTATCATGCAGAATGATACAGTTCCATAGCATATAGTGTATTTATGCCGCTAGACTTAGCCGACATTGCAGCTGTGTCAGAGCAAAGCAATCAACTTAAGTCTGGATTTCGCCAGTATCTAAATAGGCCAGTGCAGGAGAGTGTATGTAGTTAACATAGAGTCAGAGTGGGCTATAAAATAGTTTTCAGACATGAAGATGAAAATGCTGATAACAGGGGGGTATCTGCTAATTATCTGACCCTTTCTCTGTCCAGATTTATATCACCGGATTTAAGTCTGAGGCGAGTTTCTCAAGTCACCTCATTGGTGCTGCGCCCCTTGGGGTCCCTAACCTTTCAAACACATTAACCAACATTCAAATAGAGAAAGTGTTGGGGAGCCAAACAAGCATGCAAATAATTCCATGGGTGCCAAATAAGAGCTATGATTGCCTATTTGGTAGCCCCTATGTGGACTATCAAGCTGCAGGAGGCTCTGTTTCACATTACACTGGGTTTTTATGCAAACATGACAAGCCAGGAATTCAAAAATAAGCACCTGTTTTGAAGCCACTGGGAGCAACTTTTTATTGGTCATCTTTCTATTCAGGCCCCTCCTATTCATATTCCAGTCTCTTATTCCAATCAGTGAATGGTTGCTATGGAAATTTGCACCCTAGCAATCGGGTTGTCAAAATTGCAAATTAGACAGCTCCTAAATGAAAAGCTGAATAACTCAAAAACCTCAGATAATAAAAAAATGAAAACCAATTGCAGATTGTCTCAGAATATCACTCTCTACATCATACTTAAAGTTAATTTAAAGGTGAACAACCACTTTAACACTAAGGGGCCCATTCACTAAGCTCGAGTGAAGGAATAGAGGAAAATAGAGGAAAAATAGTTCGAATTTGAATGTTTTTTTTTGGCTACTTCGACCTTCGACTACGACCTTCGACTTCGAATCAAACGATTCAAACTAAAAATCGTTCGAATATTCGACCATTTGATAATCGTACTGCCTCTTTAAAAAAAACTTCGCCACCCCAGTTCGCCACCTAAAACCTACCAAGGCCAATGTTAGTCTATGTGGAAGGTCCCCATAGGCTTTCCAAGGTTTTTCTGATCCAAGGATAATCGTTTGATCGATGGATTAAAATCCTTTGAATCGTTCGATTCAAAGGATTTAATCGTTCGATCGAACGATTATTCCTTCGATCGCTCGATTTTCCTTCGAACGAATTGCGCTAAATCCTTCGACTTCGATATTCGAAGTCAAAGGATTTCAATTCGGCAGTCGATATTCGACCCTAGGTAAATGTGCCCCTTACTGATATTTAAAGGGAAGAGTCACACAGGGGAGTTTACATCCATTTCTATTGTGACCTAAGATATTTTGGCATTTCAGCATTCACTCTTCACTTTATCTTTTTTTAGGATCCAGGACCCTAGAATTACAGGTGAATACATAAGGAAAGGGTGGGGGCAGAAACTGGGAATGAAGGGAATAGCCAAGGCAAAGTCTGTGACACCAGGCAGGCAGGCATGGAGCGATGGAGAAGAGGAAGGATGAATAATTTCACTATACATATATTGTAATCCAATAGGCAATCATACGTGATTCCTGTATTCAGGGCCGGATTTATAAACTGTGCTCCCATAGGCCACCTGACCCGCTCACCCCCCTTTGCACCCGCTCCGCTCGCACCCGTCTCTCTCCCCCCTGCACCCGACCCGCTTCTGACCTGCTCCCCCATATCCGACCCACTCCTTATGCACAGCCCCACTGCGCACCTCCCACATATTTGCAGGTTTTTAACAAGGAGGCAAACTGCCCCTTTAAGGGACGGGTAATCTGAATCTAATTGCCCAAATCTGGACATAGGTAGGACCAGACATTCGATGGATTAGAGTGTAGAGCTCCCCATAGACGCAAAGATTTTTCTTGCTGAACGACCGATTATACCGAAGTCCGACCAATCCTAAATTATCGTGAAGTTAGTGGGATTCGAACGATCATACATCTTACGATTTTTCGGCCGACATCTGTCAGAAAATTGATCGGCCAGGTTAAAAAATCTTTGTCAGTCCCAGTGCAATCTATCTATGTTGGCAGGGACAAGCAGGCAGCTACCCTTTGTTTTCCTGGCAAATTGGTCTTTTTAGTTGATGGACAATTCGTACGATCTTTCCGAGATAATCGTGGTCTCACGATGACGATCGAATCTTTTAAAAATCTCAACATCTATGGCCAGCTTTAGTCCTGCTACTTAAGGTGGCCAATGACGTTACAATTACAAACTTTCCTGTGACCAGCTTTTCTTTTTTCTCTAGTTGAATCGTACGATAAGCAAGTAGAAACGAAAGAATTCTAACTCTGAAGATTCAGCATTCATGTTTTGCCGATGCTCGGGCAGCCGATAAAAATTTTCCATCCTGTCAGATCAACAAGACAACCGATATCTAAGGATTTTGCTAATATTCGTTGTCTAGTATCCCACCATCCCACCTTTACACAAATACCACACACACATAATGGAAATTCTCTTGACCTTCATTAGATCGGGCTTTAAGGAGAAGAAATTAATAACCAGAGGCTTGAGTAGATAAATATAAAATACTGCTGGGTATTCTGAGAATTGTAAAAAGATACATCTTAATGACCACATTGACTGGCCTTCTCCAAAGTCTGGAAAGGCTTGAAGGGGTTGTTGTTGTTTAAAACTTTTAGTATGATGTAGAGAGTGATATTTAGAGACACTCTGCATGGTTTTCAATTTTTATAATTTGTGGCTTTTAAATTATTTAGCTTTTTATACAGCAGCTTTCCAGTTTGCAATTTCAGCAATCTGGTTGCTAGGGTCCCAAATACCCAGCAACCATGCATTGATTTGAATAAGAGACTGGAATATGAATAGGCGAGGGTCTGAATATAAATATGAGTAATAAAAACTAGCAATAACAATACATTTGTAGCCTCACAGAACATTTGTTTTTTTAGATGGGGTCAGTGACCCCCATTTGAAAGCTGCAAAAGAGATAGGAGAAGAAGAAGGCAAATAATTTAAAACTTTAAAAAAATAGATAATGAAGACCAGTTGTAAAATTGCTTAGAATAGGCTTAAAATTTAATTTCAAGGTGATTCACCCCTTTAATAAACTTCAGAATACAATAACTTGTCAGAAAGCCTACAGAGTTTGGGATACTCCCTATGAACTTGCTTAACATAATAAACAGACAAATCATATATAAATGTAGTTTCATTTTGGTATATTGATGTGGCCTAATGGATATTATTCTTGCAGAGGTGTTATCCACATTCTTGTGTGTATTTCCTTTGGGTATTTCCTTTGTTTTCCTGCCACATGTCAACAACATACAGGAAGGTTAGTTGTCTCCTGGTCAGATTGACCATTGTGTGATGGGTTTAAGTAATTACAGGTGCTACGAACTTAATCAATTATTCCCTTGAGCGTCTCTCAAAATCATTAGTATACAATGCTTAAATAGCTATACTATTTAATTAGATGCTCACCAAATTTGTCCTAAACCTGCCGCTTACTTTAAGCCTACAGACGGTTTCAAAAACAGGGTCACTCACCGCTCTCCAATAATGGTCCCGGTGCTGCAGAACCCGGAGCAGGGGGAGAAAGCGTTTCACCAATGTTCCACGTCACAGACTTCTTGGAAGCGGTAAAATTCAACAAAGCTTTATTTCACATAAAGTAACAGGCACCTAACTCATTTAGTGTGTAACTACACACAGGGCCAACATCAGAGGGTTCAGGGGGCACTGTTGTACTGGGCCTGGGCCTAAAGGGGAGCCTGGCTGTGCTCCAATTTTTGAAATAACAGCACCAAAGCCACGAGAAGACCCGAAGCCATGAAAGGAGCCGAAGTTAAAGTCCCAAAGCCGTGAAAAGAGCCAAAGTCGAAGGCCTGAAGCCGCGGAAAGATCCAAATTCACGAAAGGAGCTGAAGTTGAAGTCCTGAAGCCACGAAAGAAGACGGAGTTGAAGTCATGAAGTCACAAGTGAACACCGATGAGTTTTTCTTTATTTTATTAAATCCCTGGTCAGGACCGGATTTACATATCAGACGCCCCTAGGCCCACTGCCGTTCATCGCCCCCATCCCCATCGCTTCCTTTGTGTACATGCGCAAATTTTCAGCATCGGGTCCAGAGTACTGGGGATTGGTGCACAGGAAATTTTAAAAACTATTGTATCTCCTGTGAATCCCCAGTGCTTCAGAACCAATGCGGGTGTGGTTGGGTGACAGGCCGCCCCCATAAAATTCTGCAACCCTAGGCCTGGGCCTTTGCAGCCTTTCCACAAATCCGGGTCTGTCGCTGGCCACCAATGCATTATTTTAATACTCTATAGACCCCTGCCTCCACAGTTTTTTTTAAAAAATATTCTCTGGGGCCCCAATGCCAATGTATTTTAAACAAAACTTTTATGGGGGGCCCTGGTGCAAATGTTTGTTTTTGTTTTTTTTTTACAATGTTTTATAAGGGGACCCTCACCATCAATGGGTTTTTATAATTCGTGTGTGGGGGGGGTTACCGTTTTTAGTGCTGATGTCTGTTTGGTGTGGGCGGGATCTGGCTTGGGGCTGGGTCCAGAACTTTTTGTTGTACGGGGCCCCGTAATTTCTAATGCAGGCCCTGACCACATGTAATCATAGGTATAAAACACATTTAGCCATAGTGTGATGGGGCCATAGACTGAAAGCTCTACTGGGCACATATGGTTTATGGAGGGTTTAATTAAAGGAACAGAGCAAGATGATCAGTTTTGTTAATAGCGTTGCCGGAGAAACTTCCATGTTGATCTGTTTGTGATAATAATAATTGCAAAGTAGTGATTGCTCACGCACACCTGTCTGTGGAGATAATGCCAGATTCCCTTGGTGCACAGTGATAGAGGTAATCGGCAACCTCAAATCTGATACTAAGAAAAGGCACACTGGCACACAAGTTGTGGATGCAGGTGAACACCTTGCAGTATTTTTTATTCACCGGAAGTGCAACGTTTCCGGGCAAGCCCCTTTGTCAAGCATCTTGACAAAGGGGCTTGCCCCGAAACGTTGCACTTCCGGTGAATAAAAAATACTGCAAGGTGTTCACCTGCATCCACAACTTGTGTGCCAGTGTGCCTTTTCTTAGAATAAATAATTGCGTCAACTTGCCTGATTCTTCAGAAGAGGAGACTGAAAATAAAGAACTGGTTGAGCCAGAGAATTTCCATGAGAAATGTCTGGTTTTCTCTGACTGTATCATATGCTGAATAGAGGGCACCAGAGTCTTTTTGGGAAGATCACTTCCAGTACATTGGTTTTTGTGTTTATTAAAACTTTAGCAGAAAGGTGTGATTGTGGCTTCATGGTTGCAGTGTATTATGTTCATCAGGTGAAGAACTTGACATGTTCCTTGCAGTTATGCAGGAATCCTGAAATGTGAAGTACTCAGGGCATCAAACACTTAGATCTCAGTGTAAAATTTCACCTTTCTGCCAAGAGCATTGACCAGCCTTAGCAATGGGAAGTTTTAAATCTTGAGTATGAGGTTCAGCACCCCAAGGAGGTATAAAGTGGGAGTGCACAGAGGTGTTGCCACAGAAGGATTATAAACCACAGTATCTGGAAAAAGTCAGAAAACATAAGTATAGGTATATTCAGGCTGATCTCCTCTTGGCCGGAAAGCTGTGCAGGAGGAAGCTGTGATTGTCAGTACAGGGAGATGCAGAAGGGAGTGGATCCGCTTCTCTCAACCTGCACAAACAACCAACGCTCTGTGTGCCCTCCACCTAAGACTTGGTACACACAAGCATGCAGTGTGGTGCAGATAGATGAGATTAAACATTTTCATCTTATTCCTCTCTGCAGATCATTATGAGATACTGGAAAATATCTCTCAGAAATGAATTCCGAGGAGCCAGACCAGGGGAGGTCAAAGAGTCTCACCAGGACTTTGTGGATGACCCAACGCTGCAAGGTAAGTAGATGATATGTTGGAAACACACGTATACAGCACGTACATGCCAGAACCAGTTATTATGGGTGTTTAGCAATGATTCCCAGTTAATTTCTCCTATACTTTTGCCTCTGTGCAATCCAACTCTTAGGGCTGTAGTTTTAGCAAGTGGATTGTTTGTGATTTGGATGTGCAGTTGTACTGATCAGTCAGCTGTATAGGGATGTATAGATTGAGGTGCTTGCCACCTGTCACTTCTGTTGGCTGTTACCCACCTTTGCCTTGAATTGGGGGTCATCTGTCTGGATTATTAACCAGAAGGGATAACACCATGGTGGCCAAGGCCCTTCAATTAAGGCAAGAAAATGCAATTTATAGTACATGGGAAGCCTCTTTAATAATATGTGTTTTTTTGTATTTGTATACCAGCTCCATGTAGACAGATTCAGAGCACCAAAGCCCTGGTGAGTAGCTTTACCCCTTCTCATTCAAGCAGAAATGAGTTGCTCTAGTGTAGTGCTGCACTTTATGTGCAATCAATGTAGCCCTGCAACATGCATTCATTAAACGTCTCCTCAAATGCTCATGATCTGGTAACCCTAATATAGAAGTACAGTGTATAATTTAATTGAAATGGCCGAAAGAGGCTTTTGTCGCCCTAAAAAAAGAATATATGATGTAGTGCCTTAAAACTGTTGACATTGCTAAAAGGTTTACAAGATAAAACACAGAGAGGGAAGGACATTGACATCTGCCCAGTAGCCCTTTTATCTGACCGGGCATAAGAGTCAGTGGTCAGACCATGACTACAACTCTGCAGTCACAGGAGAGGTAAAAGCTGTTGGCTTGTGGGCGGATGGCATTTTATAGTCAGTCACAAGCTGGAGTTAAGCGTTTGTGAGTCTGCTTATGAGCAACCAATTATCTTGAGACTTACAAAAAAATCACCAGTGCTCATTTGCCTTCTCAATTGCTCTCTGCCTCCAGTCAACCATTTGCAGGAAGCAAAATATAGTAGCCATGGTACCAGAGCAGGTGGGAAAGAAGTACTTGAGCAGGGGCCCAGGTTAATTATAGGGATCATCAGCCTAGGGCTCCTGGGCCTGCAAGATAAATACAGTAGCTAGGCCAAGCCAGTAATAAGAGGCAAGGCAATTAGAGTGTAATGACAGGGAGATTAAAATACATGTAGAATGCCTTTATGTTAAGCAGCAGGAATATAAATGCACAGTGTATGTAAGATGTTGTTATTAAGACATACATTTCTAGACAGGCATAGGTTAGTGCAGGCAATGGCAGGTAACAAGTTTGTTTAGACTGTACTCATTTCGTATTTGGGACCATAACAGGGTGTAAGGAGCATGGGTAGCTTTATTAATAATCATCATGTGCCAAATCTTTTCAACAATAAAATACGTGTTTCTCCGATGAACGATCAAGGTGAACCCATGCATTTTCTAGGCAATATATAATAATCTGCACTGAACACAAGCATTATAATGCAAGCATACACAACAATGCAACAAGTATCTGTCACTGACAGTTGGGCAGCCTTTGGACAATGCTGAAGTTCTGCATCATGCTCTTGTCCATAATAGAGCCACTACTGTTGTAGATTAGTGTCATTCTTGTGATTCTCTCTGGCTCTAGATCTAGATGTTAGGGGCATAGCAAGTCTAAACTGTTAACATAAAAGGAGACATGAGAACCTGACCCAACTTGTGTAGCCATACAAGCCAGAGTGCAGATTTTACCAGAATTAAACCCATGAGGACAACGTTACTCTCACACACAAGGCGAATTGAGTTTTATGCTGCTGATGACACAATTAAGGACAATAAATGGTTCTCATGTTTCTGACATGACGCATGCATGAGTGGATACTGAACACGTGTGATTGCTGCTGTATATTCAGGTAATGTCACGTCCCAAATTAGTATCTAAACATGTAATTAAAGTACTTGATGGAGCATTTCCTCCTTAACTGAGGGTGTGGTTTGCAAGTGTGGAATGGTGTGTCATACAGCTGCACCAATCTATTTCCTTATACTTCCAAATCAGAGGGACAGTTGGGGTACCTACTGTAGTGATAAGAGAAGTAGGGGAAATTGTTTTCTGAAAGCTCAGAAGTCCTTGTTATTTGGGCAATAATGATACATGTGTGCTACAATTACAGCGATTCCCTTTAGCTCTTTCCATATCCCTGCACTACAGCAACTGTCTGATTGCAGTACTGGCTCCAGCAAACACAGGGCATTTGATATTCTGGGATAATGGGAACAATACAAGGATGCGGTGCTAGAAATATAAATATTAAGTGTAAAGCAAAATACTTGATTGGATTAATGACTGGAGTGGTCAATTTCTATTCTCTGGGTGGAAGTGGTAGAGCGGAGAAAGCTGCACTACATATATTGGGGTGCAGATTGAAAATCTGAAGAGAGGAGTAGCGCACAGTGCTAGGAGGCACAGATGAGCCCTGCCTTTACCCCTACCACTCCCTAATTGTGAATGAAGGGATAGTTATGGGGCTGATGGGGGGGACGCCCATGTGTCTCCCCCGTCCACCTTTCACTAATACAGCTCCCACTAACACAAGCCAGCCCTGTATTTGTGGGGGGACTCAGTTCTCTGTGCTCTGTTTCGGAGTGCAAAGATCTCCCCCACTAATTATCTGTGGCAATGAAGGAAAGGCAGAACTGCATTGTGCTATACAAATAACTCCTCTTGTCTTGCAGTGCTAGAATGGTGCACACATTACAGGCGGATGAGTGCTTGCATGGAATACCTAGCTGTGCAGGAGCAACAGGAGCACTTCTTTATAAATATCTATGTTACTTTGGTAAATGTCTGTTTATGGCAGGCGGCACTATTTATATTGCAGAGAATGCAGTTATTGTATGTTGTCAATGTGGCTCTTTCTCTGGCAGATGGAGAGCACATTCCCAACTCGACCGTTAATGAGAAACAGCTTCTACAGGATGTTATTGCAGCCTTGTTGTGCTGCTAGCGCTATGAAAGGGTGGGGTGTAGATGAATTAAAGTTGGGGACTAGCAGTATGTGGAAGGGAACTGGGCACACTCACGGTTAAAGAGACTGTAACAAGGGGTTATGTTCTAGCAGCATTTATTCCCCTACATACGTAACAATTTTAATAGGCATTCTGTACACTGCACCGGGATCAGTGTTTTACTGTCTAGCATTACTCTGACTTTTTTCACAAAGCTTGCTTTATTTTATTTATATATATTGATGCACCGTGCACTAATAAAAATCCTTTGATATACATTTGAGGAGTCAATGCCGTGAGTGCTTTAGCTGGACTGTAAATTAGGAAGTTCGCTTGCTCGCTTAATTATATATATATATATGTATATGTATATATATATATATATATATATATATATATACATATATAGAACAATGTCTTAGGACAGCACCTCCTGAAAAATAAGCCGGCACCAAGGGTCTTAATATGAAAATATATATCTATCTATATATATATATATAACACGATACCAAAGTTTTTGCACTCTGTAATAATAAAACAGTACCTTGTACTTGATCCAAACTAAGATATAATTAGTCCTTATTCGAGGCAAAACCAGCCTATTTGGGTTTGTTTATGTTTACATGATTTTCTAGTAAACTTAAGGAATGAAGATCCAAATTACAGAAAGATCCATTATCCGGAAACCCCAGGTCCCAAGCATTCTGGATAACAGGTCCCATATCTGTATATGTTTTACTCATCAAACCTAATCTGACCGATCATTTAAAAATGAATCCTAACACTAAAAGGGAGTAGCACAAGTCCATTTCAGTTTGATGCTACAGTATGAATGGAGATATTCCCTAGGAGTGGTGTCATGGAACCCGTTGGGCACAGAAGCCATTTCTTCCTGTGAATTTGTTGCTTTCATAAATCATTTTGCTGCAGTGTGTGCAACTGTAAAACATCATATTGATTTCATTATTGGCTCACTGTCATATATACAGTATATGTTTTTTTCTCTCCTTGTTGATTTGTTTTGTATTGTCAGCCTCAATTGTGCCAACAACTTTAATGCTGCCACTAATGATTTCCAGTCCCTCTTTTGGCCAATCAGCAGAGCTGCATGAAGGGATAACCATGATCTCTATGTGTTTCCTCCGCAGCACAGATTGCTATCATCTTTGGCCAGAAAACCCTGCATTACGTGCTAAACCTGTGCAAAGGTTCCTATGATTACCTTGAGCGACTGTCCGAGCCATTGCTTCTTTATATAATGACTTTCCTTGAACTAGAGGACATTACCCTTCTCTCTCAAGTATCTCACACCTTTCAGAAGGTAAATATACATTTGTGATTCAAGAATGTTCTTCAGTACTTACAGTAATGGAAATATAGGCCACTAGGTTTCTGTGTTGAGATAAAGGTTCCAAGAAAACTAGGGGCCTAGGATGTGTGAAAAATATAAAAAGTAGATTAGAGGCTGATGAAAGCCACAGGCACTACATGGCCTAGAGTGGGGGGAAGAGAAACGTTGCTGTGGGACCCTTTGCTGGGATGATGAAACTGGTGTATTAGTGCAATAGGTAATGTATATAGAAGCATTGTGCACTTGCCATTGAATTCGTAAACGAACCTTGTGTATAAGAAATTTATTTTAGCTGTTATACATCATTCACTTAAAGGATAAGTAAACCTTTAAAATAAGTGAATGTGAAATAGATGAGAATGCTATTCTAAGGACTTTGTTTATTCATTATTTATTTTTCTTTGATTCCAAGATATTAAGGGATACATGTACTGTTAATGCGTGAATTATGTTACAATAGCGCCACCTGCTGGTTCAGTTTCCAACTATTCTGACCACCTAGTAGTCAAGGAAGTTGTCAGAAGAAAGAGGCTGCTGTGATGTTCTTCTGCTTAGGAAAAAAATAAAAACCTTTCTCATACCTTACAGAATAGTCGAAAATTGACCAGCAGGTGATGCTATTGTAACATTCACTCATTAACGGTACATGTATCCCTTAATATCTTGCAGTCAAAGAAAAATAAATAATGAATGCACATTGCAAAAGTTCATAGAATAGCACCCTCATCACTTTTACATTGACTTATTTTAAAGGTTTACTTATCCTTTCAGTCCCTGCCTCAGTGGTGCGTACAGTCTGAGGCCATATCACATTCATACATTAGGGACAAATGTATTTTGAGCCAGTTAGCCAGCCTGCATGGGCGGATTTTCATTAAGGCTTGGGGAGGCTAAGTCTCCCCAAACTTGCCTGACACTCTTTCCTGACACAGAAAAAAAAAGACAAAAAATGCCATTTATATCTCCCTTACTACTGGAGCAAAGTCTGTCTCCAGTTGGTATGGGGAATACTACTAGCAGCTTATATGTCAGATGGGACTGTAATCACTGCGTCTGCATATTTAAACATCCACAACAAAGATCAACTATATTTTATTTATCTTCTACAGCTTCAATTTAAGTTTAAGTCCCGGTACAGCTGCTAGAAATCGGATTGGCTGTAGAATGAAACTTGCGCCTCCCTCCAGCCAATCCAGTTTCTGCTCCATGTTCTGGCCCTTAAACTTTGTTGGCAAGTGCAGAAGCCACGAAGGTGTAGCAGATATGAGAAGAATACATGATGTGGGGTCAGCAATGAGTGTCCAGGCATGCAGTAACTAACATTCCCCAATGGTTCTGGCCCTGTGAGTGCTATAACCTATGGCTGCCATCAGCACCCACCCCCTGCTATCTTACACAGCCTTTACACCAGCAAGTCAGTGAACATGGTTTTTATTTGTGAAAAAAGAACATAATGGGGGAAAGGAGTCATGGTGGGATAGATTAGATAAATATGAAAGTGCAGAAGAAAAGTGTTAAGCTCCCCATAGAAGCGGCAATTCTTCTTGCCGAACGACCGATTATAGGGAATTCCGACCAGTCCTTCGAAATTATTGTGCGGTTAGTGGGATCCAAACGATCGACCATCTTAAGATTTTTCGGCCGATCAGGAAATTGATCTTCCAGGTCAAAAAATCTTTGTCGGTCCCAGTGCAATCTATCTATGTTTGCAGGGCCAAGCAGGCAGCTCCCCTTGTTTTCCTGGCAAATTGGTCTTTTTAGTTGATGGTCAATTCGTACGATCGTACTATCGTTCTGAGAAAATCGTGGTTTCACAATGAGGAGCTGATCTTTTTAAAATCTCAACATCTATGGCCAGCTTTACAGAAGAAGAAGAAGAAATTGGATCAGAGTAGGAGAAGAAATCTGAAATACAGAAAGTTCGAGCACATAAATGGGAAAGTGGAGGAAAGCAGAAGAAAGACACAGAAATAAAAGTAAATAACAGAAAAGCAGATAGAAAGGAGCACAAAATAGAATGTGTGTGTTCTAAATTGTTTAACATTCTGTAAATGATATGGATGTGGGCCCCTTCCCAACAGTGCCTGTGTTGGTAGCAGATTAAACTGTGCCTAATCTGACAGCATTGTGCTTGGCACATGTACTTGGGGTATCAGTGCCCACTACTAGTCACACTATCTACTTGGACTGCCCACTTTGTAACATGCTTGTGGTGCCACAATCTACTGCTCTAAGTGTATAATATACTTGATCTAACAGTATCCACTTATTATTATTTTAAATTATTACTATGTTTAATGTGATCAGGGCAGTACTCACTTACTCTATACAGAGTAATCTAACCCTGATTATATCAAAACTGAAGTAAAAAGTTAAGTTAATTTACTCTAATTTAGCAAAGGCAATGGCACGCTGGACATGTTGTTGCAGATGGTAATTCGGCGCTATGTCTGCAGACAAAATATCCCTAGTTTCCTTCCCACAGCAGTAATGGGACTTGCGATGGCAAAACTTATACATCACTAAAGTAGCCCGAAGTATGTTTCTCACCAGCAATTAACATTACTGCCAGTGGAAAGAAAACTAGGTTTACCTGCACTGGTTTGCTATGGCCAATGAATCGTCCTGTGTACCATAGCCTGTGTGTGGCCACCTATAGCCTCCCCAAACAAAAATATCACCCTCCGCCTATGCCATCTTGTATGTTTTTGGAGTGTGGGGGGAAATCATAGCACATGGAGGGAACCCACACCGACAAAGAGAGAACATAGAAAGTCCTTGCAGATAGGGTTCAAGCTAGAATCAAACTCAGCACCCCAGCATAGCAAGGGGGAAGTGCTACCCACTGAACCACCGTATTTAGAAGTATAAAATATTCACCCCAGTTTTAGATTGGTTAGTGATCTAACTTGTGGTTTTGTATCAATTTGGGCACCATTGTTTTGGTTAGAATGAGATTCTTGAGCTTTGTGCAGGGATGATAGATCTGATAGAGATGACAGTTGCAGTTTAATGGCTACAGAACTAGCTGTAAGGGGATACATGGGTGACTGCCCCAATGCCCACACTGCCTATAGAGATGGAGAAAAGAAGTACAGGTGTGGGATTTGTTATCCGGAAACCCGTTATCTAGCAAGCTCCGAATTACGGAAAGGCTGTCTCCCATAAACTCCATTTTATCCAAATAATCCAAATTTTTAAAAATTATTCCCTTTTTCTCTGTAATAATAAAACAGTACATTGTACTTGATCCAAACTAAGATATAATTAATCCTTATTGGAAGCAAAACCAGCCTATTGGGTTTATTTAATGTTTACATGATTTTCTAGTAGACTTGAAGTATGAAGATCCAAATTACAGAAAGATAACAGGTCCCATACCTGTACCACTGTGCACAAAAGCAGATATCTTGCAGAGAAAGCAATGTGATTAGATGCTGCCTTTGGCAATAAAGGGAAAACAGGCTCCATAACATGAGGTTTTTGGGTTAATACATTGAAAGAATGTACCGTAAGTACAATTCCCACTGAATTCCTAGAAGCTCCAGCATGTGAAATGCATTTTATATTCCCAAATACAGAATATTTTCCATAGACTAATCTGCATGTTTGAAATCAAATTTGCTGCAAAAGGTTTATTGATCTAACCTGCGCCACTGTGCTCTTAGTGATCTGATATCAGGAGATGGCATAATTTATAGCCAGAAGGGGGAGCTGAATCCCGTAGTATGGAGAATGTGTCTGATTGATTCTACTCATTTCCCTATTTAGCTGCAATCTGAGTGCTATTTGTACCCCAGTAGTTAGTGGATGCAGAAATGAACCCAGACCCCAAATCTACAGGAAAGACCCAGTGAGCATTAAAAATTAGATATTTCTTCTCCATATCATTTGAAGGGGGAACTATCCCGATAATAAAAATTTAATATAATCTTCCTCATACTGAAGTAAGAAACCTTTTAAATATAATCAATTACATATTCTGCATTGTTTCTGAAATCAAATTTATATTCACTATTCCTCTCTCAGCATCTGTTTCTCTTCATTCTGTCTTCATGGTGTCAGATGAATGATCCAATATATTCAAAATATCCAATACATTCCTAGCAGATGAATTAGAGCTCACTCAAATAACTGATTCCAATACAAACAAAATCTAACAAAATAACTGGCTTTTGCACAAATTCTGCATGTAGAGAGACATGATATCTGGTGATTTTAGTGAGCTCTAATACATCTTCTAGGCAGAAGGAACCCCCCCTATAAGATATATTGGATCATTCATCTGACACCCAACTCCTGAATGAAGACAGAATGAGTAGAAACAGATGCTGAGAGAGGGATAGTGAAGATAAACTTGATTATTTATTAAACAATGCAGAATATTTAATTGATTGTATTTAGAAAATTTCTTATTTCAATATGATGAAGCTTATATTAAATATTCATGTTGCACGATAGTTCCCCTTTAAATAATAATAAGATGTAATTTAGCTGATTCACAGTTATGTATAGCCAAGAAGAGGGCAGGGGTTTGGATATATGAGGGATGTGTCTGGGCATAACAATTTTCAATAAGAGAAAGAAAGAAATTCCACAGGAAACCTATTTCTCTTGCTTGAAAACATTCCAGCATCTTTTCTGGGGGTTCTCTCTTATTGTATCAAGAATTTCTTTCTACCCCCTGTGCAACAATCTGTCTGCCAGGCTGTGAATAAGCTCCAGAACCCAGAGGGTTTTCTAGGAAAGATTTCCCTGTGTCAGACCAGCCTGTGCCGGAGCAGTGGCACCGTCCTGTCTTTACTTGTGTGCTGCAGTATTATCCCTGGCACCATGCCACCTGCAGCCCAAAGCTTCTTTATGTCATTTTTTTCAAACACCCTACTCACATGGGCCAAGGAAAATGATTTATATGTGTGTGTGTCTGTGCCACGTGCATAGGTACAGGGCTTGGGGTTAGGCTCAAAGTGTACTTGCCCTCCGTACCAGGGGGAGAAATGTAGTACAAAGAACAACGTGGGGGAATTTTCGCCAGCAACCGCTTTGCCACACTATGCATCACTTTACCAGGTGCAAATTCGTTACCACTATGCTAATTCACTAAAATGCAAAGTTGTGTCTCAGCAGCCGAACTCTGGAGATTTGTCACTGGCTTTACTTTGGCAGTGCAAGCATTTCATAGCGAATTTTCGCTAGCGTCCATTTCTGCCTAGCCAAACTTTGCTTCCCTTAAATGAGAACTAAAGCTTGACTAATGAAATCGTCCAGAAATGCTGTACATTATGTTTTGGGCTTCTGTACCAGCCCAAGGCAACCACAGCCCTTTAGCAGTAAAGATCTGTGTTTCCAAAGATGCCTCAGTAGCTCTCCGTCTTCTCTTTTGATGATTCACTGCACATGCACTGTACTTATCTTAATACAGCTAATTACTACATGGCAGCACAGAAACCAGTGCAACTAACATCAGAATTTAATAATCAGCCCTGTAGCATCAGCTTGTATTACAGGCAGTGTCGGACTGGGACGGTGGCCCAGATCTGCTTCCCAGTGGCGTGCGACCCCTGACAAAGAGGCAAAATCAAAATTTCACACGCGTACTATAGCGTTGCGCAACACGCACTGACGTGGCACTGCCCACTGATGCGCATACACATACCCAGCACCGGAGTGCCGGAGGGGGGTCTGGGGCCAGTAGCCCCGGTGGGCTCCAAGCCCCCAGTCTGACCCTGATTACAGGCCAATCTCATTTTCCAATTCCAATCTCATTTTCTGCCTGATATTTGTAACAACCCCTAAGCTTAGCTTCTCAACAGCTGCTCAGAACCCACTGAGCACTTTCCAAGATGGTGACCCCCTGTGACAAGTTTGATGTCCTGGATCATTGCTGCTATTGAGTTGCTGAACCTTTAGGCTGGTGCAATAAGTTCAGTATATAAAATATGGCATTTTTAGCCACATTCATTTTTAGGGTTTATTTTTCCTTTAAATCTTTAAAGGAACAGTTGAGTGTGAAAATAAAAACTGGGTAAATTGATAGGCTGTGCAAAATAAAAAATGTTTCTAATATAGTTAGTTAGGCAAAAATGTAATGTATAAAGGCTGGAGTGACTGGATGTGTAATAAAACAGCCAGAATCCAACTTCCTGCTTTTCAGCTCTATAACTCTGAGTTAGTCAGCGACTTGAAGGGGGGCCACATGGGACATTTCTGTTCAGTGAGTTTGTAATTGATCCTCAGCATTCAGCTCAGATTCAAAATCAACAGATATGACCCACGTGGTCCCCTCCTCTGATTGGTTACTGCCTGGTAGCCAGGCTAACCAGTTAGTGTAAACCAAGAGAGCTGAAAAGCAGGAAGTAGTGTTCCGACTGACATGTTATACATCAAATCACTCCAGCCTTTATACATTAAATTTTTGGCTAACTAACTATATTAGAAACATTTTTATTTTGCACAGCCTATCTATTTACCCAGTTTTAATTTTAACACTGAACAATTTCTTTAAGGCTGTTAACACAGATGTGGTTTTGCCTCACAGAAACGCAGAGCGGTTTTTAAAAAAGCCAATTGCTGGGTAAAAACGCTTAGCAGATTCAAGCTTAGTCAGTGGCACACTAGGTTACATGGCGCATTTACATGGCGGTTGGCTTTTTTAAAAACTACGCCACATTTCCGTTCAGAAAACCATATGTGTGTCCATGCCAAATAGTTCTGACTTTTGAAGGCAATCCCGCTTTAAAAAAAAATAAAAGTCGCCAGCGTTTTTACAACTTTAATGCATTTCCGGCAGACAGGATATGATGTCACCAACATAAGATTGAGAAAGATGTAGCTTAGTTTAATCATTTCGCCTGGTCTGGGGTGGCAAAGTAAACTCTGGCGAAAGAGGTAACATTCTGTAAAATTCGCATCTTAGTGAATTTGCAGAGTAACGACCGTTCGCCAGAGCGAAAAGTCGTCTGGCGATAGAGTGCAAGCGAACTCTTGTTCGCTAAGGAATTGTCCACTACGCCTGTTAGTGAATTGGCGATATCCCTGCGGGTGAGATTTCTGTTGAATTGACGCTAACGGCAGCCACTTCTCTCTTTAGTGAATCTGTCCCATAATACTGTGCATGCCCATGGGCCACTAGAATCCACTTGTACTGTGCCACATACAGCCCAGCTGCACCCCAGTATATAGAGCTTACAGAGCTACTGTACAGAATTCTCTCAGGTTGCTAACAGTGTTTTATACTTTGCCTTACAGCTGTGCAATTCAGACAGTCTGTGGGAGCACATTGTGGAGAGCTCCTGCGACAAAGTCACCCCCGAGATGAGGGCTCTAGCACAAGACATCGGCTGGAAGCAGCTCTTCTACACCAACAAACTGCAGCTGCAGTTACAGCTCCGGAGGCGAAGGACGAGAGATGGAGACGGAATTACTCTGAGTTGCCATTACCCATCATCTTCCCTGCCAGAGAAGCCTGCAGAGCATTATGGGAAACTGGAGTGTGGCCTCGCAGCTGGTGCCAATGAGAGTATTTAGCACAGTTACAGTCATCCATATGCCATTTGCCTGTGTGTGTGATATATATGTGATATATATATATATATATATATAGTCAAATACATATAGATATATATATATAAAACACTAACGTTTGTAACCTTTGTCAAAGTTACAAATTATAATGTGAACCTCCTCTAAATACCAGGAAGATGGCGCAAAATCCCGGTTCCCTCCCACTCTGACGTGTTCCCCCTAGTTAGGCTAATAAAATCCATCCTTCCTAAATGTACATCAGTGTCGCTTGGGCGTCCCTAAAACAGACACAGTTACAAAGCACATCCATATCAGTCTAATAGTTTCATTTATCTATCAATCAATTTGCAACAATATGTCTCCACTGATAAAATTGCAACAATGTGTCTCACCAATAACCCACTGTGATGTTTCTTTTTCCAATCAAGCCGTGTTTGGCAGCATTTTATTCACAGCGTGCTTCTAAACAGTGATTAAAATATTAAAATATTACAATATATTAAAAAATATTTTAATCACTGTTTAGAAGCACGCTGTGAATAAAATGCTGCCAAACACGGCTTGATTGGAAAAAGAAACATCACAGTGGGTTATTGTTGAGAGACACATTGTTGCAATTTTATCTGCAGAGAGACACATTGTTGCAAATTGATTGATAGACGCAACGCCCAAGCGACATTGATGTACATTTAGGAAGGATTGATTTTATTAGTTTAACTAGTGGGAACACGTCAGAGTGGGAGGGATCTGGGATTTTGTTTTGTAATATCGAAAAACGGTCCGCACACACCAATATTGCAGTCGGGGATTGTACCCCTTTTATTAATGCCACCAACAATCAATAATCAACGTTTCAGGGGGACACAGCCTCCCTTCTTCAGGATCAAGGCTGTGTCCCCCCGAAACGTTGATTATTGATTGTTGGTGGCATTAATAAAAGGGGTACAATCCCTGACTGCAATATTGGTGTGTGCGGACCGTTTTTCGATATTACAAAGCAGTGAGGTGGCCAGGCAAGGTCAACGGAGGACCAGCACCACCACGCAGAATAAGTGGAAGGAGGTGTGCGGTAATATAAAATTCCATTGAATCTGGGATTTTGTGCCATCTTCCTGGTATTTAGGGGAGGTTCACATTGTAATTTGTAACTTTGACAAAGGCTGAGGTGCAGCCGAAACGTTAGTTTCTTGAATAGATTGTTTGCAATTTCAGCAGTCTGGTTGCTATGGTCCAAATTAGCAGATCAAGCACTGCTTGGACTGGAAGCTGAATAGGAGAGAGTCTGAATAGAAATTTGACAGTAGCCTTACAGAGCATTTGTTTTTAGATGGGGTCAGAGCCAGCAGTGCAGAGAGTTTAAACAGTCAGACATTTCTTCCAATTGGAATTATACTGTATTTACAAGTAACTGTAGAAGCACTGAATGCGTGTAATTCATGTATATTGTTGCTGTATTCAATTCCATTTCTTTCACAAACAGTTTTGGGTAGAGGAGCCTTTTAATCTGACACTAACAGTTCAATAGGAGTGGGATATTTAGCATCTCGTGGTATATATATATATATATATATATATATATATATATATATATATATATATATATATATATATATATATATATATATATATATATGTATATATACATATATATATATATATATATATATATATATATAAAGTTTTACTGGATGTTAGAGCTGTCTCTGTGCCAGACCTAGGCAACCTGGCTGGCCGTAGTGCTGAAGGGGGGCACGCGTGCACAAATAGACGTTAGCACGCACAGACGATGGCGCACATTTGCCAATTTATGCTAATGCACATGCGCCAATCGACACAAGCAAACAGAGGTGGACAGTCCAGACAGGAGAGAGGGGACCAGACTGGGGGTAGGAGCCAGAGAAGGTACGTGCCTGGCGCCCCCCCCCCCAACTTTGCACCCAAGGGACGTGCCTACTCTGCCTACCCCTAGTTCCAGCCCTGGTGCCAGAGGTTTATACATCTCTGGGCCCTAGAAGCGTATAATAAAATGTAACTCGCCCTCCTTGAGCTCTGTTATCACTGATGCATTTCCCACTCCAATGGGACTTTCTCCACCAGCAGAAATAAGTCTTGCCCAGCAGAAAAAAACAAACACTAATAGCAAAGAACCAGAGGCCACACCTTTAGACTAAAGGAACAGAACTTTCATTTGAAGCAGCGTAGGTGGTTATTCACAGTGAGGTTGTGATGACATATTCTATTAATGACTTTAAAGGGGTAGTTCACCTTTAGGTTAAACTTTTAATATGTTATAGAATGTCCAATTCTAAGCAACTTTTCAATTGGTCTTCATTATTGATTTCTTATAGTTTTTGAATTATTTGCCTTCTTCTTCTTTAATGTTAACCAGTGACTTCCTTTACCTTTTTAGATACATTCAATGCCGGTGCCTTTAAAATAATGATTGTTTTATAATACAGTTTTTTCCCCCTCTTCACAAATTTTCTTTATCTTTGGGCTTGTGGTAACATCTCTTTCTTTATCCTACAATAATTCTTTATCTTGCAATGGAAAAATTAACATGCTATGCACAAATTACTTAAAGGGGTGGTTCACCTTTAAGTTACATTTTAGTTTGCTATAGAATGGCCAATTGTAAGCAACTTTCAATTGGTCTTCGTAAATAATTTCTTTTATAGTATTTGAATTAATTGCCTTCTTCTTCTGACTCTTTCCAGCTTTCAAATCCGAGGTTGCACTTTGATCATTTTGAGTAGAAACACATTAGCAATTTTTTATTCGTTAGAATGTGTACTTTCCAAAAATATATGATTTTTGGGGGTCTGTTACTTGCGGGATATAATATGCAGTCAGCGGGCTTGGTTCACAGAAGGCTAAAGGGCCACTAACATTGATTTTTTTTTTTAAAAAAACCACAAAGACAAATTAGATGTTGAAATTGCTTAATCTTTATTAAGAAATAACTTACCGAAACTCTGCTTGCGCTCCTCTTCAGAAAAGTTGACAGGGCGACGATTCATCTTGCGGCACTCGATTTCTCCTCCCTGGCTATCTCCTATACGGAAGGCAGGGAGGAGAAATCGAGCGCTGTGTGATGGATCACCTTCTCTGAAGAGGAGTGCAAGTGGAGTTTTGGTAAGTTATGTCTTAATAAAGACTTGGTGATTTCAAAGTTTAATTTGTCTTTGTGTTTTTTTCTGTTGTATACTAACAATTTTTTTTTTAAATTTGATGTTACTGGCCCTTTAATTGGCAGCCAAAAAAAATAATATGAAGTATTTTCATTTGGGGCCCACACATGTCAACTGCTTTGGTATATCTATGCATATTGGGCATCAAACTGTTAAGTAGACCCTTGCCATTCATATTTAGGGTGTTTTCCAATTGTATGTAAGAAATTGTGTGAGATAAATTGCCAATTGGCCAATTGCAATATTTTTAGGCGATTTTCAGAAATGTCATAAAAACCGCCACCTTTAGCGTAGCTTTGCAATATGGTAGTTTGGAGTAGAAAGACATAATTACCATTTGGGTTCATCCAAAAATATATTGTTTTCAGGGGTGCGCCATACTTTTTTGTTGCTTTTACCACACATAAAAATGGCAGTGTGTTTATAAATTAGGGTAAATGTAAGCCATCAAATAAGTATGCACTTCCGTGTACATGGGGTATCGCACTGTTCATCTGACCCCTGGCATTTATATTTAGGGTGTTCCGGCTCTTCGGATTTCTTTGGGAAGTGAGTGCCGTATTGGCGCATGCGCAGTAGGAGCAGTCTTATGGTTTATAGCACCTGTGCATGCACCAAAAGTGACAGAAACTGCCGAAGGAAGGACGGGGACCCGAAAGAAATCCGAACAGTCGGAAGGTAGCGCCCTGATGATTAAAAAAAAAGTAGCAATAACAGTACATTTGTAGCCTTACAAAGGATAGTTACATAGTAACATAATTAAATTGGGTTGAAAAAAGACAAAGTCCATCAAGTTCAACCCCTCCAAATGAAAACCCAGCATCCATACTCACACCCCTCCCTACTCTCAGATAAATTCTATATAGCCATACCTATACTAACTATAGAGCTTAGTATCACAATAGCCTTTGATATTATGTCTGTCCAAAAAATCATCCAAGCCATTCTTAAAGGCATTAACTGAATCAGCATCACAACATCACCCGGCAGTGCATTCCACAACCTCACTGTCCTGACTGTGAAGAACCCCCTACGTTGCTTCAAATGAAAGTTCTTTTCTTCTAGTCTAAAGGGGTGGCCTCTGGTACAGTGATCCACTTTATGGGTAAAAAGGTCCCCTGCTATTTGTCAATAATGTCCTCTAATGTACTTGTAAAGTGTAATCATGTCCCCTCGCAAGAGCCTTTTTTCCAGAGAAAACAACCCCAACCTTGACAGTCTACCCACATAATTTAAGTCTTCCATCCCTCCAACCAATTTAGTTGCACGTCTCTGCACTCTCTCCAGCTCATTTATATCCCTCTTAAGGACTGGAGTCCAAAACTGCACTGCATACTCCAGATGAGGCCTGACCAGGGATGTTTTTAAATGGGGTCAGTAACCCCCATTTGAAAGATTGAAAGAGTCAGAAGAAGATGAAGGCAAATAATTGCACAGTTGGAACAGTCTTTTGGTTTGTAGCAAATGCTCATGCGCCAAAAGTGACGGAAATTGCCGAAGGGAAGGAAGAGGAACCTAAGAAATCCAAAGAGCCGGAAGATGGCGCCATGAGCTCCGCTGCGCTTACACTGCACCTACAGGCAAGTAAAGGATTAGGGGGGTCTATGTAGGGTTCTGGGTAGGGATTTTTATTAGTGGGGTGGTTGAGTTCTCCTTTAAGAGAGGCTGAAAAATCATTTGCCATGCCAGCAGCCCTTTCCCTAAGTGTCTGTACAGAACCAGTGACCTGATCTAGTTGCTAGTCCATGATCAGATCAACCCATTCACTGATCTCTGGCTAGCTATAATTTTATTGTTATTACTTATCCTTCTGTTTAGGCCTATTCTATTCCTGACTCTCAATAAAGGGGTTGTTCACCTTTGAGTTAATTTTTAGTATGATGTAGAGAGTGATAGTCTAGACAATTTGCAATTGGTTTTCGTTTTTTTATTATTTGTGTTTTTTGAGTTATTTCGCTTTTTATTCAGCAGCTCTCCCATTTGCAATTTCAGAAATCTGGTTGCTATGGTACAAATTACCTTAGCAACCATACACTAATTTGAATAAGAGACTGGAATATGAATAGGAGAGGCCTAAATGGAAAGATGATTAAAAAAGTATCAATAACAATACATTTGTAGCCTTACAGATGATGTTTTAGTGACCCCCATTTGAAATCTTGAAAGAGTCAGAAGAAGGCAAATAATTTCAAAAACTATAACATAAATAAATGAATAATAAAGACCAATTGAAAAATTTCTTAGAATTGGAGATTCTATAACATACAAAGGCGAACCACCCCCTTAAAAACACACAATTTTTTTTTTAAAAAAAAATGAATCCCAACTGCAAATGGTCTACATCATACTAAAAGTTAATTTTAAGATGAACTACCCCTTTCAATAGGGGTAGATCCCTGTGCCTAGTCACGAGCTGCTCATTCAATTATTTTGCTCTTGTTCCACAAAGTACAAACAGAAATGTTTACCAGGAAACAGGTCCGGCTGTGTGAGCAGCAATGTGTATAAGTGTATTTACACAGAGATGCTCAATTAAAGCAATCTGATAGCTGTCACCTTTGTACCCTCTTCTGTACAGCTACTAGGCACAGGTGCATTCTGGGTAGAAGACCCTAGTTTAGGTGTATAAAGCAGCAATGAAAGCAACACCACCTGGTAATCTCTATACCACTTCCTCTGTGGTCTGTGTGTTACATGTCACACCTCTGGCTCTAGAACCCTGAGAAACGGGAACCCAACACACACACACCTGTCTGAATATTTTCAGTTCTAACTGACATTTAAGTTAACTTTGTGTGTTATCAAAAGTTCTATTCTTAGAATATTTTCATTTAGTCTTTCTTTTTTAATTTTTACAGGTTTTGAGTGATTTGCCTTCCTCTTCTGCCTCCTCCCATCTTTCAAATAGGGGGTCACGGACCCTGGCACTGCTCTGTGAGGCTACAATTTAGTAGTTATTGCAGCTTTTTATTGCTTATCTTTCTATTCAGGCCTCTCCTGATCATCTTACAGTCCCTCATTTAAACCACTGCCTGGTTACTAGGGTATTTTGGACCCTAGCAACCAGGCATTTGCTAAAAACTGGAGAGTTGCTGAAGATGACACGCAATCATTAAAGACACCCACGTTAAAAAAATTGATCAATTGCAAAATGTTTCTGATTGTTGTTGTCTACATGATTAAAAGTTAGTTTAAAGGTGAACTACTCCTATAATATATGACTTTTACAAGTTTATGTAGTAGAGACCAAGTTGTATCAGTTGCTCCAATTTCCATCTTTTAGGAGGAGTAATACCCAGAACAATGATTATATAAATGATTCCAAAGTTAATGGCATTTACAGAGACCATATAACACAGAGGGAACTTTAACCCTCCTGTATAATCAGCTTTCTGACTGTAGAATTAACAATCTATGGCAGGCAAGGGGTTAAAGTGCATGCACATGAGAGGTTGTTTTTAAGAAAGCAAACAAGTTATTATTCGGAGAGTATGGGAAGTCAGCAGAGCTGGTGCCCTGAGGGCTGCGTGGGCATCATGAGTTGCCAACACATTAAAGTATTCAGCAGTGCCTAGTAAATTTATGCCAGAGACAAGTGATTTGCAGGTCCGACTCACAGAACTCCTAATTCTGGGAAAAGCAAGTCGTTTCTAGGGTAATTTCCTGCACTGCTGCAATGTACTGTTGTGCTCCAGTTTTATGGAATGGAGCACTCTCATTGGTCAGATGGCCAGACCTGTGATTAGGGGTAAATGAAACAAAGACTGAGCGATGTGTGGGTTGAGAAATTCTCGGCCCTCACCCACCCCCTCCCAACCTGCTCCCGGCCCGGCCCACCCTGCGTGCGCGAGTCTATAAATTTAGGGGCCAGAAGCCCGCAGTGCTAGATCGTGACCTGAAGATTTTGTGGCAATTTCACTAATGGGCGATATTTTGCCAGCAACCGCTTCACCACACTCTGTGTCACTTCGCCAGAAGCAAATTTGTCACCACTACGCTAATTAGTGGTTCTAATTCCCCATTTACATACAAGACCTGAGAGGCATCACAAGGGCCTTGTGATGCCTCTCAGGTCTGATTTACAAAGGTGTTACATTGCACAAGCGCTATTGCCAATGGCAACAAATAATCCATGTATTTGCAACAGTCTGGTTACATTTTCTACATTGTAATTGTAGCAAAGACCTGACGTTGTTACTGGCACTTGTGCAGTTTGGCCCCTCTCACGTTATCATGTAGTCATTGAAGCTAGCACTCACTACTGATTCTTATAGAGACTTTCCCCTATACTAGCTCCAGCCTGGCAGTCAATGCGACACTTTCACCCACTGCTGCCACTCACAATCATAGAGACCCCTCTCCTGAGAGTGCGTTTACTTTGGCATTGCTTACCAACTTCTTGTGCCCATTTACATACAGAGATATTGAGCTGGATTCCTTTACTTACACAGACACCAAGAAGCCAAATCACATCTTATATTAGTCAGCAGATAGAAAATGTATCTCAGGGCCCCTTGGGCAACATACAAATTACAAAGGACATATATAAACAATAGTTATTTTCAGTCCATGTATCAGGGATATCCAGCCTCCTGTTGTTGTCTAGCTGCAACTCCCAGTACTCCTTATGACGGCAAAAGTTTATTTCTAAAGTGCCAGCATATTCTGCAGTGCTGTACAATTAATGAGGGAGAACACATACAGTGCAACACACAGCAACAAAATGATTCCAAACAATGAACCAGACATGAGTTCAGAGGACCATACCTGTGAGAGCTTAGCTAGGATTGTAGTTTGACAATAGCCAGCACCCCTATATATGTTTGACTCCAGCCCTACATGTGTCCCTGATAGAAACAGCTTCTTGAATTTGCACTGACTGGTGCTTCAGTGTGACACGATTAAGATTTAAGAAAAGTATTGACCTTAGAGCTAAAGAGAAGCTTGTTACTCTTGCAGCCTGTTGTCCACTTCAAGTTGACAACCACCAACACTAAGCGAATGAGGAATGGTATTAGCTCCAGATCTTAATATCTAGAGACCTACTCTGGCATCTCCATCCAAGGAGGAACTACTAAAGTTGTGTAAAACCCTTGCCCTTATCCCAAAAATGGTTTATACTAGAACAATGGTCACCAACCAGTGGCTTGTGAGCAACATGTTGCTCTCCGACCCCTTGGATGTTGCTCCCCATGGCCTCAAAGCAGGTGCTTATTTCTGAATTTCAGGCATGGGGGCAAGTTTTGGTTCCATAAAAACAAGGTATACTGCCAAACAGAGTCCCTTGTAGACTGCCAGTCTTCATGGAGGCTACTAAACTCCTTTTACATCTGAATGTTGCTCACAGGTAGAAAAGGTTGGGGATCCCGGTACTAGAATATTCTTATTCTCTTATTCACCTCCTAGAAATAAAAAATAGACTGGTATATAATACTGGCTCTCTGGGTCAGATGTACAGTATGTTGTGGCAATAAGGCCCAATCAGGCAGGGTAAGTCCAAAATTGCATTCATTAGTGTGTCCACCTAGCAATTGCACCACCCACACTGCAGCGCTGGCAGGCTCTCCACCCAAATGACTGTTGTATCTCTATTAGCATTTGGGGCCACAGGGGCCCTGTTAGAAATGTCTGACAGTCATTAAATGCATCAGTCCAGATGTGCATGGTGCCTACTTATGTGCCATTATTAAAAATCTGCATTAATGTAATGATTTATTTCATAAAATCCCACTACCATAAAAATAAATCAAAATCAAATTTTGACTCCAGAGTCAATAGAAACAGGTAATGTTTCTAAATCACATGACATAGGTAAAGGACCTGTATACCTTATGGCATAATGTTGGCTCAATTAAGAATGACTAGAAGGAAACTAATCATGTAACGTGCTCCTGTATCATTGGAACATTCACATAGTGTTGGACTGGGACATCAGGGGTCCACCAAAAAACCTTTTGTTAGGGGCCCACCAAATATTTTTAGACCAGGGTCAGTAATATTTTCTTCCTTTTCTCACTCAATTTCTATTCTCCTAGTCTCTTTTCTTTACTCACTACAATCTATTATTCCATCTATCTAGCCTCTTTGTTCTCATAGAAATAGCGAATGGCCATGGTTAGAAGCAGGAGGGCCCACTGACACCTGGGTCCACCGGGAGTTTTCCTGGTATCCTGGTGGGCCAGTCCAACACTGCATTCACAAATATTGTTGTGTTGTTTCATAAATCAACAAAGGCAGAATACAACAGTATTTAGTCTGCCTAAACATTTTTTTTACTAAAATCTAAACAAACCTCTTGGAGGTGCTACTCAGTCTCCTCTAAATGAAGACCCTCCCTGTGTTTCTTTAGCCATATACATTTGGTTATGTCCGATCCTGATCCCCCCAAATTGAGCACCAAGCTAAAGTGAAGAAGGGGCCAGGGTGTTTTGTACATTATGAGTACCTATACAATCCCCACGCTGCTCACCCGATTACCAATTAGCTTTCCAAACCGGTATTTTTTTTCCAGAAAAGGTGGCAACCCTATCTATGATGGGAAGCTGCATTGGCCATGGGAGAACATAAGAAGTTTGGGGGTGGTGCAAGTTTGGTGCCGAGGCCTGAAAGCAAATGGTTACAGTACTGGTGGAACTTCTCTAAATAGTTTCCCTGTGTAAGGTATAATTATCAGTGGATTAGCAGACCGGTCTCCAGTTTGATTAATTGTTTTTCAGCCTAAACCTATTAAGAATGAACTAATCAAACCATTGTATGTGGACTCTGTCTGCTGGTTATGTCTGGAACACTCTGGAAATAGATGTTCTGAGAACTTAACTAACAGGACTGAGTAGACATTTGCTAGGATTGCTTGTAATAGTCTAAAAGAAACTCCCATCTTTTTCCAACTCCCAACATAAAAAAGCAGTAGAAACAAAGGGGTGTATGCAATATGCACAATGTTCTGGCTCCGGTCCTTGCCCTCCAGCAATAAAAGAGTTATTGGAATATTCAGGCCTCTTGGCTGCCAGATAATTTCTTTGATTGTTGGTCTTTTGACTGCAGACAGGGTTCCAGAAGCAAGCAAACGATTCCCACCATGTACAGCAAGCCGCAAACATAGAAAGAATAATCATATTTCTGGGTGATGTCATAGATCCAGCCTGCAAAGGGACAGACACTGTTAAATCCATAGACTACAAGGGTTTATATCCAACATTTAAATAATATCTGAATTAGTTCAGTGCATTCATGTTTCTGTCCCTGAATTTTTGTACATCCAAGCTACTTACTATATCCACCCCTTCAACTTTTACTTCCACTATCCAGAGCTAAGGAGAATTGTTCCATCTAAAGAAAAGGCTCTAATCAAGTATAATTGGTCCAAGCACCACTGGCCATTGACTTCACCTATCCTTAAATGGGAACTATTGCGGAAATGAAAATTTAATACTAGATTCATCATACTGAAATAAGAAACTTTCTAAATACAATCAATTAAAAAGTCGGTACCATTTCTGAGATAATCAAGTTTATCTTCACTATCCCTCTCTCATCATCTGTTTCTCCTCATTCTGTCATTGACCGTTAGAGCCAATATATCTTGTAGGGGGGGCTGCTTTTGCCTAGAAGATGTATTAGAGCTCACTCTATTAAAATCACATCATGTCTCTCTACATGCAGAATTTGTGCAAAAGACAGTTATTTTGTTAGATTTTGTTTGTACTGGAATCAGTTATTTGAGTGAGCTCTAATACATCTACTAGGAAAGGAGGCCCAACCCCCAATAAGATATATTGGATCATTCATCTGACACCCAACTGCTGCATAAAGACACAATGAAGAGAAACAGATGCTGAGAGAGGAATAGTGAAGATACACTTGTTTATTTCAGAAACAATGCAGTATTTAGAAAGTTTCTCACTTTAAGGAAGCTTATATTAAATTTTCATTTTCGTGATAGTTCCCCTTTAAAGGAGAACAACTAAAGAAGAAGCTAAAAATATTGTACATTATGTTTTTGGCTTCTGTACCAGCCCAAGGCAACCACAGTCCTTTAGCAGTAAAGCTCTGTGTCTCCAAAGATGCCCCAGCAGCTCCCCATCTTCTTTTCTACTGATTCACTGCACATGCTCTGTGCTGCTGTCACTTACTGAGCTTAGGGACCGACTCACAATATACAGTACACATAGAATATAAATGCCACAATATAAGGCTGATTAGTAATTAATACAGATACCTGTAAGTAGTACATGGCAGCATAGAAACCAGTGCAATTAGCATCAGAATTTAATAATCAGACCTGTAGGATCAGCTTATACTACAGACCAACCTAATTTTCTGATGGATAATTAGTGACGACCCCTAAGCTTAGCTTCTCAACAGCTGCTCAGAGCCCACTGAGCATGTGAGTGTCACAGACATTTTCCAAGATGGTGACCCCCTGTGACTAGTTTGAAATCCTGGATCATTGCTGCTTAATGAATAACAGTTCTAACTCCTTACAGATTCTACAGATTAAATACATTAGTAAATACCTGCAAAAGGTGGTCCCAAAAGTGCTGAAATTCCATTAGCACAGATAATGATGCCATAAGCATTCGCCAACTGCTTGATCCCCACTAAATCTTCAGTGACAACGGGCATAAGAGAGAAGTATCCGCTGGAGAAGCCAATGAGAGTGCAGACCAGAGCCAGGCTGGAGTAGACATGCATGAGTGGCAGAATAAGGATGCTCACGCCCATGGTAACATTGGATGCAATGAAGACATTCCAGGCACTAACACATGGCAGGTCACCAAGGAAACCTAAAATGACTTTGCCAAAAATATGGACAATGGCAATGATGGAGGTGAGGGGAAAAATGTTGTTCTGCTCTGTCAGGCCATACATCTCCACAATCTCCGGCAGGTGGATAAAGGGAATCACAAAGCTACAATAGGCCAGAAGTGCCCAAAAGACAAAGGCAACAAAGACTTTATTGGTGAAAAGGGATGATGTGCCAAAGTAGCTGGAATACCAGGCAAATAAACCAGATCTTATAGCCACAGTCATATGGGTGAGGGTCTTCATGATGCTAAGCTTGTTCATGTCATTAATAAATATGTCATTGCTGGTTTCTTCCTTGCTCCATGATACAGCAGTATTTTCACTGGCCGTTCCCTCTTCTTCTTCATGTAACTCTCTGCTAGCTTTTACGGCATCAGCATTCAACAGGGTACCTTCCTTGACATCTTCAGGGTCACCTGCAGACTCTTCATGGTCTTTCAAGCGTTCCTCATCATGGGCTAGTGGTCTCATGAGCGCACCACATGCACACAGGTTTAGAGTGATAGCACCTTGAATAATCATGGCATTCCTCCAGCCTAACTCCCTGCACAGGTACTTCAGTAGGACTGTGATTAAGAATGTCCCAAAGCCAGTACCTGTGGTACTCAGACCTTGCGCTAGGGCACGTCTCTTCTGGAAATACTGCCCGACTATGACAACTGCAGGTAGATAAACCATCCCGCTGCCAATACCTTGGGAAAAAAAGCAAACAACAGAATGTCTGAAACTCAAAGTTAACAGGAAGCAAGGCAAAATATAATATATTTAGCTCTAGTGAGCAATGCCAGTCAGAAGCAGCAAGAGCCAAGAAGGAGCCTTTAATTAGAATTAGGGGTATAGATTAATGGGAGGGAAAGGGTAATTTGTCCCATTACAAAGCACTGTTAAGGCTCCATCTAGAATATGTCGTTTTGATCTACAGCTCTGAAAAGGGGCATTACTGTTCTCATTTATCACCAGTGCCGGACTGGCCGGCAGGACACCAGGAAAAAACCCGGTGGGCCCTGGGCTCTTGTGGGCCCTGTTGGCCCAGATCCGCTTCTTAGTATTGCACGACTCCTCTTTATTGGGGGTCGCGGCAAAATAAAAAGTTTGCTCGTTCGCACAAACGATGTGCCTTGCGCGTGCGCACTGATGTGGTGTTGTGCACACACAGAGACCCAGCACCGCGTGCGTATGCAGAAACACGACGCAGTGCACTAGAGCGGCAGTGGGGGCTGGAGGGGGGCCCTGGGGCAGTAGCCCTGGTGGGCCTCAAGCCCCCCAGTCCGACCATGTTTATCATGTTCTCATTTATGAAGAAAGGTTGGACAAGAGCATTGGTATTGAGTAGTGATGGGCGAATCTGTCCCACTTGGCCGAAAAATCAGCGAAATGGCTAAAAATGTGCGAAACGTATTGAAGTATTGACGTCATTGGGTGTCAAAATTATTTATTATTATTATTTTTTGTCCAAATGCATTAAAGTCAATGGGAGTCAAAATAAGTTTGATGCACGACAATTTTTATGCGCACAACAATTTTTACACTAGCTGCCACTGCCAGTGTTGCCACTAATTTTTTCACCAGTAAATGTTTGCAGCAGTTTTGTGAAACAATTCGAAGGTGGTGAAATGCAGAAATTCGCAGCGAATCCATGCCTGGCATTACCTGACCAAAGTCAGGTAATCTCTCAGCCTGCCTGAGGTTGCTAATTATCACATACAAGGGGAGCTACAAGGGGGTTCATTTATAAATCCTTTATGCATGCAGTTTGCCAAAATGTGGGTCTGGGTACCAAGTGAGACCCAAGACATTGGACGGGATGGCCAAACGGAAGGCCACGTAGGTATGATTTAGGATGAATGTTGGCTATATGATATATTCTTTGCATCATTGTCTTGTGTTACAGTTACTGTAAAATCTGGGGTGAACATTTATTTACTAATATGGTCACAGGATAACAAACATGACTATATTTTTTTAACATGCAGTAGGGGCACTGAACAAATGTTGGGTCACAAAACTGAGCTATGAACCCAAAAAGGCGTGAACGTTTTTGAACTAAATCGAAAGATACAAAGCTTGGCCAAATGCCCATAGTGGCACAAAAATACAACAACTAGTTGAGATTTAAGAGACAGGATTACAGGTCGCCTCTATTGTTTACTTGTATGGTGAAGAACATGAAAGAAGGGCTATGCCTACGGGGCACCTGAACTAATGAGATACTTGCATTAAGGATCTTTTTAAAGGAAAACTATACCCCCAAAATGAACACTTAAGCAACAGATAGTTCATATCATATTAAGTGGCATATTAAAGAATTTTACCAAACTGGAATATATATTTAAGTAAATATTGCCCTTTTACATCTCTTGCCTTGAACCACCATTTTGTGATGGTCTGTGTGCTGTCTCAGAGATCACCTGACCAGAAATACTGCAGCTCTAACTGTAACAGGAAGAAGTGTCGAAGCATAAGACAAAACTCTGTCTGTTAATTGGCTCATGTGACCTAACAATAATGGTTTGTTGGTATGTTTATGAGTACAGTGAATCCTATGATCCCAGGGGGCGGCCCTTATTTTTTAAAATAGCAATTTTCTATTTATGATTACCCAATGGCACATACTACTAGAAAAGTATATTATTATGAAAATGGTTTATTTACATGAAGCAGGATTTTACATATGAGCTGTTTTATGCAATATCTTTTTATAGAGACCTACATTGTTTGGGGGGGTATAGTTTTCCTTTAATAATCTCATTACATTCCAACAGTGCTAACCAGTAGCTATGGCAGTGAGAACTATGAGTATAGATATTCTGATGCATTACAAGACTCAAGGCTTACTTCTAATACAGTAAAACAAAGCTGAGTTCACGTAAAAAGTATACATGGGCAACATAATCATTTTGTGTGTACAGTACAGTACAGGTATGGGATCCGTTATCCAGAAACCTGTTATCTGGAAACCTCCGAATTATAGGATGGCCGTCTCCCATAGACTCCATTTTATTCAAATAATCCAAATAATTAAAAATGATTTCCTTTTTCTCTGTAATAATAAAATAATAACTTGTACTTGACCCAAAGTAAGATATAATTAATCCTTATTGGAAGCAAAACCAGTCTATTTAATATTTACATAATTTTCTAGTACACTTATGGTATGAAGATCCAAATTACAGAAAAATCCATTATCCAGAAAACCCCAGGTCCCGGCATTCTGAATTACAGGTCCCATACCTGTATAGTCCAGTGTTTCAAGCATATGGCAAAGAGAATATACTGACAACCTCTCATTGAGTGCAGCATGACCAGTGACTAATACATTCTGTTGCAGATTTTCTTGGCCTATTTTACTTTGCATGTAAGAAGATTAAGTATGTGATTCGGCTCACCAAAATTAGGTTTGGAGTAAATGATTATACTATTAATATGATCTTTAGATCATATATCCCTATCCTATTTTTTATTTCCAGTCCTATACTATAATGGTGTGCAGCCTTGAACAATGACCATGGGGTTTAAAACCCTATTCTGTAGGAGCCACTAAATCACCCATGGCGACTAATCTCCTCGTCTTTGGGGCGACCCCGAACACCTTCCCTCACTCTTGCGCTGGCTGAAATGAAAAATCGCCAGCGCTAAGCACACGCTGCAATTCGTTTTCCCGAAGTTGCCCGAATTTTTCCTCGTGAAGCGTGTGCTTAGTGGCGATTTTTCATTTTAGCCAGCACAAGAGTGAGGGAAGGCGTTCGGGACACCAGACGAGGTGATTAGTCGCCAGGTGACTAATCTCCCCAAAACAGTGACATTTAACAATACACGTATTATGAATGCACAACTCTTCTGACTACTAATTTATTGAAAAAAACTATTCTGGCTAAATGATATACTTACCAGCAGTCACACCAAATGAGAAGAAAAGAAAATGCACATTGGGTGCAAAGGCACTCAGCACCCAGCCAAGGGAAGTCAGAAACCCTCCTATTATGGCAGTCTTTCGGCACCCACATGTATTAATGAACAAACCGATAATTGGACCTGCAGAAAGAATATTCAGATACCTGTGAATGAGCTTCATTTTCACTCTACTCACTCTATAGTCTTTACTGCAATTCACCTTTCATAAGTATATTTATTATAATAAACAGAAGAAAACTTAGCTGAAAAGAGAGTTAATGGATATATTCAAACTGGATCAGTGAGACCAATCATTAGCCCGACTGATACCCTAAATCAAGGGTCCCCAACCCTGAGCAACATTCAAATGTAAAAAAAGCTGGGGAGCAACAGAAGCATGAAAAAAAGTCCCTGGGATGCCAAATACGGGCTCTTATTGGGTATTTGTGGACTGGCAGCCTGTAGGAGGCTCTGTTTGACATTACACCTGGTTTTTATACAACCAAAACTTGCCTCCAAGTCTGGAATTCAAAAATAATCACCTGTTTTGAGGCCACTGAGAGCAACATCCAAGGGGTTGGAGAGCAACACGTTGTTCACGAGCCACTGGTTGGGGATCACTGCCCTAAATGATGTCCACAGTTATCAATATTTCTTTAAAAAAAATTTAACCCAAAGGAAATAATTCAATATGATGACATTTCCATTTGAATGAATTTTGGATAGGAGCCTGTTATTAATAATTTATGGAGTCATTTTTATCACTGAAGACAAGGATGATGTTGTAACTGCTTACAGTCCAATAGAAATACATTGTGCAATATAAAGTAGCAGAGCCACATTTGTGGATGTTTTACATATTTAGACCAGAAATAGAATGGTTCCTTCAGCCAAAACAATTCTGTAACTACCTCTTACTCTCCAGTTTCATTCCTATATGTAAAGTGACATAATCCAATCGCCTCAATATAACCATATTATTTAGCTCAAGTTAAATACGAAACACTGCTTTTTAGCATGTAACTTGCCAATAATATTGGGTTATGCTTAATTTCTAACGAGATCCAGTACAAAGAACAAGGGGAATTTGCAGAATTATACACTAACAGTAAAGAAAGAACATAAGGCATAACTGTAAAAATATATGGAGAACTGTATTTGATTTTTTCCACTTCTTTAAACAAATGAGACCAATAACTAATATATTTATATAAGGTATTTTCACTTCCTATTGTTTCCTATTGTTTCAACGTCTTTAAAGGGATACTGTCATGGGAAAACATGTTTTTTGCAAAACGCATCAGTTAATAGTGCTGTTGCAGCAGAATTCTGCACTGAAATCTATTTTTCAAAAGAGCAAACAGATTTTTTTATATTCAATTTTGAAATCTGACATGGGGCTAGACATATTGTCAGTTTCCCAGCTGCCCTCAGTCATGTGACTTGTGCTCTGATAAACTTTAGTCACTCTATACTGCTGTAGAGCAAGTTGGAGTGATATCACCCCCCCCAGCAGCCCATCACCAGAACAATGGGAAGGTAACCAGATAACAGCTCCCTAACACAAGATAACAGCTGCCTGCGGGGGCGATCCGGCAATGAAGAGAGCTGAGGCACTTGCCTCAGGCGGCAGCACCAGCTAGGTTTCCAGGGGCGGCAAAAAGCCACTCCTGGTGCCTTTAAGAGCCGAATTTCCGTTTTTTTAAACTGGGAATTCGACTTTACTAGGGCGAGAGAGCGCAATTGCGCTCTCTGCACTATCTTTGCTGGCTCCCCACCCGGAAATATCAGGTTGGGGGGTGGCATTACTGGAGCCGCCTCAGGGGGCAATTACCACAGGATCCTGGTAGATCTAAGAACAACACTGAATAGTAAAAGCCAAGTCCCATGGAGGCTGATTCAGTTACATTCAGGGGCAGATTTATCAAGGGTCGAATTTCAAATTTGAAAAAGTTCAAAATTCTAATTCAAAAAGACCAAACGAAATTGAATCAAAGTTTTTTTTTTTTTGGCCGATTGGGTCTGTTTTCAATCAAGTTCGAATCATACGAATCGAAGTAATAGCGCATTCGATCAAATTGGATTCTAAGTTTTTCCCAAAAAAACTTCCCCAATAGGCTAAAACAGCAATTCAGCAGGTTTTAGATGGTGAATGGTCAAGTTCGAATTTTTGAAGAGACATTACATGATAAATTTCGAAATTCAAATCAAATTTGGAGTATTCCCTAGTCGAAGTACATAAAAATTAGCTCAAAATTAGAATTTTTTCAATTAGAATTTTCACTTCAACCTTTGATAAATCTGCCCCTCAGTAGGAGAAATAGCCTGCCAGAAAGTAGTTCCATCCTAAAGAGCAGGCACAAGTCACATGACTGGGGCAGCTGGGAAACTGACAATATGTCTAACCCCATGTCAGATTTCAAAATTGAATATAAAAAAATCTGTTTGCTCTTTTGAGAAATGGATTTCAGTGCAGAATTCTGCTGGAGCAGCACTATTAACTGATGTGTTTTGAAAAAAACATGTTTTCCATTGACAGTATCCCTTTAAAGAAGGTCTCTGGTCACCCAAGTTAATGAATGTTCAACCTGTGGCTGCCATGGATCAGATCACAAAACCCTGCCATAAAATGACATATAAAATATCATTCCTTTCCTTAGATTCTTTTTCTATCTTGTTCTATATGGTGTCTTTATAGAAAATACTTACCAACAATCAAAGTGATGCCCATACTGAGGGAGCTGACCCAGGCTGTCAGACCTCTGCTCTGATTGAATTCTTCAAGCCATTCCAAATTGAGTATCCCAAGTGCCATCTGTGATCCCATTACCAGCAAATGGACAAGGAAAGATGACAGCACCACCATCCATGCCCACCCCCTGTCAATGTTGGGGTTCACTTTCTTCATTCGTGTCTTGCTCTTCATATCTTTGCCCAACTCTTTTCCCATGTTTGCTCCTGCACTGCACATCTTGCTCTACACAGGCGTTGTACAAAAAAAGGGGTTGTAAAATATATTTTTATTCATATTTCATTATAGAAAAACAAGCACTTGGATGTTAGATGTAAACATTCTCGCGCTCCATTTAAACCATACTGTGGATTATTTATGTTCAAAAAGCCCTGGCGTCAAAGTGTGCACACTATGGGGGTTATTTATTAAGGTTCGAGTTTTGTTTTCCATGAAAATTCAAATTTTCAAGGTTATTTTTTTTGGTCAGAACTCACATTTTCGGGTTAAAACAACCCAATTCTTTTGACATAAACTAATTTTGAGATTTTTTTATACACCAACCCCTGGAAATAGCTTGAATCCAAAAATACACCATCTAAAACCTTTTGAGGTCATGTAGGAGTCAGTGGCAGACGTACCTTGAACCATTTGAACATGTTATTAGCTTTCATGATGTTTGACTTTTTTTTTGGAGGATTTTGCTAAAAGCTCGATTAATTCGAGCGTTTCAAGTTTTTTTTTGCCAGGTTTCGCATTTTTTTTTCCATTTCAGTTTTTTCTTAAATAAGAAACCATTCGAGTTGTGAGTTAATTTGAGGTGAAGAAACTCTAACATTCGACCTTTGCTAAATAACCCCCTACAGTGTCGGACTGGCCCACCAGGATACCAGGAAAACTCCCAGTGGGCCCAGGTGTCAGTGGACCCTCTTGCTTCTAATCATTTGGTCTATTTCTTGGTCATTCGCTATTTCTTTAAGAGGCTAATAAATGGAAGAATAGAGTATAGTATGTAGAGATAAAAGACTAGGAGACTAAAGAGGTTGAGTGAAGAGAGGAGGAATAATAGTTTGGAAAGTGGGCTCACGGTCTAAGGTTTTCTGGTGGGTCACTGGCTTCCCAGTCCGACACTAAGCCCCTATGTATATTATCTCCCAACCACTGCATTCACATGGGAAAAGCATTAAAGAACTTGAATACAATGTTTGTAGATTTAACAAGGGTAATGCCTAATGCAAATCCCCCTTAATGGTTCCACTGGGGCCCCATGTTACTGTTGGACTGGCATGTTTAATTATATTACCAGGTATTGTTACAGACCCACTATGAATCTGGACATGTTATTTTGTGCACTTTCTTATTTGTAATGTAAGGGATCTGATCAGGCATTTGCACCGCATAAGGCCACTTTAATTGGCTGCATCTTTAGATTCTGTAACTCATGGATTTTGCATTTTATGTTTTTTTGTTTCAATTTTTAATGAACTAATTTTTTTTGGTTCTGAGCAATAATTTCTGTTTTTAAAAAAAATCAGGGTTTTTTTCCTCGCTCTATTTTGCAGAACAGAAAGGGACAGAAAAAAGAAAGGAGGAGAACAGAAAAGAAGAAATTAGAGAAGACACAAATAAATGTGGATACAATTAAACAACATAATAGGGCTTGGAGGGTTAACAGAAGATGGAGTGAGAATAGTGATGAGCATAAAATAAAGTAGAAAGAGGAGAACACTGGGTCCACAGAAGGGATAGAGAAGAAAATACAAAAGACGGTGGAGAGAAAAGGAAAGCACAAAAGAGGAGGAAAGAAGAACTAAAGCAGAAACAAAACATAAAATAAAAAATAGAAGAAAATAGCAGTGGTAAGAAAGGGTTCTGAGCAGGGCAGAGAAGAAAATAAAGCTAAGAGTGAACAGAAAAGTGAAGCAGAAAAGAAAAGGGAGAGGGAACAAGCACAAAAGAATGAGGGTGAAAATAAGAGCGGGCAAATGAATAAGGAAAATGGAAATAGAATGGAGAATATTTATTGGGGAAAGAAATGTAAGGAAATGGGATATAAAGGGAAACTGGGATGTAGAGGAAAGAAGCACATGACAGGAGTTGGTGGAAGAAGGAGAGAAAGCAGCGAAAATCTCAAGTATATAGAAAGAGAGGGGAAGATTAATGAAGGCCTGTATTTTAACTTGGGAACCAAACTTTACCTACTTAAGTAGGAGCTTCTAGACCTACCAATACTGTATATATGTAGTTATATAGCAAGGACTCCTCATATTTATCTAAGGCGTTTGGGATCCTTGCTATAGACAAAGTTTTAGAAAATCAGGAGTGTCCAACATTGCACAGCCCTTCATATATCAATCACTTTTATCAAAAGGGGTCGGGGTTGCAGAAAGTTTCCAAGTTAGGACAAGTGCCCTCTGCCCTGCTCAGAACCCTTTCTTACCACTGCTGTTTTCTTCTATTTTAGGGCAAGTGCCCTCTGCTTACCCAAATGAAAGCCTATGAAAACAAGCAGACATTTTATAAAATCATAAATGTGGCCCTAAAAATCACATGATTAACAAGTACATACACATTTAACATTCATAAATACATTTTCTTGTACTTGTCCCACAGATTGGCCACTATTGGCTGGTTGTGAACCCCACACTCAAAGGGACTGAAAAATATTGAATGAAAGCAATACAAGCCAATCGGGAAGACGGTATCTCAACCAATCGGTTCTTTGAAGGAAACGCATGAGATTGAACATAGCTTTTTCCAGTACATTTCTTGGCTTTATTAATTTTACAGAGCGCCAGGGCTATTTACTGTATATATAAATGATCTGATTCCATGAATAAGAAATGCTTCTGGAGAAACAACTGAAATCTAACTACATCAGAGCACATGATGAACATAAATATTGTATGCCAAAAAAATAAAGGTTGAAGAAATGAACGTTTCTCTTTTGCTGGATGTCAAGTCATTTTATAGTGTGTCCATATTACCTCTAAACTTGGTCACATAAAGATTTATTCACATGTGCACAAACACATACATATAACTCTACACATAAGTTCCCTCTATGCAAACAAATTGTCACACCTTTGTGTTGTTTGGTTCATTTTCTAATTGACCCCTTGGGGTATATTTATCAAAGAGTGAAGTTAATAGTGAAGTTCCGCCACTAGAGTGAAATTCCACCACTCTCCATTCATTTCTATGGGGTTTTTATAGGCGTATTTATCAAAGGGTGAACTTTCACTTTCACCCATTGATACATACGCCTTTCAAAATCCCATAGAAATGAATTGAGAGCTGCAGAATTTCACTCTAGTGGCGGAACTTCACTCTTTGATAAATTTACCCCCTTGTTTCTAAAAACATTTTAACATGGATACATTACAAAAAAAATGTTTGCACATACCTTAAGCCATCCCTTTTCTATACATAGAAATATAGAGATATACAGTATAAAGACACAAACACTGATATGCATGCAAATGAGCAAATATAAAGTATACATAGACATAGCTATCATTGAAGGGGTGGTTCATCTTTAAGCTAACTTTTAGTATGTTATATCAATTGGTTCATTCTTTTCTTTTTTTAGTTTTAAATTATTTGACGTCTTCGTCTGAATCGTTTCTGCTTTCAAATGGGGGGTCACTGACCCCTTTTAAAAGCAAGAGCTTCGTTATGGCTACACATTTATTGTAATTGCTCATTTCTGTTACTCATCTTTCTATTCAGACCCTTTCCTATTCATATTCTAGTCCCTTCTTCAAATCAATGCATGGTTTCTAATTTAATTTAGACCCTAACAACCACATTGCTGACTAGCAACCACATTGCAAACTGGAGAGCTGCTGAGTGAAAAGCGAAAAATAACTCAAAATCCACAAACAATAAAAAATAAAAACCAATTGCAGATTGTCCCAGAACATCCCTCCCTACATCATACTAATAATTAACTCAAAAGGTGAAGAAAATGTATTCATACACTAAAGCACATACAAAAATATTGATCATACAAGCTCAAACACAGACATGTACACACTCACATGGACACATATATCTATCAGTGCCCATATACAGACATAGCAGTATATCTACTCATATACCATAAAACGGGCATATATATGTATTTGTGTGTGTGTGTGTAAACATATAAATATTTATAATTATGTTACTTAGGTACATGATGATATCAATGAAAGATAGATAGATAGATAGATAGATAGATAGATAGATAGATAGATAGATAGATAGATAGATAGATAGATAGATAGATAGATAGATAGATTATAGATAGGTACATAGAAAGACACATACACAGAGAGATAGACAGATTATATATAGATGATAGATAGATAGATAAATAGATAGATAATAGATAGATGATAGATAGATAAATGATAGATAGATAGATTATAGATAGATGATAGATGATAGATAAATGATAGATAGATGATAGATAGATAGATAAATAGATAGATAATAGATAGATGATGGATAGATAGATAATAGATAGATAGATGATGGATAGATAGATAGATAGATAGATAGATAGATAGATAGATAGATAGATAGATAGATAGATAGATAGATAGATGATGGATAGATGATGGATAAATAAATAGATAGATAGATAGATAGATAGATGATAGATAGATAGATAGATAATAGATAGATAATAGACAGATAGATAGATAATAGATAGATAGATAGATAGATAGATAGATAGATAGATAGATAGATAGATAGATGATAGTCGTGTAATTAACTGAATATAAATTGCATTTCTATTTACTCCATTCTATGAGTAGATTAAGAAAGGCAGGCAATAATCTATCCTAACACACCTAGATTGTGGAATACCTAGATACTCAGTGACCCCTTACCAAGAGCGTTACAGTGGCTGAGTCCAGAGACTGATGTTCATCTCCACTCACTGAACCATTGCAATGAATCCCACTGTGAGCACAATTTATTGACTGAAGAATTTGAGTTTCCTCCCAGATCAGGGGCAGATGTCAGTTTCATTGGCTCCCACTGAGGGTCAAGCTGGAGTCTAGAAGTTGTGTAAATGGAATGAGGGAGACATGCTGAAGTGTAGAAAGCGGCAGGATAAACAGCACCAGTTAAACATCATGTCAGCAAAATGCAAAGTCCAGTTCTCTAGTCTTTAATGCTATAATTTTAATGTATAATCGGAGCAGGGAGAAAAGGAATGCTAGGTATATACCTTGTGTATGAATGTAAAGGCAATTCCTGAAAGTTTTCTGAACTCGGGTAATTACTAAATGCTTTTATAGTCTCCAGCAATAAACCAGGATGACCTGATATTCTCAGTGGTATTTGCTTGGCTCTGAAGTAATGACGACATAGTTATTATCAGCCAAAGGTTTCATGGGATCTGTAGGCATTTTGCAATAATGGATTCAACACAGAAATTTCTAACCACTTTCGCAACAATTCAGAAATATACAGAAATCTGCATTATATTCTCCTTTATTGCACCACACAGACACCATTCTCTATAACAGTAACAACAACAGTTTAAGCCCCCTTTGAATGTCCAAAATTTGGCCGGGGCTCCCTATAGACGGTCCAATCATTGGCAGGGGCCCCCAGTTAGCACATGAAATGAGTACAGGAAAATATTGTTGTATCACAGTGGTGTAACTATAGAGGAAGCAGACCCCACACTCGCTGTCGGGCCCAGGGAACAGGGGGGCCGTGATTGTAGGGTCTGGTTCTTCTATAGCTAATTGAAAAAATCCTCCTCTCCAGCCAATCTCTTATCTGGGGCGAGGAAGGTGGTTGCAAGTTGGGTGGGAGTGGGTGGAGTCAGGGCAGGGAGTGGGCGGGGTGGACATGGGTAGGGCGGAGGTGGTGCGGGAACATGGTGATCACAGTGCACCGGGCCCCTCTGAAGAGGGGCGCACTCTAGTGACACCACTGGCGTATCAGTCATAATATTCTAGAAAAAGGGCCCCCAACCTTATTTACCCATGAGCCACATTCAAATGAAAAAAGAGTTGGAGAGCAACACAAGCCCGAACAAAGACTTTGGAGATGCCAAAAATGGGCTGTGATTGGCTACTGGTAGCCCCCATGTGGACTGGCAGCCTATAGGAGGCTCCGTTTGGCAGTACACCTGCTTTTATGCAACTAAAACTTGCCTGCAAGCCTGGAATACAAAAATAAGCACTTGTTTGATGCCACTGAGAGCAACATCCAAGGGGCTGGTGAGCAACATGTTACTCGCAAGTCACTGGTTGGAGATCACTGTCTTAGAATATCTAGGACAGCACACACATATTCTCCCCAAATCTGACCTATAAACTGTGCTTGATATATCTAGAGAGAAGATGGTTATTCTCCACAATTCTCAACCTAACAGGCCTTCAGGCTGAGCCCACCCTGCTCTTTGTCCCTTATCAACAGTAGTACCTGCTCACTGGAAGGGGGTTCATCACCATCCCAACAGCAATTGTAATATCACAATTCAGAAACACCAGGGCACTTAAGACTTAAAAGTATTATACCTTTATTCACCGAGCTCTGAGATCAAACTGCCCCCAGATGTTTTAAATTCAAGGCTTTAGATATGCTATTAAAACAACATTTTAGGGTATATAGTTATCCAGGAAGACATTAAGGAGATCCTTGTCACACCTCTTCTCTAACTAAACTAACAGTAGCAGCAGTGACCACCGATAAGCACCACCATGATAACAATGGCCGTGTGCCATAGCCCTAAGTCCACACTTGCAGACTGCCTTTATATTTTAGGATGTCAGAAGGAGGTGAGAATGATCATTCATTTGTATTAGGAAGCTCTAGAAATTCTTCATTTTTGTATCACTGCATGTACTCAGGTTTTTCATAGATTCATTTGAACTGGCTTATCCATTATTTCTCTCCTGTGTACATGTTAAAAGCAGAATTCCAGGCTTTATTGCAGAGGGTTTGATATCAGCTCTGCTGGGATTTTTACATTTTTTCCTTGACCTTTGGTGAAGCTACTTGTGTTTGTTAATTATGGCATTTTCATTTCCTGGTGCTAATGGCACTTTAAAAGCCAAACATGTATGATGAGACATATGCCTTAATCTTAAGCTCCCCATAGACGCGACGATTCTTCTTGCCAAACGACCGATTTTAGGGAAGTCCGACCAATCCTTAGAAATTATCATGCGGTTAGTGGGATTCAAACGATCATACATCTTACGATTTTTCGGCCGACATCTGTCAGGAAATTGATCGGCCAGGTTAAAAAATCTTTGTCGGTCCCTGTGAAATCTATCTATGTTTGCAGGGCCAAGCAGGCAGCTCCCCTTTGTTTTCCTGGCAAATTGGTCTTTTTAGTTGATGGTCAATTCGTACAATCGTACGATCATTCCGAGAAAATCGAGGATCTGATCTTTTAAAAATCTCTACATCTATGGCCAGCTTTAGTTAGGGTTCATTTGTCACTAATAAAACGGAATATTGTGCATGCGCATAACACATTTTTGAATACTTGCTTGGACTAAGCCACCACTGTTCACACTTTTTGCTCTTGCTCTTACTACAAGAAATAAGAGGAAACATTGGACCTTATTTATTCCCATTTTGCACATGAAGGCAAACAATAGTTGGTGCCCGCAGGCTGGGTATTCAGTTACATGCCCTCCATCCAGATGAAAGTCTGTAAGGGGCCGATTCACTCAGCTCGAGTGAAGGGTTCGAATGAAAAATACTTCGAATTTCGAAGTATTTTTTGGGTACTTCGACCATCGAATGGGCTACTTCGACCTTCGACTACGACCTTCGACTTCGATTCGAACGTTTCGAAGTAAAAATCGTTCGACTATTCGACCATTCGATAGTCGAAGTACTTGCCCTTTAAAAAAAACTTCGACCCCCTACTTCGGCAGATAAAACCTACCGAAGTCAATGTTAGCCTATGGGGAAGGTCCCCATAGGCTTGCTAACCTTTTTTTGATCGAAGGATTTTCCTTCGATCGTTTGATTAAAATCCTTCGAATCGTTCGATTCGAAGGATTTAATAGTTCGATCGAACGAAAAATCCTTCGATCGTTCGATCGCAGGATTTGCGCTAAATCCTTCGACTTCGATATTCGAAGTCGAAGGATTTCAATTCGAGGGTCGAATTTCGAAGTATTTTTAACTTCGAAATTCGACCCTAAGTGAATCTGCCCCTAAGTGTAGGTTGTCTTGCACCTTGGCCTTACAGCTCAGCTAGAAGTAATACAGTCGGTGCAGTAAAAGTCCAAGAGCTTGATGCTCATATTTTAGTCTCCACAGATGAATTCATTTCCCAGATTGTTTGTTTGTGTTGGGTTTATGCAACATTACACTAACATATAAAGTGCCATTTGTATCATAGCCTATATTGTGTGATCTAATGGTCCATTTCAGGGTTGGGAAGTGAGGTCATTTGCTGTGGCCCCCAACATTCTGGGGTAACAGTATAAAGAATATATAATCATGTGTGACAATAATCAGGTATTTTCACCATATACATTTATGCATTTTATACAGCCACCCTAAAGCCCAATTCCCTGACTGCAGTCCTGGTATCACTTCTATTCTGAATGTCCATACTGCTCGCTGTATATCTGTAATGTTTAATCCATACTGCTCGCTGTATATCTGTAATGTTTATCCCATACTGCTTGCTGTATTTATTTAATATTTATCCCATACTGCCTGCTGTATATCTGTAATATTTATCCCATACTGCTCGCTGTATATCTGTAATGTTTATCCCATAATGCCTGCTGTATATCTGTAATATTTATCCCATACTGCTTGCTGTATTTATTTAATATTTATCCCATACTGCTTGCTGTATTTATTTAATATTTATCCCATACTGCTCGCTGTATATCTGTAATGTTTATCCAATAATGCCTGTGTATATCTGTAATATTTATCCCATACTGCTCGCTGTATTTATTTAATATCTATGCCATACTGCTTGCTGTATTTATTCAATATTTATCCCATACTGCTTGCTGTATTTATTTAATATTTATCCCATACTGCTTGCTGTATTTATTTAATGTTTATCACATACTGCCTGCTGTAGATCTGTAAGGTTTTTCCCATACTGCTTGCTGTATTTATTTAATATCTATCCCATACTGCTTGCTGTATTTATTTAATATTTATCCCATACTGCCTGCTGTATATCTGTAATGTTTTTCCCATACTGCTCCCTGTATTTCTGTAATGTTTATCCCAACCCGTCACTTATTGAGCGAGCTGTCCAGCCCCCACTGACTGTTTCATTGTGTTCCAAAGAGAGGAAGCAGAAGGCAGCCAATTGTATTTCTTTGCAAAAAGAGGCTCCCCAATCATTTGATGAGCTGTTTAGGAGAGAAAGACACCCTCTTGTAATGCACCAGTAAGAGCTGGCGATATATAACCAGGATCCTCTTTCTAGCAGTAGCACAACATGGGTACAGGGCAGATTTGCTGCAGCATCCTGATGACCCGGAGACAGCCTGCGAGGGGATGGGAATTACACTCACATAATGCCTTTCACTGACAAATCTCCCCACCTCCTATGGAAATGAAGTGGTTAAAGCCATAGGGACGTAAAGGAATGATTTGTCTATGGGTCTCTCATAACCTATAGTAACCTCAGCCCTGCTGTCCTGCTAGCGGGAGGGTGCCCATGGAAAGACACACTCATGTACAAGGATTCCAGTATACAGAATGGTTCCAGTTAAAATGTTATTACACGGAGATGCCTATGCCATTTGCCTGGGTCACTGAAGCTGAACAGCTGCAGCAAAAACACCCACACACATATATATAGATATATATATATATATATATATATATATATACTGTATTTGCCATATAAACACACATATTTCTTAATAACTCACAATCAGAATTCCCCAGTTTTTATTTTCCCTACCGCAGGGTCAAAACATACAGTACGTTCATATATAACATATACACTAGCACATACTTTAATTACAATAAGCCAGTGCTCAGACAAAGAAGGACATTGGAGCATTTACTCAAGTATTAGTGTATAAAGGCTCCAGTACATGTAAACCATATGTAAATGTTCACACAAACAGACACAAATCCACATGGAAAATGCATTGACATACACACACATACAGCTTTAGGTTTCCAGTTCCATACAGGCACACAACATTAAATACATACACATTTATATTATTAGTGTTTAATGTCACTAGTGTTACCTGTTGTATCATATGTACAAATGGATATTTTATTTGTGTACACACACAACGTGCATGTTCTGTTTGTGCACAAAACTATACACATGACCTAGTGTAAAGAAATATTACATACACCCAAAGGCACATACTGTATGTACACAAAGGCGACGTGCAGGTGCTGAGACATGAGAACATTGTGATCACAAACACACACACCCAATACACCAGAGAGACCATGGACTTGTGTGCGGGAAGTTTGGCCAGACTAGTGACAGGTACCTGATCCCGGCTCGCTCCACAGAAGCTGCAGAGATCCCAACTCTCTTCTCCTAGAGTTTCACACCCTCGTCCATGAAGAACTTGCTTTATCCGACCTCACAGCTCCCCTTGTCAACCTGCTGGTTCTTCTGCATGTGTACATTGTATTCAGCCTGACTGGGAACCGAGGAAATAGCCTCAGGTCATCCTTGTTTTGCCTCATACCCGGTTCTCCTCGTATTGCCCTGGAGCAGGCTTCAGTTTAAAATCTCTACTCTTTCATAGCCATACCGGCTAATTCTGGTTTGCCGGGGAGGAAAAAAAAAAAGATGAAGAGATCTTTAAAAACACCTCACAAGCACACTCTTGTGGCAGGATGGAGTGTCACTCTGCTACTGTCATAATTCTACTTTATAGCATGGGGAGATTCCACTCTCTGCTGGACAAAGAGCAGCACCTCAGGACACTATTTCCCACATCACAGCATGGACTTTGTATCCTGCACTCTTATTATATGATAAACAATTTATTCTGTCTGCACACTTATCCCACTCTATACAATGCATTCCCCCCTCCTCTTTCCTGAACTTGGATCCAGGGCCGGATTTACATAGCGGGTGCCCCTAGGAAAGCCGCCATTCATCGCCCCTGTCCCTTCCCCTTTATTTGCTCAAATATTCATCATCGGGACTCGAGCAATGGGGATTTGCACACAGGAAATTTAAAAAACGTACCTCCTGTGCATCCCCAGTTAGGGTTGGCAGTTTTCCAACCAGTGGAGACCAGGGGGCGGGCTGTGATATAGAGGGCAGACCGTGCAGTCGGGGGGCTGGGCTATGACACGGCGATCAGTGATTGGTCGATCTCCGTGTCAATCATGGGGAATCCTACCCCGTTTTCTTTCTTGGAAAACTGGGCAGGAAGTTTTTACCCAGGCAAAACTTCAAAATACCGGGCTGTCCGGGTCAAAACTGGACAGGTGGCAACCTTATCCACAGTGTTTCTGAACAAATGTGGGTGTGGTTGGGCAGCATGCCGTCCCCTTAAATCCTGCCGCCCTAGGCCCGGACTTTGGTGGCCTGTCCACAAATCCAGGCCTGCTTGCATCCCAGTGTGTTCTCCCCAATCCCCTCTGCCACACACACCCAGTGGGAGACTGGGAAAAAACAAGGTGGGCCCTGGCTCTTTTGGGCCCTGCCAGCCCAGACCTGCTCCCTGCACTACAAATCTCCGTACCTCCCTCCCTGATCCATAGGAAAAAGTCACACATGCATTTGTGTCTGTGGCATAGGGGGCTTTGCGACTGGTGGGGCCCGGGGGATGGTGTGGGGTGGCCACTTAAGGCTGCAGGTCCAGGCCAACAGGTATGGGACCTGTTATACAGAATGCTCGGGACCTGGGGGTTTTCTGGATAATAGATCTTTCAGTAATTTGGATCTTCATTCCTTAAGACAACTAGAAAATCATGTAAACATTACTTAAACCCAAACACAAGCAAGACAGGGAAACAGTGTATATTCCATTTGTTTGGTAGCCCTCCTCACATGGTGGCTGCTGCATCACTGTCCATTAATGTCCAAAAGGTGTCTGATGCCACTTGGCAATCCTCTGGTTTTGTAACAGGCCAGTTCAAATTTGCCTACTAAAAATCACTTTTATGGTCATGGCCAAAAAATAAGCAGGAACATTATAAAGGTATTCTGTCATGAGGAAAACATGTTTTCTTACAAAATGCATCAGTTAATAGTGTTCTTCCAGCAGAATCCTGGATTGAAATCTGTTTTAAAGAGCAAACATTTTTTTTTATATTTCATTTTGAAATCTGACAGGCGGGTTCCGGATGAGTCGTATGTGGGTCAGGTTGTGTGCGCACATCGCTACAGCTAACCCAAGTCAAGACTCCTTCAGTTATATCGAGTAGGAGAAATGATAGCTTATCTGAAATTAGTCCCATTGTGAAGTGCTGGTTCCGTCTCAAAACTCAGAATCAGGCACAATGAACTGAGATGGCTGCTTACAAACCAATATTACAGAAAAAAAAAAACTACATTTATTGGTTCAAAAAATTTTAAATGGTAGAATGAATTACGAAATCATGAGAGAATCCCTTTAATTTTATCTTTTTACTATGCTTCAGTTTGTTACGTGCTTTGAGAGAGGCACACTTGATGGTGAAGAATCTTTTAACTTAGCTATAGTATGGCTATTTTGTTTTCGGACAAGGAGTTTCAGAGGGTTTGGAAAAATTCTCCTTCCAACCATGTGTATGAGCTCATGAACACACTACCTTCTTTGTTCTTTCTGATCTCCATTATCAATGCTTGACATTTTGTAATCAGATCTTTTTAACTTGAGAGTGTTTATGGAACACTCAACAAATGTATTTCATCAGCGCACCATTCTCAGTGTCAGGGTGTGGGAACTTATTTCTGGCTCCTGCAAATAAGGAAACCATAAGGGTAAGGCCACACTGGGCGTTTTGGGGAGATTTGGTAGCCTGGCGACTAATCGCCTCATCTTTGCGGCGACCAATCACCCCAAACGCCTTCCTTGACTCTGCGCCAGCTAAAATGAAAAAACTTCGGCACTAATCACACGCAGCGATTCGTTTTCCGAAGTCGCCCGAAGTTGATGAGGAAACCCATGAAGGTGTCAATGTTTAAAAATATTGGCTAAAGGGCATATAAACCCAAAAGGTGAAGGAAAAAGAACACATTCCCTAATAAGTGTGAATTCACATAAAGGTGTCCAACAGAGCCATGAAATACTAGACTATATTAGGCAACTTTTGTTTGTTTTTGTGCTGTCTATCCTCAAGCTATTTTTAGCACTCGTCCATCCACTGGAACAGCTCAGTGTAAAAATCAGATAGGATTTGCTAAATAACTAATGTTTCTTATTTAGTTATTTAGCCAAAAATGTAATGTACAAAGACTGGAGTGACTGGATGTGTAACATAATAGCCAGAACACTACTTCCTGCTTTTCAGCTCTCTTGGATTGCACTGATTGGTTACCAGGCAGTAACCAATCAGTGACTTGAGGGGAGGGTACATGCAGGGCTGGAACTAGGGGTAGGCCGAGTAGGCACGTGCCTAGGGTGAAAAACTGTTCTGATTCTCCTACACCCTTGTCCGGTCCCAGGTCAATGCTTAACCAACGTGGGCAGTCTTTGTAGCACATTGCTCAAATTGTTTTTTTTTGTAGTGCCAGGAGATCGTCAGAGGGGGTCTGGCCCATGAGGGCTGGGGCCCACCGGGTTTTTTCCCAGTGTCCCACAGGGCCAGTCTGAGCCTGTATAGGTGGTCCAGTGAGGCACAGATTGCTATGCAGTCAATATATTTGTAGGGATGTGTAAGATAACCATTCCAAGTATTATTAGCAGGCAGTCCCTCAGTGTTATAGGCACCTAACTGGGTCAGTTAGGAGGGGTACTGTTGGGAGGAGTATTGTTTCCTATTCCTGCTCTAAGCTATGTCCCTTGCTGTTTCTCACAGTGACCAGCAGTGACCCTTAAGAGGTCACTCTAGGAGTGACAGATAGATAGGTTATTTAGATGAGCAGCACAAGGCTCCGATGAGGAGAGTCAGAGGGATTAAGATCCCGGGTACTAATAGCCCAGAAGTAGGGACAAAGTGTATAGGAACAGGGTAGATAGATTCCCCTCAGGTTCCACTTAGGGAAAAGGCAGAAAGCTGGTTGTACCTTTATTGCTGCTGAGCACATCCTCTTACCTGTGTAACAGGGGACTAATACTGACCAAAGGGTGCTGTGAGTATTGCCTATACAATGTTGATGCGAAATCCTGTCTGCTCTACTGCATACTCCACTGAGGATTGTGTATGTTCAATAAATATGTTCATGGTTAAGTTATAAGAACCACTGGCGCCCAATTATTATACCCTGTATCCAGTTACAGTTGCACTACATCCTGCCTCCACACCGTTGCGAGGGCTTACTCCCTAGGATTATAGGTCTCATCCGGAGCACATTTATTGGGAGTGGAGCTCAATAGTAGTGTACAGAACACACAATTTACTATAGCGCTACATATGTTTATGAACAATGTCTTATTCACAAAATTTAGGGATCCCTAAAATGATGTTGCCGCTGGGCAAAGTATTCTCTAGTTAAACCATACTATGACCATGACTATCAGCCTTTTCTTTTTTGTGCCGCTCTGTTTTCCACATATGGATGAGCTAAAGTGGTCCCACCATGAATATTTTGTTGCAGGGGGGAATTCTGTTTAACAAAATAAGCCAGAGGGTTAGTAAAATATTAGCTGAAAAGTGTATATTTTTTTGAAAGGTGGGGTATAGGAAACGCCCTCGAACTGAACTTTTTGTGTGAAAAACATCCAAGTATTTATATACACCTTCCCTAGTCTCCATCCACCATAGAGTGTGAGAAAAGCTTCTGGGGAAACAGAATGTTGGCTCCTAATAATGTGATGAGCTCTGCACTTTCTTGCAGAGAGGCCAAAGGGTCGTGTAAATGGCACCACGTCTATTATTTCTTATTATTACTTTGCTTTCTTTATATAGCATTGTTACATTTACTCAGCACTTTACAGAGACTGTTCAACATTCACATTAATCCCTGCCCTACCAATCCACAGGGTTTATTTAATATTTACATGATTTTTTTTAGTAGAATTAAGGTATGAAGATCAAAGTTATCCAGAAACCCCCAGGTCCCAAGCATTCAGGATAACATGTCCCATACCTGTATTAGTTTTACCTGGAGCCCATAAACCTACATGTATTATAATTCCATCTAGAGTTATTGACACTTATGTCTATTTTACAATTAGGGGTCAATGCAATAAAAAAAGAAGGCTAAAGAAGAGAAGCCATTTTATATGGAATCAATTTGTATTTTTGTCAGGTTTAAGCCTTAAAGAAAAAATAAAGCTTAACCAAAAAAGTAGGGCAGAAATGTACATTGTGTTTGGGCTTATTGTCAGGTATTGCTGGGATACGAGCCGGGGACCTTTGGGTTTCTGGCTTGATACCTTAACCATTTGGCCAGGTGAGCAGCCTGAAGGGTTGCTCACTATATGTTACCTGGCCTCTGCAGCCCCAGCCCAGCTGCAGCCTGATTGGCCTCTCCAGCCCCAGCCCAGGTGCCACCTGATTAGTTGCAATTAGCCAATCAGGACTGACTCTGTCCTATTTAAGGTCAGCCCTCCAAACACACCTTGCCAGAGCATTGTTTCCCAGACTAGCAGTGTGGCATTGTTCCTAGCTAAGGGTTTCAGATCTAGCCTCCTTTCCTTGTTTGGACTCTTGCCTGTCTTGTCCTGCCTGGCTCTGAACCTTGTCTTGTCTTGTTCTGCTTTTACCTTCCAGTTCTGCTCCTGTCCTTGCTTTAACCTTATCTTCATCTTGCCCTGCCTTTTCCAGTCTTCTCTCGCTATCCTGCTCTCCAGTCCTCTCCTGCCATCTGCTCCTCTTGCTATTTCTGCTCTAGTCTCCTTCTACACTCTATCCCCAGTTTGATCTGATCTACGCCTGCACTTTCCCATCCAGTCTGTTCCTGTTCCACTCCTGCTTCTTCCAGTCTGCTCTGCACCTGAACCAGTCTGACTCTTCGCTCTCATCAACCTGTTCCTGCCTTCCCTTTACGTGTTCCCAAGGCACATACAGCTCCTGCCTCAAGGACTCGCCCTTCCCCCCATCAGTCTCCACAGCACCCCTACCTAATCCTTGACACTTATATATCAGCCCAAGACAACCCCAACCCTAGAAATAAACTTTAATAATCAGCCCTGAAGCATCATCTTATATAACAAACCTCATTTTCTGCTTGATAATTTGTGAAGACCCCTAAGCTTAGCTTCTCAACAGCTGCTCAAAGCCCACACAGTATGTGTATGTCGCAGACACTCCTAACAAAATTGGAAACTCTAGTGACAACTTTGCAGGCCTGGATTGTTACTACTATAGAGATGCTGGACCATTAGGTTGGTTCAATAAGCTCAGTTTATAAAAAAAATAGCTTTTTTTGCCATATTAATTTTTAGGGTTTAATGTATGCATTGTTCTTGAACTTGTCTGCAATTTTGTCAGTTTTTGGATAACTTCTCTTCAAGGTTAAATCCCATGAAGAGCTCATTTAGTATACCACTGAATAAAGCATTGTCTCCTCTAACTTCCTAATCACCATTAATATAAGCAGATGAAGAATGTGTCCTTATTTTATTATGCTCTTTTACCGAGCCTATGTTTTGAAATATTTTTATTTAACAGATGTAAATTACAGGCTACAGACTAAAACAGAGAACAAAGGGAACAGGCCCTCAAGTGCCTATCAATAAATATCGCTCTGCAGCAAGGAAGAGTTCAGGATAGGAAAACTACTTTTTATACAGAGCTGACAAGTGAATGTGTATACTACAGAGGAGGCAAGTGAGTGTAGACATTAGGCCTGTTTTCCTTGGATCTATTAATTCAGTGCCTTGTGTGTGCACTTTCTAGCACTAACAATGTATTGCCTCTATCTGGCCTGCAGGCACATTGTGCTTAAGGTGAATAAAGCAGAGGCTTTAGAATTTAGATTAAGAAGGTGACAGTATATTAAAAAAAAAAAAAAGAAAAGTAAAACTGTATCAATAGAACATTTCCATCTGCATACAATGAGGGTCCTAGCATTTCTGGGAGATGCTTCATTCAAAAGTTATTGCAGATGAAATAGTTTATGGCAGACCCCCGTCTTGGTGGGCCCTGGTCAATGTATATTTGCCCATTTGTATATTTGTATATTTTGCCCATTTATTAAAGCAGCCCTGGTGGATATGACTGATATTCTCTGACCTTGTTCAGGCTGCATGGAGAGTATAATGAAACAAACGTGAAAGAAGACAGAAACAAAGGAGAGTTACAAAAGAACAAAGAGAATGGAATGATTCTTTGCCTCACCCTATTGGAATCCAACAACTTGCCAGAAGAAAAGAAGTGCCAAGAATATGAACCAGATATGTTTGTTGAAGATTAACCGTCCCAGAGAAGTATTATTATTAAGAAAACATGGTACAGTGTATCAAAGGGGTAGCAATGTAACAACATGGCAGCTTTAACAAAATTAGCAATGCAGAGGCACAATGGAACAGTGATAACAAAAACCAGTGGACTAAAGCTGAGCTAATCTATAGTTGCAACGTGCGAACCCTAATAGCTCTTCCACTGACCATAGACGTGCAGATTTTATTCTTTGTACGATGAAAGATTGTTTGTTTCAATCTACAACTAATCCACGACTAACCATTCAGATTAAGTAAAGTAGGAAAAATAGTGTTAATGTTCTGGCCATAATTATGTAACAGCAATCAGATGGCACCCACACAGCAAATTGTGCTTACTGCTTTTGGTTTATTGAGATCTCCACACAACGTTTTGGGTAGGGATGCACCGAATCCACTATTTTGAATTCGGCTGAACCCCCGAATCATTTGCGAAAGATTCGGCCGAATATTGAACCGAATCCTAATTAGCATATGCAAATTTGTGGTGGGAAGGGGAAAACATTTTTGACTTTCTTGTTTTGTAACACAAAGTCATGTGATTTCCCTTTGCAAATTAGGATTCAGTTTGAATCCGAATCCTGCTGAAAAAGGCCGAATCCTGAACTGAATCCTGGATTCGGTGCATCCCTACTTTTGGGGGTCCACCCCCTTTCCCAAGTGCTCTGGCCATTAATTGACAGACAGCAATTGTACGTAAGTTATGTCCGGCAAATAGTAATGACAGTCACCCACTGTTATTGTCAGATAGGCAATACATGGAGAGATATTAACGTTAGCCGACAGAGATCTTCTAACCTGTCTGCTCAACTAAACGACCAATTGCGATGGTACGAAAAATGTTGGGACGATATGAAAATCGTCTTTTCGTACGACTATATCTTTGCCTCTATGGGCAGATTACTCAACAAAACCTAAACTAAATCCTAAATCTGCAGGCCAATTTGAGCCCCTCACCGTGAGCAGTAACCCCTTCTTCTTTTGCTTCTAGAACCCTTGTTCAGATTTCGACGCGAAATGCAAAGCATTGCTTTTCTTCACCATACCTCCCAACGTTTGAAAAATGGAAAGAGGGACAAAAAGATCTGCCACAAACAGTGCGAGGAAAAATTTTTGACCATGTCCACTGCATGGCCACACCCCCTAAATACCACGTCAATTTTAAAAAAATTGGCACGTTATTGAAAGTTTTAACACATTTCTGGGGGTTTTAGGGTCAGGTTTTCATGTGTTATTACAATTTTGCTAATGAAGGTGAATTCACAGTTTCCACATCTTAAAGGAGAAGGAAAGCCACGGAGGCATTTTATTGCCAATAGATTAGCTGCAATAGTGCAAGCTAGAATGCTATATTTATTCTGTAGAATGTTTTACCATACGTGAGTAAAAAGCTCTAGAAACTCTCTGTTTGTTTAGAATAGGAGCTGCAGTATTAATGTGGTGTGACATCACTTCCTGCCTGAGTCTCTCCCTGCTCTGGGCTCAGATTACAGTACAGAAGGGAGGGGTGGGGGGAGAGGAGCAAACTGAGCATGCTCTTGCCCAGGGCAATGAGGTTTAAGCTGAAGGCAGGAAGTCTGATACAGAAGCCCATGAGTACACAATAGAAGGAAAGAGATGCAGTGTTTCTTTTGACAGGGGACTCAGAGCAACATTACTTTGGGGGTTTACTGGTATATTTAGATGGACCTTTCTGATAAGGCTTACTTAGTTTTAACCTTTCCTTCTCCTTTAAATAGTTAAAAATGTATCTTTGCTTATCTTAAATTGCTACAAATGTATCTAAGTGCAGCTGCCGAGTATTCTGGGCTCTCTGCCAAAAGCCTCTTATTAAATTACAATTCAGAAACATTGTATCTTTTTCTGGTTCTTCACTGCAGGAGATCAAAGAGAAACTCAGGACATTTCAGGAAAAAACTGGGACTGCGGGTTGAGCTGTCAAATTCGACTGTCCAGCGAAAAATGGGACAGTTGGGAGGTATGCTTCACCGAAATCCATCAAGTGTGTTCTCACCGGAGCCTACACAAGTGTTCCAGACACAAAAGAAAAGGATACTGCTTGCAACAAGGGGCTGAAATCGGCCTTCATTCTGATATCAGAGTAAACTTTGGAATCTTAAAAAAAAAATTTTTATTGAATTGCTCAGGGTGCTTTTCTAAGCAGTTTTGCAATATACATTATTTTTTTTTCTATTTAAGATTTTATCAACTGGTAATATAATGCATTTTGTAACAGCAAGTCAGTTTCTGTAACTGTACAGTCAAAAAGAAATACCTTCATATGGAAAAAAGTAAAGTGCTCTGACGTTGCTCTGTTCAGGGATAAGACGGAAAAGGGCATCTGTGGCTTCTGGTCTCTTGACTCAGCAACATCAGAACAGTTTTGTGTTTTCCTTCTAAAGGTAAATCTTTTGACTGTATGATTACAGGAACTGGCCAGCAGGTGATGCTGTTGTTACAAAATCCATTCTACTGGTAATTCTGAAACAAAACAAAACAAATAATGCTTCTTAGAAGAGCACACTGAGCCATTTTACATACATTTTTTAAGGTTAACTTATCCTGTGCCAAATACCTGGTATTGAGGGTCACAGGCCATAGCAACCAACAGTAGCTGAAAAACAATGTAGACAATTAAAGACCAAAAAATTTAAATTAAAAAATCTTAAAATACATATTAAGTGAATGTCACCTTTGCATGACATTAAGACATAACATAATAATTTTAGCAACTTTTTAAGCTTGCAAGTATTGGACAACTAGAAAGGCTGATGTGAAGTATAGTACAGTGTATGGGTCAGAAGACATTGATAGGTGACATTATACAAAAAAGGAGCTGAAATTCAAATCATATGGAAGAGCAAAAGCAACTGAAGCATGGAGTGCTATGGAACAGCAGGCACAACTGAAGCATGAAGTTCTCTAGAACTAGAGAAGCAGATAATTTATAATAAAAAAGCAAGAGGAGGAAATGAATAGGGCAGTAGCCATAGAAAGAAACTGAAGGAGTTCCATAATAAGGTTAAGCTAAAAAGCAGATGTTAAAAGGTGAAAAGATGGAACATCATGTAGCGTTGAGGGATAAAGCAATATGAAACAGAAGGATGATCTCAACATAAGAAATTAGGAATAAAAACTCATTATTTGTAACAACAAGGAATAGTGTTCCAATGAATAGAACACATAAATTGGGAACGACCAGAAAAGTTATTATTATTATTATTAATAACGTGTATTTTTAGAACAAAATATTGTACAGCGCTGTAACATAAATGTGTTTATACAAAGAAATCACATGAATTACATACATAGAACATACCGAGTTACATACATAACGACCAGTACCGTTACAAAAGGTCAGTAAGGCCCTGTGCAAAAGAGCTTACAATCTAAAAGGGGAAGGGAATGAGACACAAGGTGTGGGAGTGGCGGGCAAGATCACAAATAAGCAAGTTGGGAGATGCAGTGTATGGTATTGTATTTTGCAGCTAAACAGAGTGAAGGTAGGCTTCTTTAAATAAGCGTGGTTAAGAGATCTTTTGAAAGCAGAACGGTTGGGAGAAAGTCAGACAGACTATGGGAAAGAATTCCAGAGGAGAGGTGCAGCCCTTGCAAAGTCTTGAATGTGAGCAAGTGAGGAGGTAATGAGAGAAGAGTTGTGGAGCAGGTCAGAAGAGGAGCGTAGGAAACAGTTGTGTGAGTATCTGGAGATGTAGGGTATGGTCTCATGGGCTGTATGCTCGATGCGTTTCGTGGCCACCTGCCACTTCCTCAGAGGAAGTGGCAGGTGGCCACGAAACGCGTAGAGAGTACAGCCCATGGGACCATAGGGGGCATGCTGTTTGTAATTTTTCTAATTTTAATTATGACGGGAAAAACTTAATTTTTTAAAATATTTTCCGGTCCCTCGGTGCTCCATCATTGGACTGTTTTTACTAATCAAGGATGACTGCTGAGATCGCAGTAGATGTGAGGCACATGGGATGATTGTGAGGCGACCCGAAATGCTCCCACTACAACTTTTTGTAGGAGTTAAATAGAGATACAAATGTTAGATTTGAGATTTGGAGGTTTAGAAGTTTAGACTTATGCCACACACAGACTGATCTCGGCCAAAATGCAAACTCTAGTGTTTCTGCACTGAAATCCGCCATGTATGCCTGCAACTGGGCCGAAGCAATAGTTCCTGGTGCAGGTGAAGAAGGATGCAGATGCCAGCATAGGGGCTGATTCTCGAGATCAGCGATGGTGTGGCATTATCCATACAGAAAAGTCACAAGAGCTATAGGGATTTAGATACTGTAGCTGACGCTATGTAAATCATGAAATACATGTGGAAGAAGTTAAATGGATCTGTTACAGAAGATTAAAGAAGAAGTTATATGGAACAGCTAAAGAAGTGGAGTTGTAAAATAATATGGAGCAGTCATTTCATAAAGTGAAGGGATCTATATTAAACATTGAGAAGAGATGGATAAAGTAGATTAATGGAACAGGAGTGGATGGTATAATGACAGACCAACAGTGCCCTAGTGTCATCTGCCCCTGACAGATCCCCCTGGCCCTGCTCATGGTCTCTTCCTCTCCACCTGCTGCACTTGCACTGCACACATGATATACTTGCCACCCACCATCCTGCTCCAGAAGTGATCCTGCTCTGAAGACAGAATGTGCCTAGTTCCCCCCTACTATTGCCCCCTAGGCACGTGCGTCTTCTGCCTACATCTGATTCTGGTCCTGGTTCGGGAAATTATACAGAACAGCAGGAGTAATAAGATGAAGTTAAATGGAACAGCATAAGAAATCCAACTATAATGCACTCACATGAAACAGCTAAGAGTTTTCTGGAGGAAAGAGAAGAAGCAGAGGGGTCCATGAGGGACAATACTGTAAAAGTAAAAGAAGTAGGCCGCCTTGCTTTATTTTTTTTGGACCTTGTTATTTTTCTTTGTGGGGTTGAGTCAATTCATTTTTGCTCTGCTTTTTATTGGAATTTACGGAATCAGATTTTTAGAGTTCCACTTAACCTAACAAACATAGCCTTAAACTAGCAACTAATGGCAGCGCAGAAGATACGCAGGAGAGTGTGATAAAAATACTAACAGGGGTATTGCCCAAAAAAATAACATTCTGCACTACTGATTATTACTACACGTGCCACTGAAATATTGTTGCAGTAACAACAAACAAGATGTCTGTCTATGCCCTAAGGAAAATATTTTTTTTAAAATGTTGCTAAATATGCAATGCCATTTTATTGAAAAAGGCTTGTTCAAGGGAAGGTGGCTACTAAAGTCCTGATCTGAACCCATTAAAGTGCTGACTACCTGCCTGCTTCTAATTCCTACATCTAATCTCCATGTATGATCTATTACATCTTTGCCAAGGTTTCATAAATCTTATCTCTGGAGTAATCTGAAAGAGGTTAGTTTCTTTCAGCTTTGATAACTGCAACAAGGTTGGCAGTTATCTGAGAATTTGGGAGACACATTACATGGACAATTGGTTCTCCAGAATTGCAGCTCTAAGATTAATTCCATTACATCCATCTGGTGTAACAATGTCAGTAGTTTTATTTTTGAAACATCTGGAGTGACAAAATCGGCCAGAATCTGGTTAGAAAGACCAAACCAAAAAGGCAGGTGCCCTGTGCTGGTCTATGAAGTTTCGTGTTTGCACATAGTGATCATATCAGTCAATAACTGTTAAAGTAATCTGTCTGCATGTTCTTTGTAGTGATAAACTCTACCTCTTGCATCAGTCCCAGCATTTCCTTCTTATGAGCATGCACGTACATACTGTACATATTTATCTAGCTATATACAGATAAACACCCAGACGGGATGGTAAAACAGATAATAGAATTGTGCAAAATGAATACCCAGCAATTTCAGGTTTCATTAACCATTTCGTCTGCTTGACTAGGACATGGTTCTTTTAGTGTTTCTTTCAAATCTGTTCAGAATCAATACTTGTTTTTTGTTCATGTTTGTTTTTGAGAGCTGGACATAAATTAATGAAAAATCCTTGATTGTTTTTCTGATAATATTACAATTTCCCACACAATGAACTTGGATAGGAACCTATAATCCAATGTGACTTATTTAGAATGATGATTTCATCTACGCTTGGGCACACTTAGGGGCAGATTTAAGCTGGCCACAGACGCACAGATCCGATCGTACGAATCAATGTACGATCGGACTTTCCCATCTCCCGACCTGCCACTAACCATTCAGATCAAAGTCTTACCATTCCGACCAAATAAAGTAGTTAAAGAACAGATCAGCCGATGTTCTGCCCCTGACAGCAATCGTACGATAGACAAAGCTAGTGACAGTCTCCCACTAAAAATCGTACAATCAGCAATACACACAGAGATATTACCCGCAGCCGACAGAAATTTTCTAACCTGTCCGATCGACGAAGCGACCGATCTCCGCTGGATGAAAAATGACGGGACTCTCCACACACATTCCTGAAAATCGTACGAATTCTCGATTTGTACGATGAGATCTTTGCGTCTATGGCCAAGGTTTTCCAGCACTTTGATATTTTCCCCCAGTAATTAACATTTGTCTGAGTGTCTGAATTTTTTTTCTGAAAGTCAGAAAAGTGTTTAATGAATTGATAAATGTATCAAAGTATTAACTGCTTTGATCAACGTGTCAATTCATCAGAAAGTGTTTGACTTCTCTGAGTAGTCAAACTCCATTCTGTATTATGAATCTTTAACACCCTACCCCACCAAACCGTTAAGCCCTATAATTTAAAAAAAAACTCTGAAGGTGCATATCACTGTCACATATCTGTCGAACCAGGCACAAACAGGGGAATGTAATAAAAGTCGCAAAGAGCAAAACAATTCGCACCAATAAGACTAAAAATCCACATCTCGCAATGTAATATTGTTCTTTAAACTGTTATTGCATTGCGAATTTTAATTGCGCACTCATAAGAAGTGCTTGAAGGTGTCGTAATCTTTTGGAGCAAACATAGCGACTTTTTCAGTAAGAAGTTTTATTACATTGACTGCGCATTGGCGCAAACTATAAAATTCGCAAACGGTCTTTCACTGTCGGAAGTGGTCGCTAAACAGTTTCCGGGCTCACAAAAGCTATATTAAATTTGCACAAAGCAAAATTTGTTCGCGCAGAGGCATAACTTTTCGCATTGCGAATAGTTTTTCCATTAGCGATTTTTATTACATTCCCCCGTATGACTTTTTTGGAATCATGCCTGTCTTCCAAAAGACCCCTATTTCGGACCTGTGACATTGCCCACAAAACCTGATGTAAACTACTAAGGCACTGGGGACAGGAGCATTGGCACAAACCAAATTTATATGAGGGGCCTTAAAATGATTTTGAGTAACTTATAGTTATGCCACTGAAATAATAAAATCTGTGCCAGACAGTTAATTAAAGTATGGGTTTAACTGGGACTTAAAGTGATACTGACACTAAAAATTTTCTTGTAAGAAATATAAAATTAGATTAGAGAGAAATTACAAAATTAGAAATAGCATTCAAAGACAGTTATTTTCTGGTGTCAGTATCTCTTTAAATATATAAAAATACTTTTCAATGTTTCTATTAGGGAAAATGATTAGCAATAAGACCACTTTTGTTACCAGTGGTAAAATAAATGAAAGGTTTAAGAGACATGGTAAATATTCCTCTGGATCATTTTCTGTAGATCGATAACTGGCTGGTCAAAAAAAAAAACCAGAAGGGCCTAAAACATTATTTGCATGTACGTCATGCTTTGTTTGCAATAATCAAATTATACTTCTTGCATTATGCTCATGTGTAGCAGCCTTCCCTTCTCATTATGGGCATTCATGCACATACACACCTACGCTAATAAAATATAGCAATACCACACAGAGAGGCTGGTAGAATAGACAGTTCTCAAAGAAGGAGTTATTAACCATTTAAGCACTGCCAGTGGCAAAATCAACCAAAGAAAATACTGTTGTATTCATATGTTATATGGAAGCATGCCACAAGGTGTCACTGTTATACCTCATCAGTTTTTAACCTTCCACCTGTTCTGTAAGAATAGATACTGCATAAAGTTAAAAAAACATCACCAATTCACTAACAGACGCAAGCGCCAATTTGCTAGCGAACCAGACCGTCACTAGCACAGTTTTGGACCCTATCGCCAGGCGTATATTCGTTCCGGCGAACGGGCGCTACTAAATTCACTAAAGTGCTGATTTTACTGAATGTTACCTCTTTTGCCAAAGTTGACTTTGCCACCTAGACCAGACAAAGTGCAAAAAAGAAGCTAGATCTTCCTCAATTTTCTGTCGCTTACATCATATCCTGTGTGCTGAAAAGGCATTAAAGTTCTAAAAACGCTGGCCCTTTTGCTTTTCTGAAGCGGAATTGCCTGCAAAAGTGCTTTTTTTGGGTAGGTGGTTTTCTCCAGACATTTCATAACATATGGAACATTCATTTTACAGTGGGCTCATGTGTAGGGCATTATATTAACTCTCTTGTCTTTATTAAGGTTCCCTGGACATTTGTAAGAAAAAGTGGTAACTTCAAGCATTTGCACCAACATTTATAATAAAGATGTCCATTCAACTTTAAATTACCCGCCATATGCAAATTGACCTAAGTGCAAGATCACTTGCGAATTTTCAGTAGGTACAAATGAACGCTAGCACATCTTCGCTATGAAAAGCTCGCACAGCTGAAGTAACGTTAGCAAAAAGTCACCTGCGTTCGGCGCCCGGGACGAAACTTTGCATTTTAGCGAATTAGCATATCCGTAGCGCTTTTGAGCCTGGGGAAGTAGTGTGGGGGGTGCCCCACAGACAGTCAACTCTTCTGCCATCTATTTATCCTGCCCATGCTAGGATGTTTGCAAACGTGCAATGGCCTTTGCCAGTCCCTGCCCACGACAGTAGCTGAGGTTACATAGTTCTATATCCTATTCAAATAGGCTGTATACTCAAATGTAACATTTCACATTATTTAAATTGAACTGAAAAGAACTTTCCAATATAGATTGATAACACATTTTTCCTTAATAGGAATGTGATTTGCAAATGTAACTGCTACTAAAAGCAGTATCTGTCTGTCATTTGCTATTGCACTGCTGGCTCTGACTACATACTCCATTGAAACAAAGTTGCAGCTCTCCGCCCAGCCGAGATTCCAAATTCTACAATGATTTGGTGTTCTGTGATTGGCATACCTGTAAAGAAGAAGAATCACATAAACTTACAAGGTAGTATGGGAAATTAATTATTCATTGCTATGTGTATTTAGAGCCAGCGGTACAGAGAACAAGTCAATATCAGAAAACAAATGTCAAGACAAGTCAGTAAAAAGCTGGGGGTCAAAACCAAAAAACATTTTAAGGGTCAGGACCAGGGAAGCAGGAACAGGAAACAGAACATCTAGGAACAAGCTTGACCTACAATTAGAGTTGCCACCCGCCAAGGCTGGGCCCGGTATTACAAATTTACCGGCAATGAAGCTGCTGGTAAATTTGTAATATCCCTAACTAAAGCCCTTGGCCTGCCCCAATCTGCACAAAATCTACCTTTTCTTCTGCGCCTGGCCAATTGCACGCCGCCCCTTTGACATCTTGCCCGCCCCCTTTGACGTCACGTCCAATTGCATACCACGATTCCGCCCCCTTTGCAGTCACTCCCGCCACCTTTGACGTCACGTCACACCTCTTTTTACCACCCCCAGCACCGGCCGGTGTAAATTTTATTGAAAGGTAGCAACCCTACCTACAATAGGCTGTGAATAAGCAGAGCTGGGGATTTTAATGGCAGACTGTAGCTAACTTAACATCTGAATTCACTATGCCTACCTGGAATCTAAAAGAGAACACAGCATATAACAAGAAGCCTAGCTATCTGCTCAGATAGACCAGAAGTAATGCAGACAACATAGTAAACAGCAGGTCACACTGTCGTCTCTGGGAAAGGTGCTTTGAAAAGTCTGATCTGGTAACATAGTAAGTTAGGTTGTAAAAAGACACACATCCTTCATGTTCAACCTTTCAACTATTTTAACCTGCCTAACTGCCAGTTGATCCAGAGGAAGGCAAAAAACCCCATTTGAAGCCTCTCCAATTTGCCTCAGAGGGGAAAAAATCCTTCCTAACTCCAGAATGGCAATCGAACTAGTCCCTGGATCAACTGGTACTATGAGCTATCTCCCATAACCCTGTATTCCCTCACTTGCTAAAAAGCCATCCAACCCCTTCTAAATGCTATCTAATGTATCAGCCAACCCCTTCTTAAAGTTATCTAATGTATCAGCCAACCCCTTCTTAAAGTTATCTAATGTATTAGCCAACTATTAGCCAACCCCTTCTTAAAGATGTAAAATACTTAAACTAAATACATGGACTTCTGCCTAGTAACTAGGAAATAAGGAAGGGTAGGGATTTAAAGCTATAGGAGCCTAACAGATACTATAGGTCCCTACACTATACAAAGGAAAATTTGAAAAAGCTGTTAATTAATCACTTAACTATTTCTGCTGGACCAGCATATTCTTTGAAAAAAAATGACAACCAAATAAGGGGTGTTACACAGACTTTTGGTCTGTGTAACACCCCTTCTGCGTTTCAACACTTTATTAATGATATTTCCATGGACTTTTTAAATCAATTTGTGATTGCATTAAAGGACATAAGGCAAATAAAATAATGGCAAAAAGCATGAAAAAAACTGATTATTAAGTGATTATTGCAGATGTGACAACCAGAAGAAACTGATACAGTAAATGTTTATCATTTTAAAAAACACAGATGACTTATCAGAACAAACCCATCCCACCTCTCAGTACTATATTTACACTGCAATCTGCAATATCCCTGACCAGCTACTGGTAACAGACACACAATCCTCATATTAAATAGCAAAGCCACAGTGCAATAGCACTGTACAATATACAACTTCTGAGAGCAAATCAAACACAACTATTAAGTGTGTATGTGTTACTCATACTATGGGATAATGAAGCAAGAAACCTGAATTATTAGATCCATGTACCATCATCAGTAAAGGTAAGAATTGCACTGCCTATATTTGCTTTCTTAAAGGACTGTTACTTTAGTCAAATCCTGTTTGACAAATATACAAACATTAAGGGGGTTATTTATTAAAGGTTGAGGGTATTTTTCAGTCAAAACTTGAATTTTCAAAAAAATTAAAAACTTGAATTTTTCAAGATTTACTATACCTCGAAGCTGGAAATAGCTCAAATCCAAGAATACATCATCTAAAACCTGTCAAGGTCATGTAGAAGTCAATGACAGAGGTCCCTTGAATCATTTGAAGATGTTAATAGTCTTCATGATTTTCAAAAGACTCCATCAATGCGAGCAATTCTAGTTTTTATTTCTGCCGAAAACTCTATTAATTTGAGTTTTCAGGTTGTTAACCCTGAATTCAGTGATTCGAGTTTTTTTCATTTGAGTTTTTTTTAAATTAGAAACCATTTGAGTTATGAGTTTATTTGATGTATAAAAAAAACCTCACAAATCTCAAAAAAGTTACCTTTGATAAATAACCCCCTCAATTCAGGAAGGGATTTTTCCCCCTCTAAGGTAAATTGGAGAGGCTTCAGATGAGTTTTTTTTGCCTTCCTCTGGATCAACTGGCAGATAGGTAGTTAATAAAAAAAAAAAAAAAAGGTTGAACTCGATGGACATGTGTCTTTTTTCAACCTTACTTACTATGTTACTATGTAATCCCCTGCTGAATGACTTGCTGCTAAGAGGGGACAATGCCCACCCCTAGCTGCTACACACTCTAGTATGTACAAGTAGCTTTATATACAATTAGCCTTACAGATATGGTTGACCAAAAATTACGAGTTGTGCACACTGAAAGAAAGAAAATAAAGTGCACTTAAGCGTTGCACCCCTTCTGTGCATGTGCAGCAGTTATCATGGGAGGAGGTAAATGGGAATTAACAATTTCTCTTTTTTGCAGCTAATGTCCCAATATTCAACAGCCTATGTTTTTCAGGTGTGGGGTAATTCTGTGGCAGTGGCTTATACAATGTCTCCGTATAAGACACCTCCAAAGTTAAAGATAAGGTTCATCCTAAGGATTAACTTTTAGTAAAATGCTAAATGCTATTTAGTGCTGAACCTAAATATTGGCTTCCGCTACCCTGACATTCAAAGCACTTCATAACTCTGCCCCACACTACATCTCTGAACTCATCTCTATATACTCACCCATCCGCTTACTACGCTCCTCTACTGACCTGCTACTCAACTCTTCTCTCATTACCTCCTCACATGCTTCCTCTGGAATTCTCTCCCACGGTCTGTCCGACTTTCTCCCAACCTTTCTGCTTTCAAGAAATCTCTGAAAACGCACTTCTTTCGAGAAGCCTACCCTCACTCTGCTTAACTACCAAACGCAACACCACATACAATACTACATCTCTCACCCACTTAATTCGATCTTGCCCACTCCCATACCTTGTGTATTACTCCCTTCCCTTTAGAGTGGAAGCTCTTTCTGCATAGGGCCTTCCTCACCTTTTGTACCGGTATTGATTTTGATGTATGTAACTCCATATTTTCTATGTATAGAATTCATGTGATTTAGTTTTATAATCACATTTACTTTACAGTGCTATGCAATATGTTGGCGCTATATAAATACATGTTAATAAAATAATAATAATAATAATTAGTGAGCAAATACATTTTAGGGCACCTTTAAAAATATAGTAAATATACAGTATACACTAAGGTTGCCAGACGTTCAATGGGAAATAGGTGGACAAACTGGGAAAGTGGATGCCAAAAAACTGTATAGACCACACCTACTTTCCCAGCTTGCCTACCACTCCCTGTTTAACCACATCTCTCAATATCATAGCCACATATTTTTTCCCTTTCCTCTTATGAATTCAAATTACTTTGAGCATATTTTCCCGGAGAGGGTAAACTGTTTTCAATTTCATTCCTGGTCCTCATTTGATAAAATATTCTTATATTGCACTTGTGCATCAAATGTTTAAAAATCGACCTAATAGCGAGTTATACGGTGTTATCCACATTTCAGAAAAAGGTATTGTGATAGTGTTTATAGGCTAACTGATAAATGTAGGAAAAGTGTAGCAGTGTGGCAGCTTCCAAAAAGACACATTGAGGTCTAATTTGCTAGTACGATTCTGGGATACAGACAGACTGCAGTATAGCAAAGGCGGACAGACAGACCGAGAAAATGCAGATCCAGCCTCTCTAACCTTGTGCTTTTTACAGCCTAGATTATATGGCTGTTTGTGGTAATCTATTAGGTCTTCTTTTCCCGTTTACACATTATAAATTCTTCCTGAGAAACTCCCCCTGACAAGACCTCCCTGGATTCTCCTTCTTATCTGTTGCAATACATTTAGCCTCTGTCATTTCCCTGGCTCCATCCCAGACATCTAAACTAAACCTTTCTCGCCGCTAGTAATAAATGAAACACAAGCAGATCCAGGTAAAGGTAGAAAAGTGTAAATATTCTGTGCTCCAAAAAGGGCAAAGTGCCCACTAAGTCCAAAGCCCACAGGAAAAAAATCCTAGAACCCAGGCAGGTTAGTCCAATTAGTTCCAATTTAATTGTATTAAAGTTGTTCAACAGTGGTGTAACTACCGGGGATGCAAGGGGGTGTGATTGCCCCAGGGTCTGCACCCCATTGGGGCCCATTGAAGTCATGATAAGCATATCGCAGGCGGCAGGGCAGGGGAATTTTCTTCCCACACCTGTTGACAGGTTGCAAGTCAGGGTTGAGGGCCCAGATTAGGGTTGCCACCATGCCGGTATTTTACCGGCCTGGCCGGTAAAAATTATGGCTGATTCCAATGTTATTAAAAGGGAAAAAAGATAAATATATAGGAAGGCCAGTATTTTTTTCCCAAAAAGGTGGCAACCCTAGCCCAAATGCACAGCCTACACCCGGGTTTGGACAAGACTACAGTAGTTAGGCAATTGTTGTTCAAATAGCCTTCGGGATTACAAATACCAACAGTATATGGTGGCATATTATGTATATATAGTGAAACCTCGATTTTTAAGTACCCTGTTTTCCCGCATTTTACATTTTTTATTTGCGGTCCCACCAATTTTTAAGGCAAGGAAGTAACTCCAGTACACGCAACTGCTCAAGAGATTTAACACGTGTTTAAAGGGTAACTATCACGTAAATGCAAATTTAATATAAGCTTCATCACATTGAAATAAGAAACTTTCTAAACACAATCAATTAAAAATTCTGAACCGTTTCTGAAATAATCAAGTTTATCTTCACTATCCCTCTCTCAGAATCTGTAATAAGCTGTACCCTGGTGTTCCAGTGGCTCTCCGTGGTGGTCTTGTGGGCGGCGGGGTCCCCCGACATATCTCTGGCGGGGACGCCCGCCGCATGCGTCCTTTCCTCTTCTGCGCCGGTTTCTCTATGTTTACGTTATCTAACTTATTTCATCTTTCTGTGTTTAAACCTGCTATACAGGTCCACCAGCAAGTTTGTCCTCCTCCAGTGTTGGTAAAGAGTCTGGCCAAATCTGATGTCAGGGCTGACCACTTTAAGAGACAGTCCCATCCTAGGTCTCTTGGTAAGCTTGAGGGTCCAGTGGCCCCTCCTAGAGGGGGGGTAACATAAGGAATAAGCTCTCCAACTCTGATTCTGGCTTGTCTGACTAACCTCTGCTTGTGCTGGCCCGGCCTGCCTGTTCCAAGTGGCGTTCCTCCATCCTGGTGAGACAATTGTGCCCCTTTGCTCGTCCAGAACCGTTAGCTTTGCTCCTCTCTCAAATAAGACCTTTAATTAGCCAAGGGCTCCTCCCGAGGTGAAAGGCGGCGGTTATAGGCAGAAGTGAGAGCAGAGACCAGGGAGCTTAGCTTGGGTTCTGGATTTAGGGTGCCGTTCGTGACAGCTTCTGTTTCTCTTCATTTTCTCTTCATGCAGGAGTTGGGTGTCAGATAATCGTTAAATCCAATATATCTGATAGGGGAGCTCCCTTTCCTAGCAGATGTATTAGAGCTCACTCTATTAAAATCACCAGACACCATGTCTCTTTACATGCATAATTTGTGCAAAAGTCAGTTTTGTTAGATTTTGTTTGTACTGGAATCAGTTATTTAAGTGAGCTTTTATACATCTGCTAGGAAAGATATATTGGATCTAATGGTCAATGAATATCTGACACCCAACTCCTGTATGAAGACAGAATGAAGAGAAACTGAGAAGCATAGTGAAGATAAACTTGACTATTTCAGGAATGATGCAGAATATTTAATTGATTGCATTTAGAAAGTCTCTTCTTTCAGTATGATGAAGCTTATATAAATTTTTCATTTTAACAGTTCCCCATTAATGTCAAGCCAACAAAGTACAACGTTTCAGGGGCGTACCCCACCAATTTCTAATGCATTTCAATGGGTGCAATTCCCTGATTTTAAGTACTGTTTTCCCAGACTGTACATCAACATTTTGTCCTTATGTACCCAAAACCTTTTTTTTCTCTATGAATGTTATTTTTTGTGAAATAAAGTGGTTTAAAATACTAACCAGATGTATTTTTTTTTATAGCTTTACAAAGTTGAGAACAGAAGGACACTGCGGCAGATTTAATGCTGATGTGCAAATTTATTGTCCACACAATTTGCACATCAGCAGTATATTTACGGCAATGTCCTTCTGTTCTCAACTTTGTAAAGCTATAGTATTATATTTGGTGCTAGGACGGAGCACCAGTGGGACAGTCATAGGACCAGCTATACTCTCCTCCGTGTATAAACCTACAGATGTATATTTTGCCATGGTTCCGTCTGTAAATGGTTAATTCCAGGTAGTCTGCCCCTTATACAGCCCTGCACCAATCACTTATTGCTTTAGGTTGTGTATGTGACTGACAGAAAGGCCTTGCACATGCCCCCCATAGTGTAACATTAACGCTGAAATGTTTAACCTTTGTTATTGACACAGTAAATATTGTATTATGGACTCCTGTGCTTATATCCTTTCAGTACATAAAGAAAACTACTTTAACACATTTCCCTGATTTTACATTTTCCTGGATTTTGCATAATTTTTCCTTGTCCCCTGAGAAATGTAAAATGGGTGTTCTACAGTATTATATAATATAATAAAAACTAAGCTAAGCAGCCAGCATTTATCAAATGTTACACTGACTATACAACTAGATTTATCTCCAAGGAGTTGGCTCCATCACTGCACTGATCTGTATACACTGAAGAGGACACTGAGATAATGCTGATTCTGCCAGAAGGCAACATTTCTCAGCCCATAGTTGACTTCAAACACCCAAGAATCTATTCACTAAAGGTGGATCAAGTAGAAATGGAGCCAGCATGTTGATAAAATAATAACAACTGTGCAATTCAGCAATTACTCTTATTTAGATGTCACTTAATTCACTATACTCTTATACCTTATAAACAGTATAAAATGCATTTGTATGTGTTTAGACAAATTATTATATTGTATTTGAAATGTTTATTATATAGATACATGTACAGCCTTTTATAAATGAAACCAGAACGACTGCAATAAAAATATGGACGTGAATGCATGTGGGTAGAACCAAGTACAATAAAATGAAATCAATTGGTTTATGTACTTTAAAGCATTCAAACCTGAGCCACAATTGCATGAAAAAACTGTGTATGGGTTATTTGGCCAGTGGCTCATAAAACAGTAAGGCTGCCCCTATTAGGGTCTGGAGCAATGGCAAGGTGGCTATTAAGGTGAGATTTGGGGAGAGTGCCTATTAGCTCTCCTAGCAGGGGCACTCCACCAATGAGGCGAGTTGAGACACTCGCCTCAGGCGGCAGAGCCCCCCTGGTTGCCAGGGCCGGCAAAAATGCCGCTCCTGGTAACTAAGAGCTATTGCGCTCTCTGCACTAAGCGTCGCGGACCGCCCCTGCCCTCTCCGGCGCAGTAAAGGTTAGTGCCGTGGGGGGCGGCACAAGGAGGCCGCCTCAGTCGGCATTATAGCAAGAATCGCCCTTGTCTCCTAGATACATCAGAAAGGCACAGGCTGAAGGTCAATTAGGATGAGTTCTGAGATGAACCCTTACCGAGTCGGCAGCTTATTGGCCCATGTATGGGGCCATCCGACAGCTTTTCCAATCGATATCTGGCCGAAAGTTGGCCAGATCTCGATCGCGCAGGTTAAAAAATCCCGGATCACAGCTGCATCTCCGCGTGTATGCGGCCCCGCGATCCGACCGCCCGTTCTCCTGCATTATGATCCGATATCGGAACAGCCCGATATCACCCACTTCAATGTGGCAATATCGGCCCAAACGATCTCTACGTCTATGGCCACCTTTAGTTGTGGTCTTAGATAATCTTGCAATTACAGCTGAATGACTTATATCCAAATGTTTAACTATATCTGTAACCTTGTTATCAGCTGACCAAATGTTGGACCTTCAAGGGGAGCTTGAAAAATTCTGACAACTGCTGCCAATCAGTTTTCTTCCTTGCATTGTCTCACTAAACTTTTCTTTACATCTCTTTGCATTATAGGTTGCCTTATTTACATATTAATAAAGATTAGCACCACTATCAAAGTCCAAACCTCAATATTTGAAACCAGGTGATAAACATGATTAATATGCTATTTGAATTAGTTTGCAAGTTTTCGATTGAAAACCATTGGGGTTGGCTATTTGTCAGGCACATCCCAGTGATTATGATTGCTAACCTTGGATTCCTTGCACCAAATAGCTCTTCAGTCATTTGCCAGTCTGCGGTATTGTAAAATCAAAATTTTACTGTACTGCACATATGTTCTCATATCTTTATTTAACTGGAGCTAATACCTCATAGAAGTAACATTATGATGATTCCAGAGATAAGAAATTACATTAAATTGTAGGAGATAATGTATCAGATTCAATTCACTGAGAAAAAGTTATCTCCTGGTTTAGGGTAAGGGCACATGGGCAGATTCACAACTGGAACTGTCTGTACTTAATAAGGGGTTAAACTTTGTGCCTACTCATACCAACCCTCCTTTCAATTTCACGATTGATTTTCTCAAATTTATTAGATCATTGAAATTAAAAGCCTATTTTGCTGATAAAGAAATGGTTGATAATCGTGACATTGTTAAACAAAAATTGATTAGCAAATTACAGAATTACATTTATGCCCCCAGTGCACTTTCCGTCTTTGGAAGCATTGAAACTGTGGTGAAACTAGAGGTTGATAATTATTTAAGTAAACATGCTCAAACAAAACGGGTTAATTTTACCACTAAAGAAAAGGGTGCCGTCACCAGCTTACAACAAAATGACCTTATCACTATCTGTAAAGCTGATAAGGGGGATGGCATAGTGGTGCTTGATAAAAGTGACTATAACAGGGAGGCATTGAGACAATTGCAGAATAATTCACATTACAAAGAAATTGCGTCTGATCCAACTACTAAGCTAAAGGATGAGGTTAACGTGTTATTATATGATGCCATGATTGAAGGGATAATAACTGATGATATTTATGAATTGCTATTGAGCAAGGAAGCTAAAATTCCTTACATTTATTTTCTTCCCAAAATTCATAAATCCCTTACAGACCCCCCGGGACGTCCTATTGTATCTAATGTAGGCTCACTATTACAACCATTAGCGATTTTTGTTGATGTGGCCCTGCAGGATATTCTACCCACCCTGAAACCCTGTCTTAGGGATACCACTGATTTCCTTACAAGGCTTACTTCAATCCCCTATCCACCTCCAAAGGGTATTCTATGTTCTCTTGATGTACGTGACCTCTATACCTCAATACCACACTAGGAAGGTGTTGAATGTGTACGTACTTATCTTGGTCGTACAACTCTACCCACATATAAAATTATTTTTTTATGCACTTTGTTAGAGTTTGTTCTTACTAAAAATGTTTTTTTCTTTTGAAAAAATGTGCTATCTACAAATACAAGGCTGTACCATTTGTTTCTACTTATGACACCAATTCTGTAGCCATTAAAAATATCATCCTCAAAAATTGGATGATTTCAAAAAATGACCCCAAATTTGGTAAATTATTTTCTGTTCCCCCAATTTTTTCCTACAGGAGGGGGAGAAACATAGGGGACATTGTTAAGAGTAAAAAAAACCTTGACTCGATCTGACAAGATATCCCCTGGAACCTATCCTTGTCATAACTGTGCGCATTGCATCTAACAGCATAATAAGGGGTGACTGTGTTACACACCCTTGTAAAGGCACACAACATCATACAAAGGGATTCCACACTTGTAATTCCTTGAATGTTATTTATTACATTAAATGTCCATGTGGATTAGCATACATAGGCCAAACAAGTAGACCAATTAAAACACGACTTAATGAGCAAAATATGCTATACGAAACTTTCAACCTGCATTAGAAGATAAAAATAAATCGACTAAATATACTAAACACGAAACTACACTGGCTAAGCATTTTTTTGAAAAACAACATGGAGTTTCACAACTACGTTGGCAGATCTTGGAAAGGGTGGAGGTGAGCAGTGGGCAAAATTTAAAACAAAAACTATTACAACGTGAAAGTTATTGGATTTGGTTGTTACAAATACAAATACCAAGGGGACTAAATGAAGAGTTCGATTTATCCTGCTACTTATAACTTTGACAACTATTTCCGCTATTTTTGAATTTTGCAACAATCCACTATGTTTGTTTAGAATGCCTCTGTTTCATTACCTAAAACGTTTGTAACAAACCGCTCTGGTGGTTATAAATGTTTCAATTTGGCTGGAGATTGACAACTGACTTTGTATCTCTTTACCTTGCAGATAAACTTCTGTGCATGATTATTCTCCAAGGGAAAGGTAATACTCCAGTAGGGAAAGTATAATGTTTTTGTTCCTTGTACCTTGATTTGTTCGTTTCACTTTATCGAATTTCGTTTTGTCCTTTTATTAATTCACCATTTTTGGATTATTACTGTGAATGGAATTATGGACCTAAATGGACATTTTTGTCAAATAATGTTTTTTGAGCAATACTTTCTTTTTTGTAAGAACAAAAAAAATGTTTTTTGAGTAAAGTTTTTTGACGTTTTTTTTCCTGTTGGTGGGAGGGCCGATAGGCTATTTAAGGGCTGTTTGTATTAGCTTGCCACATCACCTGACGAAGGGGCCTGCCCCCGAAACGTTGTGCTTGTTTGACACAATAAATTCATAGGGGTATATCCCCTTTTACATTCAACTCTGTGTGCCGTTTCCTCAATTCTTCGTTTCCTGTAGAATGTAAAATCGCCAGCTGGATTGTGGGATGTCGCTTCATTTTTTCGATGTTGCCCGAAGTTGCCTCACAAGGAAACTTTGGAAAACGAAGCGCCACGAGTGACATTCCCGCTTTTTCATTCTAGCCGGCGGGAAGGCAGGGGAAGGCAGTTTGGGGAGATTGTTGTCCCGAAGAAGAGGAGATTTGTCGCTGGGGCGACTAATCTCCCTTATCACGTGAAAAGACATGGACGAGATTCAATTTGAGGAGAAAAATCTTTTCTCCAAATTCAGTTCATCCAGTTTTTTCCCATAGCCTTCAATAGAGTTTTCAAGTGATAAACAGTGGGATAAGTATTTCTGAATTGAAATGCATCCCAAATTGAATCTCGTCCATGACTTTTCACATGATAAACCCCTTTCTTACTGAATTGAATCTGGTCATGTGTTTGTCAATTTATATCAGCCTTTGAAGAGACCCCCAAAGGGTTATAGAAAGTTGAATGGACTATATCTAGTTCGATGGTTTTATAGTTTCAGAGTTTATAAGTCTTTTATCTTTTATTTAACTGCTTTCTTATCTCAAACACTGATAATTCGCCCTATTAAGGGTTATAAACACTGCTGTGTTGCCAAAAAAACATTTTTATGTAGGAACTGTGAAAAAATGCCCTGGTAAAAAGATAACACAGTCTTATTAATACACTATACTACTATCCTTTTTGCAAATGCCCACTTGAAACAGTAATGGCCAGTGTTTACAATTGAGGATACAGTGGCATAACTACAGAGAAAGCGTGGCATGCATCACTTTCAATTTTTTCAATTTCAATTTCAGAGCATGGCGGGTTATAAAATATCCTTTTGTGGGGGGCCTGGTGCCCCAAAGTTACACCACTGATATATTATGTAATACATAAATAAGCCTTGCTGTTTGCTGCATGTTAAAATAGTATAAAATTTACATAACAGCATTAACAGGCGGTGCTTCCTAAATCTCATTATCCTTAGTAGTTTAGGCTGACTTTTGACTTGACTTTTTCTAATGAAAAACTGTTCTTTCTCATAGTGTCGGGCAATGCTGGCCGGGCACCCCGGGCAACCCGGGGGGCCGCGTCACTATTCTCTCATGACTTTTTCTCATACTTCACAGGGATGCACCGAATTCAGGATTCGGTTTGAGATTTAGCCAGGATTATGCTTTTCTCAGCAGGATTCAGATTTGGCCGAATCCATGAGCCTGGCTGAAACAAATTCTTAAAATCATGTGACTTTTCGTCACACAAACATGGCAGTTAAAATGTATTTTTTTATCATATTCAACTTTTATTGAAACAACATGTTTTACATTGCTATATATGAGACAGTGTTGATCATTTTTCAAATAAATTCCATCTATACATTTCCATTAAATGTTTTCATTAACATCCAATCTTATTGTACCATATGACATTAAATTTACTTGTCCAGTTGTCTCTTACATGTTTTAAAGCACAGCAAAAATATAAAACAAGAATATTTTTTAACAACTGTTAGTAGATGCTCAAAATATAGAAAAGGAGTTAAGATAGAAAACTACAAAAAAGGGGGGAGGGGGAAAGGGAAGAAAAGAAAGAAAATGAATAGAAATAAGACTAGGCAAGGTTTTTTTTTTGTATATTTGCACGTTTGTCTTGAATATTCCTAAGTGTTCACATAAGCTAGTGTTTTAAAGATCAGTTGTACCCCTTTTATTTTCGATTAATTGCATCCAGAAAATCCATATAGCTGCAAATTTCCCATGTGTATTATTTATGTAAGATGTCAGCTCTTCCATCTGGTATATCTCATTTACTGTTTTATACCACTCTGCCCTAGTGGGTGGTATTAGTCTTCTCCAGTGGAGTGGTATCAGCGATTTTGCTGCCATTAAGAGTTGAATAAGAAGTCTTGTTTTTAAAGAATCGTAGGAGTTTATTTGGCGAAATAGTAGTATAACAGAAGGGGATTTAGTTAAAACATTTCTAACCATGTGCTGCACATGGTTCTCTTTAAAGGGATCTTGTCATGGGAAAACATTTTATTTTCAAAATGAATGCTGCTCCAGCAGAATTCTGCACTGAAATCCATTTCTCAAAAGAGCAAACAGATTTTTTTATATTCAATTTTGAAATCTGACATGGGGCTAGACATTTTGTCAATTTCCCAGCTGCCCCTGGTCATGTGACTTATGTCTGCACTTTAGGAGAGAAATGCTTTCTGACAGGCTGCTGTTTTTCCTTCTCAATGTAACTGAATGTGTCTCAGTGGGACATGGATTTTACTATTGAGTGTTGTTCTTAGATCTACCAGGCAACTGTTATCTTGTGTTAGGGAGCTGTTATCTGGTTATTTTCCCATTGTTCTTTTGTTTGGCTTGTGGGGGGGGGGGAAGGGGGGGTGATATCACTCCAACTTGCAGTACAGCAGTAAAGAGTGATTGAAGTTTATTAGAGCACAAGTCACATGACTTGGGGCAGCTGGGAAATTGACAATATGTCTAGCCCCATGTCAGATTTCAAAATTAAATATAAAAAAATCTGTTTGCTCTTTTGAGAAATGGATTTCAGTGGAGAATTCTGCTGGAGCAGCACTATTAACTGATTCATTTTGAAAAAAATGTTTTTTCCCATGACAGTATCCCTTTAACTTATCCTAACCCTTTGCATATGCACATTAGCGTTCAGATTCAGTTCAAGAATCCCAAAATAGTGGATTTGGTGAATACTTATGTAGTTGTAACCTTTGATTGTTTTTAAGTTATAAATTTGTAAAATCCCATCCAGTTTCCTTTTAAAAATTTGATTTCATCATACATTAATAAAAGTCTGATAAGTCTTTGACTAGACTATAAAAATCCTCTGGAGACCTATATCTCACCAACACACCCCCAGCTAGACAACCAATTTTTATATGGAGTCCTACATTTACAAAGCACAGGACATTGTCTAAACTGCAAAAATAGGCCCAATCTGCCATGTTCTTTACAAACTTGCACATTTCTGAACTGCCACAAGCCTCACTGCTTCAAAATGAAGCTCAGAGACCTGCAAGTGTCCCATCCAATATTGTGTTCGACAGTGCTGTATTCATGAGGGGTAAATGACTCCTCTTTACTCCTTGAAGCTGTAAATCAACAGCTATGGCACCAAATTTGCCGGCAACATACCTGTAAGTTACAAGTAATTAAACATTTTATTCATAATTATCCTTAAGTGATATTATTATTATCCCACTAAGATATTCCAAAGCAATGTGCAATAAATGGGCACACATTTTTCAGCCGGATATTTCAATCGCTAATGCCTGCTTGCTAGACACACATGTTAATTTTCCCATAATCCTGCCACATTTTCATTATTAATTTACCATAACTTGCTTTACTATTTATCAGGGACAGGAAAGCGTGCCGTTTCCATAAGAACTTCAGTTGCTCTCCCGTGCGAAACTGATGGTCATTGCACATGCCTTGAAGTTTGATTTAAATGTTTGCCAATGTCATTATCTATGATTGTTTCCACAATGTGCATGATGTTCTTGAATGAGCAATACACTCATCTCCTGCTCTTATCATACAGAGGATGAGCTAGTTAAGACCATTTACTAAATATTTTCCACCCATTACAATGATACAATTACAAACCTAGGAACAATGACCAATGATTCTACAAAAACAAATGCTAGGGAAAAACAACTCATGAGAATCAAGTTCATGACATTGCATAAAATATTAGTGTGAACAAGCCATAAAAGCGTTAAATGGAACTTCAATTTTATTGTTGGATAGGGCAACTGAAAATCCTCAGGCCCCTTTAATTACCCAGTTTTTCAGTTGTTGGTGAAACACTTCGTGCTATATTTTATTTTCAAATTTTATCACCAGCAATTAGAATTTTCTGGAATTATCAGAAATGATTTACTAGTATTTTTTTCTGGGTGAAAAGGTGCAAAGAAATGGCAGGACTATGTGAGGGGAACATTTATCAAAGCCTGTATAAAATGGAGACAAAAAGGAACACCAAGAGCCCCAATAGTGTAATATGTTTTTACTGGGAGTAATGGTAGAGTAAACAAGTTAACTGATTTATCAAAGCCTGGAAAAGGAATGGTAGGCACTTACAGATCCCACAGGACAGGCAAAGTAAAAGAACTGCAGTCTTTATTAGGCAAAAAATAGACAAAGCCTTACGTGTTTCGTATATTGAAGGCATTTAAAGGCATACAGTTGGAAAATTATTCATGCAGGATACATCAAAATCATAATTTAGACCATGGGCACTAGATTTGGGCCTGTGGTGCCTCTGTGTATTTTTACATACAGTCACCAATTTGTACATATTGAAAGAAAATTGAAAAATTGTGTGTCTATTCTCCAGACAAACAGTATATAGGTCAAACAGCCAGGGCAGTGAAAGATTGTGGCCGTAAGCATATACTTTGACATCAAGTGGAATAGAGGTATTGACACATCCTAACACTTTTCAGCATACTCTAAGGGAAATATAAACTTCCCCTCAGTAATAGGTATAGAAAGGGTCAAAAGCCTTCAATGTATTCACACACCTCTTTGGTTTTAAGTCCCTCCCCTTGTTTTTTATTGGTTGATTGATGTAACTTGTTCATTGGTGGTTTATACAGTATCCACTATACCAAACTTTGTTTGTTCAGCCTATGATTAAGTGCCTAAGTGCATGAATCAAAGTCTGCAGTTCTTTTACTTTGCCTGTCCTGTGGGATCTGTGAGTGCCTGCCGTTCCTTTTCCTTGAGCTGTAGGTCTGGGGCATGAACACCCAGACCCGACGTACAAACTGGTGAGATTTTCTTTTACTCATATTGCTATATACCAAAAACTTTTAACATTTATTAAAGGTTTAATTGTTTTTCCTGGTAACCTTTGGTTCTTTTTATTATTTTTGAATTGCATACCCAATTTTTTTTCCAGATTTGAGCAGCCAAAAAACATCTTATCCTGTGGGCCAAAAAACTGAGCGAGGCAGAAAGTTCTAAAAGTTTTTCACATTGTGGGAAATCTATGTCAATGCAAGTCTACAGAAAAGTCTTGCAGCTCAGTAAAAGTTCTTTCACATCTTTTCACCCAGGAAAAAATACTAGGAATACTGTTTTCCCCCAACCTTTTATACCGTGGTCAGGGCTGATCCTATCAAATGTGGGGCCCAATTGGGATCATGTTGGCGGGGCCCCTAGACAAAGTGTTGCTGGCTACTGACATAGCAAGTATTTAGGAAAATAAGGGCATACAGGCACAAAATAGAAAGGAAAGGGGCAGACAAGGTAAGAGTGAGAGGGATGAAATAGGGGCACATAATAGGGGCACACAGGGTAAGAGAGAGAGGGAGGAAATAGGAGAGTGGACTGGGCCAATTAGTTTGGGGCAGGCTGGGCCGATTCAGCTTGGGAGCAGGCTTGGTTGGATTGGGGGCAGGCAGGGCCTATCAAGGTTGGAGGAAAGCTGGGCCTATTAGAGTTGGGGGCAGGCTAGACCTACGGAGCTGGTCATGTGACTTGTGTCTGCACTTTAGGAGAGAAATACTTTCTGGCAGGCTGCTGTTTTTCCTTCTCAATGTAACTGAATGTGTCTCAGTGGGACATGTTTTTTTACTATTGAGTGTTGTTCTTAGATCTACCAGGCAACTGTTATCTTGTGTTAGGGAGCTGCTATCTGGTTACCTTCCCATTGTTCTTTTGTTTGGCTTGTGGGGGGGGGGGGAAGGGAGGGGGGTGATATCACTCCAACTTGCAGTACAGCAGTAAAGAGTGATTGAAGTTTATTAGAGCACAAGCCACATGACTTGGGGCAGCTGGGAAATTGACAATATGTCTAGCTCCATGTCAGATTTCAAAATTAAATATAAAAAAATCTGTTTGCTCTTTTGAGAAATGGATTTCAGTGCAGAATTCTGCTGGAGCAGCACTATTAACTGATTCATTTTGAAAAAAAATGTTTTTTCCCATGACAGTATCCCTTTAACTTATCCTAACCCTTTGCATATTCACATTAGCGTTCAGATTCAGTTCAAGAATCCCAAAATAGTGGATTTGGTGAATACTTAGTTGTAACCTTTGATTGTTTTTAAGTTATAAATTTGTAAAATCCCATCCAGTTTCCTTTTAAAAATCTGATTTCATCATACATTAATAAAAGTCTGATAAGTCTTTGACTAGACTATAAAAATCCTCTGGAGACCTATATCTCACCAACACACCCCCAGCTAGACAACCAATTTTTATATGGAGTCCTACATTTACAAAGCACAGGACATTGTCTAAACTGCAAAAATAGGCCCAATCTGCCATGTTCTTTACAAACTTGCACATTTCTGAACTGCCACAAGCCTCACTGCTTCAAAATGAAGCTCAGAGACCTGCAAGTGTCCCATCCAATATTGTGTTCGACAGTGCTGTATTCATGAGGGGTAAATGACTCCTCTTTACTCCTTGAAGCTGTAAATCAACAGCTATGGCACCAAATTTGCCGGCAACATACCTGTAAGTTACAAGTAATTAAACATTTTATTCATAATTATCCTTAAGTGATTTTATTATTATTATTATTATCCCACTAAGATATTCCAAAGCAATGTGCAATAAATGGGCACACATTTTTCAGCCGGATATTTCAATCTCTAATGCCTGCTTGCTAGACACACATGTTAATTTTCCCATAATCCTGCCACATTTTCATTATTAATTTACCATAACTTGCTTTACTATTTATCAGGGACAGGAAAGCGTGCCGTTTCCATAAGAACTTCAGTTGCTCTCCCGTGCGAAACTGATGGTCATTGCACGTGCCTTGAAGTTTGATTTAAATGTTTGCCAATGTCATTATCTATGATTGTTTCCACAATGTGCATGATGTTCTTGAATGAGCAATACACTCATCTCCTGCTCTTATCATACAGAGGATGAGCTAGTTAAGACCATTTACTAAATATTTTCCACCCATTACAATGATACAATTACAAACCTAGGAACAATGACCAATGATTCTACAAAAACAAATGCTAGGGAAAAACAACTTCATGAGAATCAAGTTCATGACATTGCATAAAATATTAGTGTGAACAAGCCATAAAAGCGTTAAATGGGACTTCAATTTTATTGTTGGATAGGGAAACTGAAAATCCTCAGGCCCCTTTAATTACCCAGTTTTTCAGTTGTTGGTGAAACACTTCGTGCTATATTTTATTTTCAAATTTTATCACCAGCAATTAGAATTTTCTGGAATTGTCGGAAATGATTTACTAGTATTTTTTTCTGGGTGAAAAGATGCAAAGAAATGGCAGGACTGTGTGAGGGGAACATTTATCAAAGCCTGTATAAAATGGAGACAAAAAGGAACACCAAGAGCCCCAATAGTGTAATATGTTTTTACTGGGAGTAATGGTAGAGAAAACAAGTTAACTGATTTATCAAAGCCTGGAAAAGGAATGGTAGGCACTCACAGATCCCACAGGACAGGCAAAGTAAAAGAACTGCAGTCTTTATTAGGCAAAAAATAGATAAAGCCTTACGTGTTTCGTACATTGAAGGCATTTAAAGGCATACAGTTGGAAAATTATTCATGCAGGATACATCAAAATCATAATTTAGACCATGGGCACTAGATTTGGGCCTGTGGTGCCTCTGTGTATTTTTACATACAGTCACCAATTTGTACATATTGAAAGAAAATTGAAAAATCATGTGTCTATTCTCCAGACTGACCCTATTCTTAATAACATCATGAAAGATGGTTGTCAATTTGTAACTAGGAAAGGTAAAACTTTAGGCAACCTCCTTGTACCTAGTTTAATTGTCTCTGCTACAAATGTATTATTTAAAATTTAAATTTGTTATTTATTTATCTGTTAACATGCACAAAATGTGGGAAACAGTATATAGGTCAAACAGCCAGGGCAGTGAAAGATTGTGGCCGTAAGCATATACTTTGACATCAAGTGGAATAGAGGTATTGACACATCCTAACACTTTTCAGCATACTCTAAGGGAAATATAAACTTCCCCTCAGTAATAAGTATAGAAAGGGTCAAAAGCCTTCAATGTATTCACACACCTCTTTGGTTTTAAGTCCCTCCCCTTGTTTTTTATTGGTTGATTGATGTAACTTGTTCATTGGTGGTTTATACAGTATCCACTATACCAAACTTTGTTTGTTCAGCCTATGATTAAGTGCCTAAGTGCATGAATCAAAGTCTGCAGTTCTTTTACTTTGCCTGTCCTGTGGGATCTGTGAGTGCCTGCCGTTCCTTTTCCTTGAGCTGTAGGTCTGGGGCATGAACACCCAGACCCCACGTACAAACTGGTGAGATTTTCTTTTACTCATATTGCTATATATACCAAAAACTTTTAACAGAACATTTATTAAAGGTTTAATTGTTTTTCCTGGTAACCTTTGGTTCTTTTTATTATTTTTGAATTGCATACCCAATTTTTTTTCCAGATTTGAGCAGCCAAAAAACATCTTATCCTGTGGGCCAAAAAACTGAGCGAGGCAGAAAGTTCTAAAAGTTTTTCACATTGTGGGAAATCTATGTCAATGCAAGTCTACAGAAAAGTCTTGCAGCTCAGTAAAAGTTCTTTCACATCTTTTCACCCAGGGAAAATACTAGGAATACTATTTTTCCCCAACCTTTTATACCGTGGTACTTTAACCACAAATGGAAAGTAGTGATGGGCGAATTTGTCCCGTTTTGCTTCGGCCTTTAGTCAGGATAGACATTATGGGGGGGCGTACATGTACAAATGCTTGCTGTTCTTGTCATAAGTGCCAATATTAGGGATGCACCGAATCCACTTTTTTGGATTCGGCCGAACCCCCGAATCCTTCACGAAAGATTCGGCCGAATACCGAACCGAATCCGAACCCTAATTTGCATATGCAAATTAGGGGTGGGAAGGGGAAAACATTTTTTACTTCCTTGTTTTCTGACAAAAAGTCACGTAATTTCCCTCCCGCCCCTAATTTGCATATGCAAATTAGGATTCGGATTCGGTTCGGCCAGGCAGAAGGATTCGGCTGAATCCGAATCCTGCTGAAAAAGGCTGAATCCTGGCCGAATCCCGAACCGAATCCTGGATTCGGTGCATCCCTAGCCAATATTAAATATATTGTATGTCCACAGAGGAAAAATGGGTTTATGTGAGAACACCTGGTGGTCTAACGGGGTGGTGGGGCCACTCTCCCTGTGGGGAAGCCTCCATGTTTGACGCGAGTGCGCATCATTTTACTCTCGGCATGCCATGGGTGACTTCATCATTGGCACAAAATTCAATTACTTAACGGGGCCGCGGCCAATTATTCATTGCCCAACGTAGTTCTATTTCCTAATAGTTCCTGGTTGTGATTCGTATCTGATTATCTGTTCTTTGACCCTTGCAACCCTTCCGAAGCAAAAGGCGGTTGAGACAGGGGCCTTGGGGTTTGTTCTGGGTTTTGGAATACCATACATTACAGTTTCTAGAGGCAGTGCTGCCTCAAATTTCCCTTTCCTACTTTATATGTGAATGTAGGTCTCCTTCTAATGATCTTTCTAAATTATAACAAGGGTGTAAAGGGTCCACCCATGTCTGGTGGGCATCCATTACTGTAAGATGCATTAGGTAGGCCTTTACTGTAGTAAGCAGACATCTTCACAAGGCTGCAATGAACCAAGGCAGACTTTATTAACAGCTTCTTGCAGGGAGGCTAGCTTACAGACTGGGCACTGATCAGAGGATATCAGTTACTCAATGCACAATACTTCTACAGATTCTATTTCTCATCCACACTCTCACTGTTTCTCTCCTGAAGCCTCCAGAACCTCTGTCATTGTCATGGTTCACATACTTCTTTCGGAGCCGTTAATTGAAGAAATTAAGCACCTCCCACTGGAAGCAGTTCCTGAGATGGAGACAGGGCTGTGACAGTCGAGTAGTGGCAAAAGTGATGGTAAGGATCCAGAGAATATTGGTGAGGAAGCTAGAACCAACAGCCACTTCCTGTGAAGTGAGGTACCCAAAAGAGTAAAACAGAGGTAGTGTCAGGACAGGCAAGGGTCAATCCAGGCAGCAAACAGTGGAAAGGTCAAGTCCAAGCCAAGGTAAGAGGAAATCAGCTATCAGTAAAGGCAAAGGCATAGCAAAAGATCAAAACCAGGAATGAATAGGAACCAAAGACTTAGTTACTCACAGGCAAGGCAGGGAGTCTGTGTCTGGAATGTACAATATATATTATATGCTATTCTTTTATATGTAAAACCATACAACTGTAACGTAAAATAAAGTTTAGCTCTACTTTGAAGTCCAACATTTTCTCCCACCCTCTCCATAACAGTTTCCCTGCTTTATAGAGTATCCACAGATTAACCAAAATAGTAAATTAAGCTGTGTCTCTTTAAATTGATGCACTACAAAAGCTGGTGGAAAGAATGATTTGGTAAAAATTGCTGAAAGCAGAAGGGGCTGGTCTAAACTATTTCACAATGGCCCAATGAGTGGGGGCGTATACAATTGATGAGGTGGTATGCAAAATAGTCTGTGGATTCTTCCCTAGGAGGCACAACTTTGTTCAGGCTCCCCTTACCTTATAACAGGATTGCCAATATAGGAAACAATGGTCATGCAGCTATAATTATAACATCTAGGTCAGCAAATAAGTCTCAAATCTCATCCTAAATCGTCCTAAGCTTACACGTTCCGACATGATTTAAAAAAAGAGCAACTTCACAAGTGAAGGCATTTGGGGGCAGGGCAATGTTCTGATAGGCTGGATGACAAATGTAAACAGTGCACCAGCCTATGAGAACATTTCCCCATCCCCATAAACATGACATAACTCAGGAAGCAGTTTTCCTTTTGCTGGACATGAACATAGGTTTGTAAATGGGAGGGCAGGGGCACCTCTATTAGTTGGGCAATACTAAGGTTTATATAGGCAATGTCACACAATCTTGTTAAAATTGGAATGTTGGAATCAGTACCCCATGTACAGTATTCAGTATAATATAGTGTAGTATAGTATATGTATAATGTTCCTCTATTTACTAAACCCCTGAAGCTAATTATTTGGCTAATTATTTGTTTCTCATAGCAGAAGCTAGAACCTGCTGAGAATGAACTCTTCCACCAACAACTCCAACTCATGGCAACTTACTGAGACAGTCAAAGCTTGCATCTACCTGGTGGATTTCTTAGTATGCTTGGTCTTTGCAATAGTGATCATAAGGACAATATCAAGCCATTCTGCGCTGAAGAAGGAAGTGCGTTTTTTTCTGTTGTGTCACCATCTAATATACCTCACCTTATTTTTTACAATTGGGAGCATATTCAACATTATAAAGGCGTCCAAATCCAATACCCCTGTACTTGCTTGCTGGACACTATTTGCAGTACTGATTGTATTTGGAAGGGCAATTTTAATGACTGTGGTGTTGATGGTAGTAAATGTATGCATTGCAGTCTGTTGGCCACTGAAATATCTGGCCTTTGTTCATGCTGTCAAATTCAAAATAATTGCATGCATGTGGATTATTGCATTTTCTGACCCTTTGGTGACAGTATTGTATGAAATTATTAATACAACGAAGCGCATACTAGAAACAGATCCATACTGCCCCACTACTTTTTCAGGTGTACTTTCCAGAACAGCAGCAATGGTTTTCATAATCCTGCTGGGAAGCATTGTGCTGGGGAGTTACATTCTAATAGTCAGAGAAGGAAGGAAAGCCGGACACTTTAAAAGTTCCAGTCAACAGGCCAAGAGGACTATTCTGATCCATGGACTGCAGATTGTTCTACACTTCCTGCCCACATTAGTGAACATCTGGTTAGGTGGAAAAACTCAGTACATGAATTTTGATCTCGCCAACTTCATTATTTTTTCATTTGCACAGTGCCTCAGCCCTGTCGTATATGGTCTACGTTGCACCGAACTGAGGCAGAAGTTGACTGAAAGATGGCATCTCCGCAGTATAGTCTGTAATGGCTCTGCTAGGTTATGAAACATCTAACAGCTGTTGCTACGTCTGGCACACAGAAGTTTAGGCAGAGGAGCTCAATGGTCACAGTAAATTGCTTCAGAACACAGGAGGAAAGGTTAATGTCAGCAGTTAAAGGAGAAGGAAAGGTTAAAACTAAGTAAGCCTTATCAAAAAGGTCCATCTAAATATACCAGACAACCCCCAAAGTAGTGCTGCTCTGAGTCCCCTGTCAAAAGAAACACTGCATTTCTTTCCTTCTATTGTGTACTCATGGGCTTCTGTATCAGACTTCCTGCCTTCAGCTTAAACCTCATTGCCCTGGGCAAGAGCATGCTCAGTTTGCTCCTCTTGCCCCTCCCCTCCCTTCTCGACTGTAATCTGAGCCCAGTGCAGGGAGAGACTCAGGCAGAAAGTGATGTCACACCACATTAATACTGCAGCTGCTATCCTACACAAACCGAGAGCTTCTAGAGCTTTTTACTCAGGTATGGTAAAACATTCTACAGAATAAATATAGCATTCTAGCTTGCACTATTGCAGCTAATCTGTTGGCAATAAAATGCCTCCGTAGCTTTCCTTCTCCTTTAAGAGCAGTTAGAAGCCTCAAAAAACAACACCAAAAACACACAAAGCCCATAGACATAGATGTAAATCACCTGACATGTGCTCGACATGTCACAGCAGCCTAGAAAAATGTAGTGACCAAGGCTGTATTTTCTACATAGGCACCCAAGTGAATTGGTGTGGGGGGGAGGGGCCCCTTTATGTAAAAGAAAAACAAAATCATGACATTAAATCGGCAGGTGGCTAAGGCAGCCTTAGATATAATTCGTTGCTGGTAGAGATGCCTATCCAGAAAAGCAGAAACCAAGGGGCATATTTACTAAAGGGCAAAGTGGGTAACGGTAGCATCAATTCGCCAGCGTTACCGCCCACAGGGACATCGCAATTTACTAACGGGCACAGGTACCAATTCGCTAGCGAAAGAGATAGATGCTAGCGGCCATTCACACTCTATCGCCGGGCGACTTTCGCTCTGGCAAATGGATGTTACTCCGCAAATTCACTAAAATGCAGATTTTACTGAACGTTACCGATTTCGCCTGACTTGCCTTCGCCAGCTCAGGTCAGGCGAAGTGCAATGGAGTGTATTGATCTTCTTTAATCTTCTGTCACTTACATCATATTCTGTGAGTGGAAAATGCACCAAAGCTCAAAAAATGCTGGAGACTGGTGTCTTTTCCTTTTTTCAGAGTGATAGCCTGCAAAAGTCCTAAAATTAGTTTTTTGGATAACCGGTTTCCCCCATACATTTTCTAACATATAGAACATTAACTGTACAGTGGGCTCATGTGTAGGGCATTATAACAACTCTATTGTCTTTATTAAGGTTCCCTGGACATGTGTAATTAACAGTGGAAATGTAATGCATTTGCTGCAACATATAACATATAGACGTCCATACAACTTTAAATTTCCCGCCGTATGCAAATTAACCTGAGCACAAGACCTCTAGCGAATTTGCGCTAGGCACAAATGAACGCTAGTGCATATTTACTTTGAATTGCTCGCATTGCCGAAGTAATGCTAGCAAAAGTTCGCCAGCGTCTGGCGCCCAGGACGAAACTCTTATGCGCAAATTCACTAAGCGCCGAAGCGCTGAACGCTAGCGTTAATTCGCTAGCGTTTGGCATTTTCGTTACTGCGCAAATTCACTAACGAACGCTGGCGTAGTTTTGCTAGTGTTACTTCGCAACCTTACGCCAGGCGAATTTTCGCTAGCGACGTAACTACGCAAATTCACTAACTTGCGCAGTGTACTGAACGCTACCTTTTACGCTAGACTTCCTTCGCCACCTCAGACCTGGCGAAGCGCAATAGAGTAGATAGGGATTGTTTCAAAAAAAGTCAAATTTTTGAAGTCCCAAAAAACGCTGGCGTGTTTTCTACATGATGGGTGATAGGCTGAAAAAGATCGAAAATATTTTTGGGGCTCCCCTCCTTCCCCCCTACATTTCCTGACTCATGGCAACTTACCAAGACAGTGGGCACATGTGTAGGGCAAAATAAAAATTTTATTTGCTGATTTGAAGGTTTTCTAGGCATTTGTAATGCTGATACGTATTCCTCCATTGAAATTTGAATTTTGCGCCGTATGCAAATGAGCCATCACTAGCGAAACTTCGCTTCGCTTGGCGAATTAATGCTAGCGCAACTTCGCAAACTTACGCTACCCCTGTGCGCAACTTCGGATTTTAGTGAATTTGCGGAGCACTGGCGAAAATACGCCTGGCGAAGTGCGGCAAAGTGTGGCGAAGTGCGGCGAAGTTGCGCCTGGCGCAACTTCGCATCTTAGTGAATTTGCCCCTTAAAGTTTTAGAGAATTAGCGGTGTCTGAGCGATTTTTCGCCTGGTGAAGTGTTGCGATGGGCGTGAATCGGACGCGGGCAATTTTTCACAGGTTAGTAAATCTGCCCCCAAGTTGTTGAAAGACATTTATGCAGACCTTGGGGTATATTTATCAAAGCATGAAGTTAGAGATCACCACAGTCCGCTAGAGTGAAATACCTCTTCTTTCCATTCATTTCTATGGGATTTTTAAAGGTGTATATATCAAAGGGTGAACTTTAATTTTCACCCATTGATAAATACTGTTTTAAAAATCCCATAGAAACTAATAGAGAGTGGTGGAATTTCACTCTAGCGGACTGTGGCAATCTCTACCTTCATGCTTTGATAAATATACCCCATTGTGTTTCCTGGCTATTGAGAATGTGACTATGAAGATTTTCATTAAGCTATTAAGAATGGCAGCTCATAAAAGCACCCAAGGAGCCCCGTCTGCCTTTGCTCTTAATGCCCCACTTGATATGTATCTAAATATTTAAATACATTTGTGAAAAAAATAAATAATATAAAATAAACCACAGTTTTTTTTTAAATTTCATCATGATATCACGTGTAAAGTAATATTTCCTGGGCCTGCGATACCAGATTTAAATGTATAAATATGTTTATTTGAAAACAGCAATATCTTTTCAGCCCCACTCAAATAAAACCATACACTTTTACCCTTAGGCAGAAAAACCTTCATCAAAGGCAAAGAGCACATAATTCAGAGTCACAAAAGCATAATTACACATTACAGCAGCATACCACCTCACCATCACTTCACACAACTTCGCAGAGGCACATTAGTCACGTGACTTGCAGGGACCGATTGCTATGAGGAACAGAAGCACATGCCTTACATAGGACATTTACAGGTACACCAACCTCCAAAGTAGCTCTGCCTGGGTGTGTCTTCGCTCTGTATACTGCGCTTAAAGGGGAACTCCGGCTTCCAAACCAAAATTTGATCAAGAGGCCCACATAACACAGAAACCCCTAATATATCCATCACAGTTACCTGTTTCTTCAAAAAGTATGAATAAATGCAATTTTCTATGCTGAAATCCAGCTGTTTAACAGTTCTTCTCTTTCTTCATCATTTGAAATCCTGGCAGGGAAGGAGGGACTAAACACTGATGTAACAAATTGTAATGACTTCTTCACAACTTACAGACAGCATGCAGGAACTACATAACCCACATTGCATTGCACTGTGATGTTCCTTTCCTTATTGAAATCATGTGTGCAGGGAATTGTGGGGTTTGGAGGATGCAGGCTGAGGACGATGGTTGTTTATACAAAGTAACAGTAGTCAGACAGCTCAGCAAAGTAGTCAGACAGATCAACAGGAGAGCAGAGGGCTAGGCTTAGGGAACTGTTCCAAATCTTTAAAAATCATAAGTCTTTATATTTTTTAAATGATGTATATTGCAAAGTTGCTCGAAATTATGTTTACTTTTCAAAAAGCTTAAGTAATGTTTTTGTGGAGTTCCCCTTTAAGTTGCATGTCCCTTATATCCAAGCCCCTTTGTTGCTTTTTGCTCCTCCCTTGCAGGCTGCCTGTCACTGCCAGATTCGCATGAAAAAAAAGGCAGGTTCGACATAACTTTCGTATGATTGCAGAATATAAACTGATATTTTCTTTAACTACTTTATTTAATCTGAATGGTTAGTGGTAGGTCAGAAGATTGGGACGTCTTGGTTGGATACAAACGTAAAAAAAAAACGTAGAATGCTTCAAAACACCCCAAGTGCCTTAAAGGGGCCCCATCCCCAAAAAATTATTCAGAAGTCTATTTTATCACATTAGTCAAGCAAAATTAACTTTGATGACATTGTATAAATTATTCGAATTCCATCAGTCTTGGCATTCATAATTATAGCAAGCAGGCAGGAGCCATTTTGTGGACACTGTTATTAAGGCAAGCCTTGCATCATCTCAGAATCTTGTTTGTGCACCAGAATGAGGGACCTGATGTCCATCCCCATGCCCTGGTTACACAATTAAATGGTAAAGAGAACAGGGTAATGTGGGGAGAGCAGTGACATCTAGGAAGTGCTGAATGGAAAGTGAAAGTAATTGCCTGCCCCGCCACTATGCCTAAGGCATAGAGGAGTGGCAGACAATCTTTGATTGACAGCTGAGATTTTTAAATATGCTTACAAAAGCTATGAATGCTTTAATAAAATATAGAAATTAGATTGTAATATTTCATTTGAAAAGGACTTTTATTATACAGCTTTTTGTGTCTGGATGTCAGGTCCACTTTAATCTACCACTAGTAACTTTGGTTTGCTTTGGACTAAATTATGTAAAACACATTTTATAAATGCATTTTTTAATATACACATTAATATACGACCTAATGAAATTTGTATAATAAAATTGTTCAAGGTAAATTAAAAAATATTTTAAATAAAGGTAATGTTAGCCTAAAATAAATTAGAATTGTTGGATATGTATGGTTAGAAAAAAAAAGGCAGAATTTCTAAATAAGAAATGATGTCAGCCATATAGGTCACCCTAGGACATAAACAGAACAGTGCAAAAGCAGAGCACGCAGAATACCTCAAAACAGGGGCAACAACAGTAGACAAAATATGAAGTTTATTAAGTATAGAATGCCACTAAACAAAATGTGACAGCCCATGCCAGGTATTCAAGGTAATGAATCTGCAAGGTCACAACATGCATTCATGCAGTGCAAGCAAGCAAGCATATCTTAAGTAAACAACCAGGCACTAAATGTGATATAAGGTGCAGTGAATAGGAAAAAAAACAACCATTAAAGAAAAATATACATAAAAACCCTACAGAAAATATTAACATGTATAATGACATGGATCTCTACAGTGCACTATTAAAAATATGTAAAAAACCAACAATAATGTTACCAATTTCCTCAACCCCCATAAGTTAAGGGGTCAGATAAAATTTGCACGAAAAAAGTAACCAATGTTGGCCCTCTAATCTGAACTGATATCCATGTCCTATGCTAGTTTGGGTATCAGTCAGGTTTAAAAATGTAATTTGCCAGAGCAGTGTTGGATAGTGAATCTTGTATCAGCAGCTGACAAAATGAAAAGGAACATTTCTATGTGAAAGAGAACCATGAATGGCATTTGACCCTGTGTAAGAACTGAGGCTTTTGTATTTGGCACAGATTATCTGGTATCTGCTATGTTATTGAACCCCATAGCTTAATATCAGCTTAAATGGTTTTCCATCTTGACTGCAAAGGAGCTTATTTATGTAGAGTTCCATAGGGTTAACTTCCCCTATGTTCTGGTAATCCTCTACTGGTTGGAAATCTCCTGGTTTGGCCAGCTAGTTGGGCCTATTTTAGAGATTGGAAGGAAAATTTTTAGTTTTCCAGGTTGAAATGTGCCCCTGGCAGTTCCAGAATTGGACAGGAGGTGTCAGTGTTACTTAAGTCTTTAAAAAGGAGAGGCACCATGTACCCTTTCTTTTTGGCTGCCACATGCGGAGCAAGGTGGAAGTCTGCTGGAGAGCCTGGGACTTAGGTCCCAGTAAGGAAAGGCCCCAAGGGAGGAGAACTTTGGAGAAGTCAAGAAACAGGGCCCATAAATGAGGTATAAAATAGAGGTGCAGCTCCTGTCCAGTAACATAACTAGGTGGGGACGGGCACGTGCCAATTTTTTTTGCGGCTGCAGCGGGGCGCGATCTGCCGGGGGGGCCCTGAGGGGGTGCCGGCCCTGGTCCAATCTCACCCCTGCTCCCTCTGTAGTTAAGCCACTGCTCCTGTCATAGTACACTCATGGAGTGTAAGTTAGATAGTTGAACTAGAAATAGCAGTTCCATCATAGGAGGATAGATTAGAGGTATCTCTCCCAGATGATACTGCCTGTTAGCGTAGGGATCATATTGGATAGCGAATCAGCTAGAGGATTTCCCTGCTAAAAGGTGTGACAGAGGTAAAGTGGTATTCCTTTCAAGTGTGTCTCCAAGTGGGTGTCAGTGTGTGATATACTCTGCTATTGTGCTATTGAATGTGTCTTGACCACTTTGCCTCAGAAATCGTGTACTGTGTGAGTACCCTACCATTGGTAATGAATTGTTATTTTGGTTAAGAACTTCTTGCATTCAAAAATCTTGTTTTAAACAGCTGGTTGGTCCAGTTCTGCAACACCTCTACCTTCCTCCACACATATATGAGAGGGCCCAGCTGAGGCTGAGGGTCTTATGGAACCAATACTTACACTATTTGAGTGAAAGCTAGTCCTGGGTGGAAAATAAGGGTTACATTTATATAAACTGTAATAGTGCCTTTATAGGAGAAACAAACCCTTAATAAAAAAAACGTACCCCCCTACCATACAGAGACCCCCCTCCCTCCTGCCCCCAGCCTAGCTGACCCCCCCCCCCCGGGCAAATGTCCCTATCTTGTTACTTACCTCCTCCATGCACATTCTGTCCAGCTCAAAGTTAGAGAGCTGAAAAGCAGGAAGCAGTGTACATTATATTGTTCTGGCTATAATGTTGGACATCCACTCACTACAGCTTTTATAGATTACGTTTTTGGCTAACTAACTATATTAGAAACATTTTAGTTTGCACATACTATCTATTTACCCAGTTTTTATTTTTACACTGAACTGTTCCTTTAAGTACCTAAAACCCTGTTTATTATTATTGGTAAAATTTGCTATAGATAAGACCTGCTACCTTACCCACCAACCTACAGGTTACCTGCTTTTTTTGCGGGTATCCGACCTGCGGCAGGACTCTAGCTTAACACAATCACCTATAGGGTGTGACCAGTTGGAAAAGGGGTTTAAATTAATTTTAACCCTGAATTTCTCAATTAAAATTATTGTTGATTAAGAAAACATGGCACTCTTGACTTTTGTTATGACACTGTATCTGTCACCACCACATAAAAGATTATTGGTTTAATATTAGGTAAAATTACTGGATTAGCCTTTATAGCACTCAAATCTAATATTTTTTTCATTTATGCTCTGAATGAAAATGTAGTTATACCGGTGCCTTTAGACTCTTTGCTATCTGAACTCAATTTCTTGGCCTCCTTGGGCCTTCCAGTGTTAGAATTTTAGATGAAGGGTTTTTCAAAGGGCTACAAATAACTTTTGTTTACTTACAAATGTGTAAGTGAAGTTGTTCATGATGTACCCACAAAATTGATATTCATGTTTTCTCTAGTCCATTTTGCAATAGAGAGAACACTTCTACATTATTATAGCTCCCATTTTTCTTGCTCAGTGGAAAATGTGCGAGGCTTCATTGATAACACCAGGGCCACCATTAGAAACTGTTGTGTATTTGCATAAGCTGTGTTACATTTTATAAAGTTAATTACTTTTGAAGGATGTTAGAATGTTGCAGTCTCTCTTTGTGTGTGAAATAAAGATGGTGAAAAACTGTGGTGTCAAGGCCCCCCACAAAAGTTTTTTTTAAAAAAATTGGTGGTCAGGCCCCCCTATAAGTTTAAAAAAAAACATTGGCTCCCCATAGAAGTTGGATTTTTTTTAAAAAAAAAGAAAGTTTTTTTAAAAATCATTGGTGTTCAGGGCCCCCATAAGTTAAAAAAATGTTGGCGCCAGGGACCCCCTTACAAGTTAAAAAAAAAAAACATTGGGGCCCCAGAGAATATTTTTAAAAAAAATATTGGTGGCAGGGGCCTATATAGTATTTAAATAATACATTGGTAGGCAGGGGTATAATAAAAAAAAACTAAAAAAACTGGTGTTCAGTAGAACTGAACTCGTGGCTCCAGGACTTTAACTTCGGCTTCTTTCGTGGCTTCTGGTCTTTTCACGGCTTCAGGACTTCAAGTTCGGCTCTTTTCATGACTTCGGGTCTTTTGCGGCTTCGGGACTTCATCTTCGGCTCTTTTCGTGACTTTGGGTCTTTTCGCAGCTTCTGGACTTTGGCAGTTCAGGACTTTGGCTCTTTGGGACTTCTGAGGTTCAAGACTTCAAAAGAGGCGGCACAGCTTCGGTGCTGTCAAGGATGGCCTGGCTATTTTGAAAAGTGCAGCACAGCCTGGCCTCGTACAGGAGTACCCCCTGTGCCCCCCTGATGGCGTAACTTGTTCAAAAATGAACAAAACTGTCTTGTATCCCCAGAGAATCATTTAGGAAATAGTAATAAGCTTCTAGAGGAGAATCTGAAGAAAACACATTCTGGAAGAATCAAAGAAAAATGGCCACTGGAGCTGGTCACTGGAGAGCACTGGATCTGTAAATTTAGATTTGCTATCAGCTTGCTTGATGTTAGTGGAATAATTACATATTGAATGCAGGTGTCACGGTCGGCACCCAACACCAGAACAAATGCCAAGCACCCTGGTCTCGGCTCGTGCTTCACCTGTAGTGTGACCGCCTTTGGCCTCGGGAGGAGCCCTCAGCTACTTGGATGCCACCAGGACTTAAAGGGATACTGTCATGGGAAAAGATGTTTTTTTTCAAAATGAATCAGTTAATAGTGCTGCTCCAGCAGAATTCTGCAGTGAAATCCATTTCTCAAAACTGCAAACAGATTTTTTTATATTTAATTTTGAAATCTGACATGGGGCTAGACATATTGTCAATTTCCCAGCTGCCCCAAGTCATGTGACTTGTGCTCTGATAAACTTCAATCACTCTTTACGGCTGTACTGCAAGTTGGAGTGATATCACCCCTCTCCGTTTTCCCCCCAGCAGCCAAACAAAAGAACAATGGGAAGGTAACCAGATAGCAGCTCCCTAACACAAGCTAACAGCTGCCTGGTAGATCTAAGAACAGCACTCAATAGTAAAAACCCATGTCCCACTGAGACACATTCAGTTACATTGAGAAGGGGAAAACAGCAGCCTGCCATAAAGCATTTCTCCCCTAAAGTGCAGGCACAAGTCACATGACTGGGGGCAACTGGGGAATTGACAAAATGTCTAGCCCCAAGTCAGATTTCAAAATTGAATATAAAAAAAACTTTTTGCTCCTTTGAGAAATGGATTTCAGTGCAGAATTCTGCTGGAGTAGCACTATTAACGATGAGTTTTGAAAAAAACTTGTTTTCCGATGACAGGATCCCTTTAAACGAGAGGTGCAAGGCTAGAGGTTCTGGATAGACAGAGGGGCACGACTGTTAGCTAGAGTCTTTAGGCCAAGGGTCATGGTACAAAACAGGAAATCAGAATCGTCGTCAGAACAGGCCGGGTCGAGGCAGGCAGAAGTAAATCGTAATCAGGCAGGCAAGGCTCAAAACTGGGTAATCAATCAGACAGGAGAGTTCAGCAGAAGGGGTAGTCGATATTCAGGCAAGGGTCAAATATAGAGGTCAGGATAGTTGATAGCCAGGCAGGGGTCAAAACCAGAATCAGAATACTAAATTCAAAAGCTCACAAAGCACCAGGAACAAGATCCTATCACGGGCAAGGTCCTGTGGCTTTAATAAGCCTTTTATAGTCATCATGCCAGCACGCCTGCACCTTTAAATAGCGAGGATGTGCGCACGCCCTTAGGGAACCAAGATGGCTCTTGACACGGAGCGGCATGGCAAATTTATCACAGCAGGTTGCTGGGTTATAATTGGTGAACCTTACCTACTATACTCCATTGCGGCTTAATAATGTTGTCAAAAAGGATAAGCTTGAAAATGCAGCAGCACCTGGGGCCCCACTGGCTTAGCGAATCCTTCAAAATGGGGACCATGACCAGTGGTTGAAGTAGTTGTGCTGGAACTGGACACATAAGGAAGACAGCAGAGAAGTAATGGAATGGGTTATGGGTGAGCAGGGTCGGACTGGTGGGTGCACCCCCAAGGGGCCCCCACTGCACCCCCACTCCCCCTACAGGGGACGCTGACACCCACCCTCGCCCGTAAATTAAACCTACCTTCAGCGCATCAGGGGAGGGAGCCTGGGGGAGCAGTGGTGGGGTTCAGGTCTTGGCCGGCGGGGACCACCGGGATTTTTTGCCAGTCTCCTGCAAGCCTGTCATCTGAAATCACTTGTGCAAGATTTGATGCTTAGAAATGAGGAATGCCACATTTCCCAATTGTCAGTAGCCTGACGAGCACCTTCTCTAGCACTTTCAGGCAAGTGCCTTAACAATAGTGGCAGTTTCAGGTGATTTGGTACAGCTTCTCAAGCTTTTAAAAAATTGTGCCATCAAAGTACATGAATTTGTCTTATGTGCCTTCAAACTAAAACTCCTGCAAAGAGACTAAATATGTTTCATGCAAGTGATATGAACACAGTTAGAAGATTAATGAAGCACCTAAGTGGTAACAATTATTTAGACTTTCAGACTTCAGTTTAATTTGTCATTGAGACTCCTCTGTTTGCCTTCCAGGGAACGGGAAAAGGTATGTATGGGTATATGGGTGGAGAAAAAGGGGGCTTTATTATTGTTGTTCAGACAGGGGGTTAGCAAACACTTACCAAAACATTCCTTGCCTAAATCATCCATTTCAATTATTCATTTAGTTTGTGATAACAAAATTCCACAGGTTATATTTCTTATTTCTCTAAAGCTTGTGCAGATTGCTTGTCACAACCATATTAATTTTATCAGGGTCGGACTGGATCTCTAGGACACTGGGATCTCTACCGACCTAGGCCTACTTCCCATTCTAAGCCAGGCACTAAGGGTTGCCACCTGTCCGGTTTTGACCCGAACAGCCCAGTTTTTTGAAAACTGACTGCTCAAATTAGGAAAACCGGGCAGGATTCCCTATGATTGATGTGCCCATTAGCCAGTCATCGATCGATAGATGATAGCTCCGTCCCTGATGTCACAGGCCCACCCCTATCACATTATGACCATGCCCCATTATATCACAGCCCCGCCTCCTGCCCAGAGTTAGACGGGCCAAAAGGTGGCAACCCTATAGATACTCCTTCCCCACCCCACTTGGGTGGGGGCCCTGGACACCCCAGTCTGACACTGCATTTGATTATTGTCTAGTGAATCTCAAAATCTGAATGTGTAGGTTGGAGGCTTCAAGCAAACCCACAGTAATAAAAATACCATATTAAATATATTAACTTTGATTTACACAAGGCACTGATAAAGAAACTTTACTTATTTGAGATGAAATGTTCCCTTACACTATTTATGGTTGCTAAAGGTGGCCATAGACACACAGATCCGATCGTACGAATCGAGGATTCGTACAATTTTCGGATTGTGTATGGCGTGTGCCGACATCTTTTGTCCGGCGGAGATCAGTCGTTTGGTCGATTGGTCAGGTCTGATTTTGACCCGACCGATGCCGCCGGAGCTCTTGGCACATCGTAATCTGATCGTTCGGCCATACTGCCGAACAATCAGATTACCCCCGATATAGCCACGCCTATGGCATATCGGGGAAAGATCCGCTCGTTTGGCAACATCGCCAAACGAGCGGATCTTTGCATCTATGGCCACCTTAAACCAAACAGGCAATTATATAAAATATTTAACTGCCCAAATGCAGTTGCCTAAAGCAACTTTGCTTTTATTTTCTAACGGTTGGTAGACTGATCTAAATTCACTACTAATTTGGTTGCTATGGGCAACGTCTTTAGTGAGAAAACTTGAAGTTTCGTAGGAGTTCACAGGCGACATCTTCAGCCGCTTCAATAATGTTTGGAATGAGACCGGTGCCTCAGCAATTTTCCTGAGTTTTGGCGCATGTGCAGTTGTCGTGAAAGAAAATTGCTGCAGCTTCGCATGTGCCACCACATTGGCCTCACTCCGAAGATTTCCGAAGAGAAGAAGATGGCGCCCGTGAACTCCGATGCCTGAAACTGCATCGAGGGGTAAGTAAAATGTTAGGGGCATTTGCCTAAGGTAACAGTTAGGCTGGGGGGAGGTCTATGTAGGGTAGGGGTATGTTTTTTTTAACGTTAAGGTTGAATTCTCCTTTAAAGCCACTGCCTGTAGAGCTCAGTGTCTAAGTCCCGGTACAACTGAACACCAATTGGATAGACTAGAGGGATTGACCCAGCAGTATAGCCAATCACTGTGCAGCTGTATACACGATTGGATAGACTGGAATGATTCACTCTGCATCCTAGCCAATCCCTGTGCAGCTAAACAATTGAGACTGAGGGGAAGATAAGCAGTTTGTGCAGCAGCAGCAGGCGTGGAATAAGGTAATAGCAATAAAGTTAATTGTCAGTAAAAGCTCCAGATTTGTCCTAATCTTCTAATGTCTTGTGTATGTGTGTGTCTGCCATGTACATGTGTGTGTTTTACTTACTATATCTGATTCTGCATTTGTGTGTTTGGACCAGACCCAGATATCTTTGTGCTACTGCCTAATGAATTGTGTATTATTGTGTGTGTTTGCTAAGTATTGTCACAATTTCTCTACTTGTGTAAGTGTGCCTGTTATATCTGCTTTTGTTGCAGTGCCTTTATAAGTAGGTTTGGGCGAATTTCACCCGTTTTGTTTCAGCAAAAATTCACCGCCGCAGAAATGTTGCCGACGCCCATTAAAGGCTATGGGCGTCAAAAAAATGTTGTTGCACGGTGAAATTTTTTTGACATGTGGCGAAATTTTTTTTTGGTCGCACGCCGCCATACAAGTCTATGGGTGTCATTTCTGCGGTGAAACAAGGTGAAAAAATTCGCCCATCCTTATTAATAAGCCTATATATGTGTGTGAGTGTGTGTGTGTGTGTATATACAGTATATATATATATATATATATATATATATATATATATATATATATATATACAGTAGGTACATATATATATATATATATATATATATATATATATATATATAGATGTGTGTGTGTGTGTGTATGAGTGTGTGTATATATGAGTAAAGCCAGGGTTGCCAGGTCTAATGTTCAAAATCTGCCAAAGTCAGCCACGAAACCGGCCAGTGTCGGACAGGCCCACAGGGATACCAGGAAAAGTCCCGGTGGGCCAAGGTGTCAGTGGGCCCTCATGCTGCTAAACATTTGGCCTATTTCATGGCTATTCCCTATTTCTATGAGAACAAAGTGGCTAAATAGATGAAATAATATATTATAGTATGTAAAGAAAAGGAGAATAGATGAGCGAGAAAAGGAAGAATAATAGTACTAAGAGTGGGCCCCTGGTCTAAGATTAAGTGGTGGGCCCCTAGGTTTTTGGGTGGGCCCCTGGTGTCCCAGTCCGACACTGAAACCGGCCCATAACTAGCCAAGAGGCTCTTCAAAAGTAGGCCAAGAATAGCACAACATGTGCAGTGAAAAAAATTAAAAAAATATTTTTATATATTAATATATGTGAAAATACCTTTTTAAAATTTTCGCAAATTTTTGGTGACAGATTCACCCGTCACCAAGGGTGTAACTAGAGAGGGGGGCCCAGGAGGTATAGGGGCCCCATAAGGCCCTAATACATATAGAGTTTCAATAAATATTGGTAAAACAGGTCAACCTGTAGTGATTTTGTTGGCCAGCAGATTTTTGCCCCAAAATTGAGGAAAGTCACCGGAAAATGTGAGAATGGGACGAGAGACTAGGGTTCAGAGCCCAAAAACTGGTAGCTCCCGACTTCTTCACAAATCAGTGCCATTGCATGCTGGGTATTATAGTCTTACATTAAACTTGGCAGCTGACAAATGGTTAAAAAAAACTACATTACCCAACATGCATTGGAAGACGCAAGCGTGGCACATTAGGGCAAGAGAAAACTTTGGCTGGTTCCCAAAGTACAAACTAGCCAAAGGCCCAAAAAGTAGACCAAATCCGTACCTTGGCTAGTTCGTACTTTCAAAACCTGCCTGGACTTTAAATTAGTAGCCCAATTTGGCTGGAAAACAGCCAGCCTGGCAACTCTGACAGGAACCTCACCCTATTTATTCTCTCATGTGATCTGAGCTCTTTACAACTGGCACTGTGTGTATCTATCCAGCCTTGTCTTCTAGAGGAATTGTTAATGGAACTGGCACCATTGTTATTGGCACTATATTAATTCTGGCGTGTTTTCTGGTTTGTTATAAAAATTATTCTGCACTGTATTCTGGGGGATTCTTTATTGAATTGAGACCATGTTAACCCTGTGAGGTATTTAGGTCTATTATACACAGAACTGGCCCTATTACCACATGGAGACAATTTACTGGGTAAATATACACAGAATGGGTTTCAGCACAAATGCATGTTTTTAATCCAAAATCTGCTCTGTGTGTATGCACCCAGGCCAACACTGTGCCTGTCAATGAAGAGGCAAAAGTGAGTGGGTTCCAGCAGATTAGTTGTTTCTCACTAGTCTGAGACTGTTAGTGCAAGTTTGTGAGTCAATGCATATAAGGACAACTACGGTTACTGACCATTGCATCTGATGCATTGATAAACCTGCTAATATGTGTGTATCCAAGCCATGATTTGCTTGCAAAGTGGATAAAGATGGCCACATTGGCTCAGAGTTATGACTTTATATTATTTCCTCTGCACTGCATTTTTTTTCACCATCAGGCTATTTAAAATTTTAGCTGACCAATAGTTCTCACTTTCAAGTTTATTAACAATTCCATTCCTAGATTTGTCATGAAAACATTTGTAGACATTTTGCTTGTGATGCTTTTAGCTACTTGCCCCACCCTGAAAAATTTTCTGTCGACGCCCACAGTGAGAATTCAAATGGTACAAAATCAGAAACCAGGAGTCATCAGCCAGGCAGGGGTCAGTTCAGGCAGTAAGAAGCAAGGTCGGGGACAGGCAAGGGTCAATACACCGGAACACGATCAGAAACCAGACTAGAAAGCATCCAGGAACTTGGAAAACTAGCCAGAATGCCCTTTAAATATTTGAATTTCATGCCCTTGTGCGATGACGTCACGCGGCGCTTGGGTATTTCCGGATTTCCCCTAAGCATCTTACATCAGGGATGGGTGGAAGATTTTCATGTTCTTCATAAGAAGGGATAGTAACATACTAGGGATGGGTGGAAGGTTTTCATGTTCTTCTTAAGAAGGGATCTTAACACACTAGGGATGGGTGGAAGGTTTTATTTCCTTTCTTCCTTAGTCTGTTAGAAAGCAAAATTTACAGACCCAGCTGACCCCCAAAAGTTTCTCAGCTCTATTGCAGCCCAAAGCCACAGCACTAGCCACTCTGTGGGTAGTTGTCTCCCAGGAAAGTGCACATGCTTATAGTTTTAGTTCAGAGATATGAGAACAGTTTCCCCTGCACTGCATGAAAGGAATTCCTCTTCCTTGTTTACACTGGTGATGAGACGTGTTCAAGTGCCGTACACTGTGGCAGGCAGGCAGAGAGTTAAAGCTCCCCATTTCTCAAAAGCGAGTACAGTTTGGGGCTTGTGTATGGCTTGGTGTTATGTAGGTCAGAATGCTCAGCTTATGCAACATATAACTGTGCTGGATTACTGCATAACTCTGCAGAATCCAGTGCTGAAGTATTCACATTCTATCACAAGAGGAAATAACAATTCTTTAGTACGTATTTTCCTGTGCGACTGAGCAGCTGTAACGCTGGTATATTTAGCACTTGCAGAGCTTGTGGTAAGTAGGGTGTTGCCTAAATACAATTAGCCGGTCAGATGACAAGATCCCTGCTCTGGTGGCTTGTGAAGTGTAGAAAGGCTATTGCAATTAAATTTTTAAAAAAATGATGTCGTATCAGAAGAAATAGGAGAGAGGGGCACTCGAAAGCTTTTGAGTGATTTCATCCCTGACTAAGAAGGGGATCATGCCTTACAGAAGAACAGCAGATTTCCCAGAAGCGAGAAGGATGACATCTTTCAATGTCTGTGTATCCCACAGCAGCTCAGGAAGGTTTCACATATGGTTACATGAAGCAGCGCTGTTACCTTTGAGAATCTTGGCATGCACCGTGTAGTGCACATCCATTAAAGTACCTCTTTCATTTTGCACTACTTGTTTTTTTCCTTCTGAGCGATCTAAGGCGGTCGGAATTTTTCAACTGTGTTCTTTCCATAGTGCGTTTAATGAGAGCTGGCTCTGCCCTTCCTGCTTTTATTAGCAGTGCTGCAGGATGCATCTTTTGCAAGCCTGAAATGGCTGAGAGGATTCATGCTTTCTTCTCTGCATTCTGTGCTGCTGTCAGTATGTAAATACCCTGCCTGACATTACATGGTGCACCTCAGTATCTAAACATTGCATCATGATTTTACAGCCTGTATTATGATCGACGTCTCATGCAAAAAAAAAAAAAAACACAGCCCTATAAAGCCATCGAAAGCATATTGCTACCAGATGGTATTAATCTTGCTTTTTAATCTCATGTTATATTTAACCAGTTAAATAATGTATGCTGTATTGTTAATTAATGTGAATATCAAATTAAAGAGCTTGAAAACTAATATGCTAGCCATGCAGGTAGGAGGAACGGAAAAAAAATCTATTTTTAACTCTTGCGTAGCTCTGTAGCTTGGCTGGCTTGCGGAAGTCGTGAGGAAAAGGTTGGACCTCCAGGGTATGTGAGAAGTGGCCCTTTGCAGTGGTCAGTCTGCGACCCTTTACACAAAAAAAGCTGCAGATCTGTGGGCTGCATAATGGAGAAAACCCGGATGTGGATTATTATTGCTGCCACAATCCGTTCCCTGATGGAAAATCCATTTCTCATGCATACCGTCCATCCGAGCTTCTTTTCAGCTGATTTTACCAACGACAGCTTCTCAGAACCATGAAGCGAGGACCGAATTTAATGGTTTATTTTTACCTCCAACTGCGCAACATACAGGAGGATTGAATGTATATTCTAAGTTAACACTTCTTTAATGATTCGTACAGGTAGGTTGACGTGCATGTTGTTATCCCTGCAATTTATATTAAAAAACGCTGAGTACATGCATTGCCGTCTATTGTAAAAACAGCTAATATAATGCACAGGGGAATTAGTTTACAATGAGAACAAAGCATACGTGAGGCACCAAGTTACAGAATAAGAGATTTTTATTGATCCACCTGTATTCGGCAGCAGATGAGATGAGCATCATCTTGCTTTAAATTCATATAAACATATACAGTTACATATATAATATATGGGTTTTTTTTTATATAAACCAGCGTAACTGGTCATTTGGTTAAATCACCAGTATAGGTGCATCTCAGTATGAAAGGACTATTGCACAGTATGGCGGATGGCATATTATACTCATATTAACTGTTCACTGCTCTTATACATAGAATAAGGCTTGGATACAAGTTTAAATATATAATATATACTAATAATAAATTAGGAATGTTATTTTTCTGGTGTTTCTATTTAAAATATAATAAAATGATAAAACAATTATTTCTGTCCTAGAGAGCAACACAAATGTGAATTATTCTTACCCAGTTCACAGGCAGAGAGAAGTACAGCGAGGCCTTGAAAATAACCCTTATGTTTCTTCGTCCCTGTGGGGCTACAGGAGGCTTATCCGCTAATATCATCCAATGGCCACGAGCTTTGGCGGTTGAGGGCATCACTGCTTTCAAAAGAGTCAGGGCAGAAACTGAAATATTACATGATCTGAAGTAGAATTTTTTTAAAAAGTAACTAGAAAAGGTTTCAAGAAATGCCTTGCAAGTTAGATTTCCTCCCAAATAAAATGAAGGGCATGTTAGGCCGCTTCAGTAGCCAAAGAGTTAACGTTTGAGAGGGTTTCATGCAAGTTGGAACAGTGACATTATGATTCCGGACAGAACAGGGTGTTTTTTTTCTAAAACGTCTCATGTCTAGCTCTGTGTCTGTAGCACAGCTCCTTTAAGGCTGACGGTGATCTCTCTCAATCGGGCCCTTGCCTTGTTTCTGTGGCAACCGGAAATTTCTGCTAAATGGTTTTAACACCAGAGGAAGAAAATGTTATTTCTAGAATAATTTTCATCAGGCAAGTAGCAAATGCTTTTCGGAAAGAGCTTTTTTCCCCCTTTTCAGTTTTTCTCTTCCCTGGGAACAAGAGCTGATTTAGTGTTTATATCTGTAGGCAGACAAAGCTGTGTGCTGCATATCCTCGCCTATTTTGACGTCTGTTTTATTTATTCGTTGTGTATGTGTATCTGTTCTAGTATTGACTGATTTATATTCATGAAGCATAGTGCTTTTTCCAGCAAATGTCCTGACTAGATAGATTAACCCGTTTTCTGCCTCAGCTGAGTGCTGTGGCTAGATTCGGCCTAACTGGTGACGAAAGGGTTCATTTTAGTTCTCTTTACTAAGATCTGATAATTTTAGTTTACAGCAAATGTATAACTATTTTAATTTAATGGAAATCTAAAGTAGTAAGTATTAGACATAGGCCTGTAAGGCAGTATTACGCTATTTCTTGTTTTATTCCTAACCTTTACATTTAAACGATATTAGCATTTTCTCTGAGGATGTAATATGGCTCAGACTGGTAATGATAATACAAACACCATATTATCTTTTTTGCTTACTAGCATTCCTTTGTTATATGTATTGTGCTAAAATGTGACTGCGGCCATTTTGATTTTTGTACAGTTGCCACAAAATGGTCACTTAGCTAGCACACGGTAAGTGACGCCGGTTTTTGAAGCACTGTAATCCCACATTCCGTGATCAGGCGGTGTTTGCAATCTGAGACAGACTGTTCCCACCTGATTTTTGTTTACATGTAAAATGTATTCTCAAGTCATTTTATCTAAAAGGGAAGTAGAGATATGGCGAATCACAGAGTCTTCACTGATAAGGGTAGCAGAAAAGCTGTGTGATCGTTTTTGCTGACTAGAATTATTTTATTATATGTGTTGTGCGAGAAATTGAGGAAGCAATATGCAGCTGTGGCCATTTTGATTCAACCACACCAGCCACAAAATGGCTGCAAGTTTATGCTACTGGAATGAATTTGTGCCTGAAATCATGCTAGAAAAGGCCTTTCTGTCATTTGTGTGTATGTTTCATACCTTTAGTTTTCACAGGATACTATAACAGAATAATTTCCCAACATTTGAGCTTGTATTTGATGTTTTGCTGACAGAGACACTCCTAATACTTGTGTATTTATGTTTATGTTTTGCTATGCTGGCACGTTCAAGTCCTAACTTAACTCAATGATAAAATCTAATTTTACTCTGTTCTTCTATAAGCACAAGCAGAATTACGAGGTACAATTGTGTGAAAAAAGGCAACACAAACTAAAAAGCATCCAACATATTTTTTAGTTGAAAGATATATAGCTTTCTTTAAAGCTGGGATGCTGGGACTCAAATACGACAATAATTTATTTTTAAAATAAAGGGAATATATTTTTGTTTATTTTTTTATTTGAAAAATTACTTTTCACAACTGTCAAAAATTAAAGTTTAACAATAAATGCAAGGCCAGTGCCAATACCTGCATCCCCTTCTGCCTATCTTCTGTTCAAAAATTAAAGTTTCCCAGGAATGCTTTGCCATCTCACCTTATGAGTAGGAATAACATAGCACATCTTCCATATGTGATTTGTTTTATGGCCATCAATCTATCAATTCAATCCTTTTTAAAGGGCCAAACACCAAAAACTGAATAACTTTATATGCATTTAAATATAATGTACTGTTACACTGCACTAATAGAAATGATATAAATGAACTTCTTAGTTGCATAGAAGGCATCGGCTCAAGTTCCAGTCAGATTGTTGGACCCACATCTGTACAGTAGATCAGATAAGTACGGTATGTTTGTTATTGTTGTGAAATGGTGATTAGCAAATGTAAGTTACCATTCAGATTCTTCTACACACTTCTGTTGGGTACAAAACACTCAAATCACCCTTTGTCAGTTTTGCCCTCTGCTCAACAAGCTTTAAAATGTTCAATTGTGTTCAATTGCCCTAACTCACCCTGGCAGTCTAGCGGGGGTGCGATGGGGAGCCTGCCGTGTCCGCTCTCTTCAGCGCCGTTCTCCTGAATCTGGAGAATCTGGGTTTGCACCGCTCAGCTCTATTCGGTTATATCCAGAAAGTGCCGAATGTGACATCATAGAGTGGCGAGGATTTTGAATATTTAAAGGGCTCTTTGCCCTCTGTTTGTTGCCCAACGAAGGTCTATTCTTTAGTTCCTGGGTGCGATTCTGTGTACTTCTAAGTTGTTCTTGACCTTGACTGACCAAGTCTTGTTTGCTGCCTGTCCTGACCTCTGCCTGTACTTTGACCATTCTTTCGGATGCTGTCTCATCTCTATGATTTTGGTCTTCTGACCCTGCCTGTGACCTCGCCTACGCTTTCGTCCTTGTTACGCTCAGTAAGCATAGGAGCCCAAGTACAGAGCCTCACCGTATTTCGGTTTTCACCAATGCCCTTTTGGGGCCCTGGACTTTCTGCTGTGGTACCGGAGAAAATCCTAAACACGTCCAAGGTATTCAGAGAAAGGTACAAGGATCTGGCAGATATGAGTCGAACAGGCAAAAGGTCAAAATGCAAGATGCGTTGGTCCAATAACAAGCAAAAAGGTCAAAAGGCAGGCAGCAAGATGCATTGGTCAAATAACAGGCAAAAAGGTCAAACAACAGAAGGTCCAAAACAGAAAAGGCTTGGCTGTAAAACTGAAAACCACCTTGGGCAACCATTTTCAGTGAAAGGCACCTTTAAATTTCAAATTTGGCGCCTTGCGTGACGTCAGCACGTCCTCCGACACCACGGCGCATTGTTAATGCGCATACGTGTCTCCAACTAGTGACCCGGGGACCAGTGCGTCTAAAGGTAGGAATGCGCGCGGGTCTCCCAGAGCACATTACAGTACCCATCTCTCAGGAGCACCCACTGGGGGCCCCCAAAGCTTTTCAGGAAATTTTTTATGAAACAATTTAACTAGTCTAAGAGCATGAGTGTCTTTGGCAGCGACCCAACACCTCTCCTCAGGACCAAATCCCTTCCAATGAATGAGGTATTGAATGTTATTTCTAAAACTGAGAGAGTCAATGCTCTCCTGAACTTCAAATTCTTGATGCCCATCAACTAAGATTGGAGAAGGGGAAGGACAATTGGAAGACAAGGCGGTTGTTGATCACAGGCTTGAGAAGGGAAACATGGAAGGAATTGGAAATCTTCATGCTAGGAGGCAACTCAAGCTTGACACATACCGGGTTAACTATTTTTTTAATCTTGAATGGACCAATAAAATGAGGGCCGAGTTTAGGAGAAGGAACTCAAAGCTTAATGTTCTTTGTGGATAGCCATACAGAATCACCGATATTGAAACAGGGAGCAGGTTTGCGAGGTCTATCAGTTGACTTCTTTTGGCGGACCGAGGATTTAACAAGAGCCTGATGAGCAGATGACCAAATGGATTTAAACTTCAGCTGCGGGAACCTCTGCACTGAGTACAGAAGGTGGAAGAGCAAGAGGATTCTTACCAAACGTGCAGAAGAACGGAGAGCAGTCCAAAGCTTCATGTTTGAGATTATTATGGGCAAACTCAGCCCAAGGAAGGAGTTCGGACCAATTGTCTTGATTTAGAGAAATGAAACAACGAAGGAACTGTTCCAAGGTCTGATTGGTTCTCTCCGTCTGACCGTTGCTTTGAGGATGGTATGCTGAAGAAAAGTTCAGGCTAATTCCCAGTAACTTCCAAAAAGGGGAAATAAATTGCACCCCTCTATCAGAAACAATAGAGGTAGGAAAACCATGGAGTCAGAAAATTTCCTTGATGAACACTTTTGCAAGAGAGGCAGCAGATGGGAGACCCACTAAAGGAATAAAATGGGCCATCTTAGAGAAACGATCAACGACCACCAGAATAGTGGAGTAGCCTGCAGATTTAGGTAGATTTAGGTAGATCCACAATAAAGACCATGGAAAGATCGGACCAGGGTTGGCTTGGTATTGGTAGAGTATACAGGAGGCCACAAGGAAGTGAACGAGGAGTCTTTTGCTGGGCACAGGTGGAACAAGCAGAGACAAACTGTGAAACATCTTGAGTGAGAGATGGCCACCAGAAATATCTGGAAATGAGGTCCAATGATTTTTTTATTCCTGGATGACCTGCAATCTTAGAGGAATGTCCCCATGAGAGGACCTGGGGTACGGAATCCTTAGAAACGAATGTATTGCCGGGAGGACATGCCATGGATGTTTCAGAAGTAGGTTGATCCAAGGATACCGGAGCCACCACTCGTTCAGGGGAAATAATGGGACAGGGTGGAACAAGAAGATTTCTTCGAAAGACACGGATCTGGACAGAGCATCAGCCTTGATATTCTTAGATCCAGGCCTATAGGAGATGATAAAATTGAACCTGGAGAAAAACAATGCCCATCTTGCTTGCTGTGGAGTTAATCTTTTGGCTGATGCAATGTATTCCAGGTTTTTGTGGTCAGTGAGGATGGTAATCGGATCCATAGTCCCTTCCAAGAGATGGCGCCATTCTTCTAAAGCCTATTTGATAGCCAGTAATTCCCGATTGCCAACATCATAATTTCTCTCTGCAGGGGAGAGCTTCCAGGAGAAAAAAGCACAGGGCTGGAGGTGGCCCTGAAATTCGATGCGTTGAGATAAAATAGCACCTACCCCACAATCAGAGGCATCCACCTCCAGGGTGAATGGACGAAAAGTGTCTGCATGAATCAGCACAGGACCAGATGCAAAGGCTGTTTTCAAGGATCCAAGAGCTTCTGGAGCCTCCGGAGACCAGGAACATTTTGAGTCTTTGCGAGTGAGGGCAAAAATAGGGGCCACTATTTGGGAAAACCCCTTAATGAATTTTCGATAAAAATGAGCAAAGCCGAAAAAATGTTGGATGGCTTTCAACCCAATTGGGACAGGCCATTCGGTTACTGCAGATACTTTAGTGGGGTGCATCTCAAATCCGGATGCAGAAATGATGTACCCCAAGAAGTAAATCTTAGACTTATGGAATTCACATTTCTCTAATTTTGCATAGAGATTGTTTTCCCTGAGAAGTTGTAATACCATTTTTACTTGGGAAATATGCTCAGGAAGAGGAGAACACCAGGATGTCCTCAAGGTACACCACAACACAGGATAATAACAGGTCACGGCACATGTCGTTAATGAAGTCCTTAAAGAATGCAGGAGCGTTACATAGCCCAAAGGGCATGACGAGGTACTCATAGTGACCAGCACAAGTATTAAACGCTGTTTTCCATTGGTCTCCATGACGAATGCGAATCAGGTTATTAGCATCTGGGAGATCCGGCTTGGAAAAGATTTTTGCACCCCTTAATCTGTTGAAAAGTTTAGCAAGTAACGGGAGAGGGTAACGGTTTTTAACAGTGATTTTTTTCAGACCCTGGTAGTCAATACAAGGCCTAAGCCCGCCATCTTTTTTCTGTACAAAAAAGTATCCGGCACCCGCAGGAGATGAGGATTTCCTGATGAATCCTTTAGAAAGGTTTTCCTGAATATATTCTTGCATGTCTAGAGTCTCAGGAGTGAATAACAGATACATCCTTCCTCTAGGTTGAATGGTACCAGGAATAAGATCAATAGGGCAGTCATAATGTCTATGTGGAGGAAGAATATCAGCATTCTTTTCCTTAAAGACATCAAAAAATTCTGAGTAGCATTCTGGAAGAAGAGTGGAATTAGGAGTGATGGATGAAATACACAGGGATTTATGAGAGATATGCAGACAGAAGGAGCGACATGAAGAACCCCAGGCAACGAGCTGGCCAGTCCTCCAGTCAATGGATGGGTTATGTTGTCTTAACCAAGGAAGTCCCAAAATTACTGGAGTTGCAGGGCAATCAATTATGAGAAAATAAATTTCTTCAGAGTGCAACCATCCCACATGTAATTTAAGTGGCACCGTGGCAGATGTCAAAAGTTATGGGGATACAGGTCTGCCATGAACAGCTTAAGCAAAAAGGGATGTATCGAGAGGGGTAGAAGGAATGGCATATTTTCTGGCCATAGATTCGTCAAGGAAGTTGCCAGCTGCCCTGGAGTCCAGAAGCATTTGAAACAAGCAAATGAGGAACCAGCACACAGAGATGAATGCAAACGGGGATAGACCCCTATGAGTTTATTGTGTCAAACAAGCACACAAGCACAGTTTGACACAATAAACTCATAGGGGTCTATCCCCTTTTGCATTCATCTCTGTCTGCCGGTTCCTCATTTGCTTCTTTCCTGTGGATCCAGGGGAGTGCTGTCTCCCTAGAGGACTGAGCACCAGATAATTACATCACGGAAAGGCCAGGGAGTGCATATGAATTTCACTTTGACCAGTCCAGAAGCACTTGGCAGGGAAATACTTTATCCAAACAGGATATAGAAGCAGGGACAAAGATTCTTGAGGGTTGATTGTCTGGGAGTAGGAGTTAATTGCTTAGGGGAGACTCCCCACTCTAACCAAGGCAGGAGTATTTCCCTGACGCTTGGGTCTCACAGGGCAAGTCTTGAGGAGATGACCTTTTTGACCACAGTATAAACAAAGACTGGAATTTCATATGCAAGTCTTTTTCATGGGGGACAGATGGGTGACCCCTAGTTGCATAGGTTCTTCAGCTGGAGAGACAGAAGTTAAAGGGGCCTCAGAGGAAAATGTAGAGGGCATAGTGAACCTCCTTTCCTTCATACGAGTCTCCACCCAAATTATGATAGCCACCAGATCCTCACATCTAGTAGGCAAGTCCCTAAGGGCTAATTCATCTTTAAGATCTTCGTTGAGCCCTTGCCAAAAAGCTGCGACCAAGGCGTCATTATTCCTGATGACCTCGGCTGCCATCGTAAGGAAATCAATAGCATATTCTGCAGCGGTCATAGTACCCTGTGAAATTTTCATAAGATGTGCTGAGGCATTAATCTTGCGACCAGGGGCATCAAAAATCTCCCGGAACGTTTTGATAAAAAACGAAGAGTTGTGGACAATAGGATCATCACGTTCCCATAAAAAAGAAGCCCAAGCGAGAGCTTTACCTTGTAGCAAGGCTATAATATAGGCCACCTTAGGATCCGCTGAGGACAGAGTTCAAAGTGGATGAGGCATTGGATGAGGGGGAGCAGACCCTACTTGAACACCCTGAAGCGCATCCAGACAAGAAGAAAAGTGCTTGAAGAGTCTGAGAAATATGCTGTTGTTGTTGCTCCTGGTTTTCCAGACATTTAAGAAGAGTCTCAAGCACCATTTTGAGTAAAGCGGTAGCCGTATTCTGAGAGGGCTCCATGTTGGCCCAAGCTAACTGTTACGCTCAGTAAGTATAGGAGCCCAAGTACAGACTGAATAACTTTTAGGTGCAGGCGGAGAGCCTCACCGTATTCTGGTTTTCACCAACGCCCTTTTGGGGCCCCGGACTTTCTGCTGTGGAACTGGCGAAGATCCTAAACACGCTCAAGGTATTCATAGAAAGGTACAAGGATCTGGCAGAGATGAGTCGAACAGGCAAAAGGTGAAAAAGGCAGGCAGCAAGATGCGTTGGTCCAATAACAGGCAAAAAGCTCAAAAGGCAGGCAGCAAGATGCGTTGGTCAAATAACAGGCAAAAAGGTCAAACAACACAAGGTCCAAAACAGAAAAGGCTTGTCTCACACAGTAAAACTGAAAACCAGCTTGGGCAACCATTACCAGTGAATGGCGCCTTTAAATTTAAAATCTGGCCCCTTGCGTGACGTCAGCACGTCCGCCGACGTCATGGAGCATAGTTAATGCACATAGACGTGCATGCGCGTCTCCAAATAGGGACCCGGGGACTGGCGTGTCTAAAGGTAGGAATGCGCACCGGTCTCCCGGAGCGCATTACAGTCCTCCTGTTATTTTACTGCTCTGCCAGTTTAGTGTTTTGACTTGGCCTGTGACCCCGACTACACGCCTGTCTTCTGATATTGTAGTGCTCTGCCAGTTTGGTGTGTTGACCTGGCTAATGACTCCCACTACACTTCTTTTTTCTCCGTTCCTGTACAACATGCTGTTCCCTTTCCTGCCCAGGATTCTTTCCCTGGTTCCCTCACGATATGACCTTGCTGCACCTGAGTAGCAGAGGGCTCCTCTCGAAGTGAAAGGTGGCTGTTATAGGCGGAAGACACACGGGAACTTGGGGTTTGTTCTGGGTTTGGCATACCAATCGTAACACCTAAGATGACATCTGTCTTAAAGAGATTCTGACATAAGAAATGAACCTTTTTTATTATCTATCATAACATTTCAATGCTATTTATAATTTTGCCATAAAAGTATTTGCCTGATGCTTTTACATTACCTTTCTTACGACTCTGTTCCTCTATGAGGTTGCTGCCATATTTGTGCAGCAGTAGTCTGTTAGCTGACAAGTTAAGAAGGGACAGTCAGGTTGGCAAAACAGTCAGGTTTAGGAACTTTAAGTGACTATTACTTACAAAAATAGAACTATCAGCGAAAAACATTCAACTTATAGGTAACTTTTGATGTAGATTAATATTTTGAAAATAATTTTTTTTTGTCAGTATTACTAAGCAAAACGGATGTTGCTGTCAAGAGATATCTTATTGGCGGTTTCCGGGCAAGCAGATGTAACCTATAAATGTATATTATGCCTCCCAACTGTCCCTTTTTCGGAGGGACAGTCCCTCTTTTGACAGCTCAACCCGCTGTCCCTCATTTGTATTGGAAAGTCCCTATTTTCTCTGCACTGAACAGCCAGAAAAAGAAACAAACTTTCTAACTTAATTGGCTTTTAGCAGAGAGCACAGAACACCTAACAGGTGCAAATAAGATACTTCGTAATAATTTTGAGACACAAAAAAACAGTTTAGATAAGGAGAAATATTTTCAAACTTTCATAACCTGCCAAATTTTGTAAAATTAACATGGTAATTAGGGGGTGTGGTCAGAGAAAGGGCGTGATCAAAAAAAATTCGCTGCGCTACGTGCAAAAAAAATTTTTGTACCTCTTTTTACTTCCAAAATGTTGGGAGGTATGGTATATATCAATTGTTTGGCATCGGTAGACTTTTAAGCATTCCATTGAATAAGAAAACTTTAATCCATGTGTGGAGCTGATGTGGTATTTTTATGTATTTGGTAACTCTGCTGCTTATGAAGGTAATATACAGTATACATAAATCCCAATATTTCCAAATAATCCCAGCAAATGTTTTGGGGGAACTTGAAGAAGGGGTTGCCCGGAAACGTTTGCTGGGAGCTTGATGGAGTGATTTTCCATTAACTGAGCAAAACCGATCCTTGTTCTGCATTTATCAGTTTATATGTTATTTCTTAATTTTTGTTTCCCAGAGCCTTACGGAATTTAAGGCATAAGCAACTGAGTTACATAAGCTTAGGGTAATAGTACAGGTTGGTGTTCAAGCATTCTCAACAGTGTTTTTTTGTTATTATTTTGATAACAATGTGCTGAAGCCCCAGAAACAGCCCGATTAGAATTTTATTACAATTAATTCACAAGCCTTGGCGCTAGAACTTGTTCGACAGTTGCTGTGTAAATCTATACGATGTTAGTTTGAGTGTTTTAATAAGTTTTCTGAACTACATTGCCCAAAACATTCTAAGAATAATAGACTTAGATAGTGTCCAGTTGAGGGAACATCAGCATGGGTATATGAGTTCTCCAAGCATTTGACAAAAGAAACAATATTCAATTCTTAGGAATTTGATGGATAACAGTTTCAGATCGTCAGATCTAGCCTAAGCGAAACAGTATGGTGGGGGGTCTAGAAGGTGGGTTTTCGTAGACAGCTCTATTCTCATCACTCCTTCTGTTTATCTGTATAGCCTGAGTGTTCTTTACCTCTGTAGTCCAGCCACTGTGCTGTGCTCAGTAAGAGAGTAAGAGTAAGAGAGCAGTGGCTTCCTGTTATGTTGTCCATGCTGACTTGCTTAAAAATTAAATAAAAGAAAAATATAATACTTACATTTTTGATGTAGTGCCTAGCTCAAGTTTTTTCCAAGGAGATGAAATACATCAAGCCCCGTGACTATGGGGTTGTTGGGAAAGCTGGGGCAATGTACCCATTCTGGTTTTCCCAAACTACATTTTATAGATATGGCATTTTTACCATAAAGACACAGGCCAACTCCTAGAGTGCCTTATAAACAGAAGAAAGCAAAGTCTAGAAACAATCAGAGCTCAGGACGGGGAAATAGTCATGGCTGACAATAGATTTTGGATAACTAATAAGATCAACTATACATATAGTACTTATCGGACGAAACATCGCAGAGAAGAAACACAAGTCTTGAGTTTTTAATAAAAAGAAGGTACCTTGACCAAGGAAGGCCATCAAGAAATGCATTTCAGCAGATCATTTGGCACCAACACAGCAGCATCTGTAGCAAAGATTTGGCAAACTGGCTAAAATGCATATTGCATGTATGTCTTTGCACAAAATTTCAGAACACAAACAAGCAGCTATGACTTAATGAGTCCATGGTCATACATGAAGACAGTGACATGGGTAACAGCAAAGGTGGGAGCTGGATTTAATAGATGCTACACCAACACTGCATCTTCCAGATATTCACTGACCTTCCAAAAGTCTAAGCTATTGTTCTACATTTGCCCAATTTTAGATTATTTACCACTTTCTACTTTCCACTCAATCTTTTTTTATTTTTTTTTGCCAGAAAGACCTGGGAATAGCCTCCCATACCCTGTGCCAGTAGAACTCTCATTCATAGAACTTAGATTTCATTCATGTCACCTACTCTTTTAAACTGCCAACACGAGGGTTTATATTTGGGACAACCTTTCTAGAGAAAATTACTATTTACTTAATGTATTTTACTGGGCTTAAAATTATTGGCTTATTTCTGTTAGATTCTCTAGCAGGCTATTGTTTAGACATGCAACTGACAGTTATCTACCAGAGATGGGCCCCATTCTGATAAGTGCCAGCAGTGCCCCTTAAAAGAACTTCCTTGTGAGGCAACTTTAGTGAGATTTGTCACCAATGGTAGCACAGGTTTAAACATGGATGACAAGTCTTCCTTTGTGTCAGTACAAAAAGGACGAAACGCCAAACAGAATCACCCACCTAAAATACAACTTTATGCCGCAAGTTGGCACAAAACTTGAAGTTCTTTTGGACCTTTTGAATAGTTTTTGAAATGCTTGTAATTGCTTCAACATCAGGCATACTCAGTAGTGATGTCCAAACTCAGGGTGTTTTACTTCACGGAAAATTTCCCAAAACCACAAAATTTTACCAGAATGCATTGGAGTCAATGGGAAGGTGAAATTACAAGGTGTTTTTAGCTCTGTATTAGCATTTACATTACCCTACATTGGGGAAACACCTTTCCACTATGCCAGTTGCTCAGGCCAGAAATTCTCAAAATCTAGCTAACCAAAGCCTCCTTACTTTTTTTATTTTATAAATTATGCACTGTAGTGAATGCAACTGCCTCTTCAGAGTGCAAAGAAGTAGCAAATGTTGAAGGAAAGGAGCAGAAATGATGTATGCTGGGATCTTTTTTTTCAGACAAAACAGACAGCATGAGTAATTGTAATGCAGACTCACAAAAAAATTTGCTGCAGGCAAAACTGCAAAGTTAGCTGTGAAACTGTACTGGGTGAATATGTTTGCTTATGCCTAGTGCATAAAACTGGATGAAAAATTGTGTTTGAAAGTGGAGAGATCTAGTTAGTCCACGTAATTTTAGTTTTTGTGAGTAAAAGGCCAAAGACATGGCAAGTATAATTTAAAAAGTGCAAAACATGTGAATTGTGTTCTGTTACCATAAATAATTTATTTCAGGAAATGAATAAAGATACCCACAGCAACAAAAAGAATATTGGACGAATCACGTTATATGCCATCACAGCCGACATTCAAAATCACGGGGCCCCGTACAACAAGATTTTCTGGACCCACCCAAGCCCCACCTCAGAGCCCCACCCCACACCACAGTTAAAATACCACATAGACATCAGCGTTAAAAATGGTAAACCCCCAAAGACAAATTATAAAAAGCCATTGATGGTGAGGGCCCCCTTATAAGTAAAAAAAAAAAAAAACGGCGGCACCAGGGCTCCCCATATGAATTTAAAATAAATAAAGTAAAAAAAATAAAATAATTGGTGACCAGGGCCCCTGTATAAGTTAAAGAAAACATCTGTGCCAGGCCCCCCATAAATGTTTTTTTTTTTTTTAAACATTGGTGCCAGGGACCCCCATAAAAGTATTTTAATAAGCCTTGGTGTTTTTTTAAAAAAAAAAAAAAACATTGGCAATGCCCCCCCCATACAGGTTAAAAAGAAACATTGGGGCCCCAGAGAATATTTTTTAAAAAAACATTGGTGGCAGGGGCCTATAGAGTATTTAAATAATACATTGGTGGCTAGGGGTTTAATAAAATTTAAAAAAAAACACATTGGTGTTCTGAACTTGTTGCTTCAGGACTTCAACTTCGACTCCTCTCGCTACTTCAGGACTTCAACTTCAGCTCCTTTCGTGGCTTTTGTTCTTTTGGGGGCTTTCGGCTCTTCTGGACTTCAGCTCTTTGGGAACTCTTCTGGACTTCCACTCTTTTGGACTTGGGTTCATCTGGACTTCGGCTCTTACGGACTTCGGCAGTTTGGGACTTAGCAAGGCTTTGGTGATGTAAAGGGGGGACACAGCCAGTGCCCCCTTTAGGCCCAGTAAAACAGTGCCCCCCCCGATGGTGTCCCTGTGTACCATCTTAGTGTGTTAAAAACTTTCAAACTTTTTAGTGGGGAAAAAAATTGAATTTTTCGTGATTCGTTATACCCCGAGGTTGGATAAAGTCAGAATCCAAAATGCAGGCATCTCAGACGTATCTGGCAAGAAAAAAGGGCTATACAGCATAGGAAAACCTTACCAAAAGACATCTTGAATAACTCTCACTAGCAGAACTAAAGGAAAAGTTTCCTTTCACAAGCCCACACACCTTCCTCTATATGCAAATATTACATTTTGCAAGAAATACAACAATTTAAAGGACATACTGTAGGAGTCAATAACGAGGTAGACAACCTATGGAAGATAAAACTACACAACGTAGAACCGCACAAATATATAACCATCTTAGTGTGTTAAAAACTTTCAAACTTTTTAGTGGGGAAAAAAACTGAATTTTTCGTGATTCGTTATACCCCGAGGTTGGATAAAGTCAGAATCCAAAATGCAGGCATCTCAGACCTACTGAGGTTGTATATAAGTCAATGGGAGAGGTCCCTATCCAATTTGGAGGTTTCTGTGGTCTGCACCGGAATAAGCCCAAAAATCTGACTATTTCAGACTTTTCGGGCAAAAATACAAAAAATTCAGGCTTTTCATGAAAGAGCTCGGAAAAAATGCACGATTCGGATTTTCACTAGATTTTTTCATGTTTATCGCATTACACCTACAGATACAAAACAACCAAAAACATTAGGAGGAGTCAACCTGCCACTTTAAGGAATACGTTTAAAGATGCAGCACTACTACAAAATGCAAGGGAATGGTTAGTTAATAGAAACTGGTTCACAACCATAGATCTAGATCAATACCATCTAGGTGATCTTACCCTTAACTTTATTCTTCATTCACCACCATCAAATATCCTTCAATCACTAAAAGACAATTCTTTAATTCCTGTCACTTACAAAACTTGTCAGTCCTTTAGATTTAAACATCACCTTTCTTTACAACACTTACCATATTTAACATGGCTAGGAAATAGGGGATTCCCCCAATTTTACGTATCTGGCAAGAAAAAAGGGCTATACAGCATAGGAAAACCTTACCAAAAGACATCTTGAATAACTCTCACTAGCAGAACTAAAGGAAAAGTTTCCCTTCACAAGCCCACACACCTTCCTCTATATGCAAATATTACATTTTGCAAGAAATACAACAATTTAAAGGACATACTGTAGGAGTCAATAACGAGGTAGACAACCTATGGAAGATAAAACTACACAACGTAGAACCGCACAAATATATAACATAACACAAACAAATATAAATATAGACACAGCAAAAACTCCCCCATTTAAATGGACATCTATTACACCACAAATACCTATAACAGATATTTTAAAATCCCACATACACATGAAAATGAAATGATTACAAGCAGGTATCAAGAAATGGCCCTACAACTCTTCCACAATGTTTCAAAAGATATTCGATGCTCGGCCCCAAAAGCAGACATCCTATATATGCTGTGGGGGTGTCCAAAAATACAAACATTCTGGCTGGAAGTAACCTCTTATTGGATGCAGATAGTGAATAAACCGATTCAAGCAAATATAGATTGAACACTGTTCAGTATTGTAACATCTTACTCAACTCAAGATAGGGGAAAAACATCTGGCAGAAAGATTGGCAGCAGGGTCCTGCAAGGCAATACTTCACCAATGGCTCTCAATAGAAGCCCCATCACTTACACTTACTAAACTAAAATCACATCACATATTTCATATGGACTGGCTGGAAGCCACGACAAAAAAAGAACAAGAAACCAAAAATTTTTTCTCCATATGGACCACGTACGTCAATAGTCTCCCACAACCACTTTGACACCTAACAGCCTATACCTTTCATAATACAACATGGTATGATTCAGAAATACATGCTGCAATGATTACGAGAACACCCCCCAGGAGTCACCATACCAATAGACTTTTGGCTGCTTACTTAAGGTAAATTAAATATAACTTGAGAAACCAGACAGTTAAACTCGGAATTTAACCCTGTTTAAATGTTCATTTTATTTTATTTTACGTACTTTTTTATGATTCAATACATGTAACATTAACTACTATAAACCTTCAGTTGGATGTATGTTACATCCAGGAAATGTTTGGAAAATAACAAAAACAATTATTAAAAATAAATAAATAAATAAAAAAGAGGGGCTCCAGCAACTTGTTGAAATTTCAAATTGGAGAACTGCAGAATAAGGGGCACATTTACCTAGGGTCGAAGTAAAATCCTTCGACTTCGAATATCGAAGTCGAAGGATTTACCGATATTCCTGCGATCGAACGATCAAAGGAATAATCGTTCGATCGAACGATTAAATCCTTGGAATCTAACGATCCGAAGGATGTTAATCCATCGATCGAAGGATATTCCTTAGATCAGGAAATTGTTAGGAAGCCTATGGGGACCTTCCCCATAGGCTAACATTGGCCTCGGTAGGTTTTAGGTGGCAAACTAGGGGGTCGAAGTATTTTTTAAAGAGACAGTACTTCGACTATCGAATGGCCGAATAGTCGAACGATTTTTAGTTCGAATCATTCGATTCGAAGGTCGTAGTCGAAGTAGCCCATTTGATGGTCGAAGTAGCCATATTCGACCATTCAAAATTCTAACTATTTTTCCTCTATTCCTTCACTCTAACTAAGTAAATGGTCCCCCAGATGTTTAATAAACCATAAACTATGAAGACCAATTGCAAATTGACTTTAAAAACTATTTTCTTTAGCATACAGGTATAGGATTCGTTATCCAAAAAGCCATATCCCATAGACTCCAGTTTATCCAGATAATTCAAATTTTAAAAATGTTTTCCTTTTTCTCTGTAATAAAAAATAGTAGCTTGTAATTAATCCAAACAAATATTGAATTAATCCCTATTGGAGGAAAAACAAGCCTATTGGGTTTCATTAATGTTTAAATGATTTTAATTTTTTTAGTAGACATGGTATGAAGATCTAAATTACAGAAAGATTTGTTATTCAGAAAACCCCACTTGCCAAGCATTCTGGATAACAATTTTCAAGGTGAAATATCGTTAATACTTTCAAGTAATTGAACTTCGTGTGTGTGATTTTTTTTCAACTACCCAGTTATCCCACTGATCCTTTAGACAATCCAGATATTTGGGAAAGCAGTTTTGTTTAATTGTACAGGAATGAGATCTGTTATTTGGAAACCTGTTATCTAGAAAGCAGAGAATTACAGGAATGCCATCTCCCATAGACCCAGTTTTAATCAAATGATTAAAATTTTAAAAATGTTTCTTTTTTTGTAATAATGTACCAGTGCCATGTACTTGATCCTAACTAAGATATAATCATAATTAGGCACATCAATTTTTTGCCTGTAAAACATCTCATAAAATGGCCTAACAAAATCTAAGGTGGCAAGTTCTGGTGCACAACTTTGAAGACCTGGATCATTACTATTATAGGAATATTATTATGGTGATGCTGAACACCTAGGCAGGTGCAGTAAGTTCAATATATGAAATACAACATTTTACAAGTGTTACTAGTTTAATAGTCAAGAAATCCCTAACTGAAGCTTTACTTCATGGAGTGGTTGGTATGAATAAATATTTAAGATCAGCTATATTATTTTAGCAGAAAAGCAGTCCATAGGGAAGGTCTGGAAAACATCTTCACTTGACCTCCAACAGGTCAAAACTAGACTTCACAATTACCTGGTGATGGAGAGACTCACTAGTATAGCTAAGGGAAAATTAGATATCTTTAAAAAAATATGGGATCCCTGGATCCAATACAGGGGTTTGACTGCTGACTAACTCTGGAATAATGTATCATCCAACATGCCTGACAATTCTTAGATTACCTTGATCCACAATCAATCTGCGTAATTGGTGCTAAAATATACAGACCCATTGATACAATTACAGTTGATTTGTTATTGTTCACAACAGTTTGGTCCTTTTAAATTTGTTTCTGCTCTTCTGTGTTCTTTTTCTTTCTCTTGTTCCTCTTCAGTAAGCTAGCTGTGAAAACTGAACTGTTAATTATCCTAAATATCATGAGCAGTTTTCATTTATATGGTAAACAAGAAAAATATATTGTAAATTCTATTTATTTATTAAACAAATAAAAACATTTAATAAACATTTTTTTTAGTTATCCTGAAATCATTACCAAATAAGTACATAGTATTAATGGTCACTTTTTTTTAGCCATAATAATTTTTTGAGTTATCCTGAAATCATTACCAAATAAGTACATAGTAATAATTGTCACTTTTTTCCCCAGGGGTCAATCCAGGAATGTTATTAATTGTCTATATTGGAATTACAAGTTTCTCAATACAGAAAGCAAATAAGGGCATTAAGGGACACCTTTACAGAGTTCCTTGATAAAAGGTATTGTATCTAATTTGACTCATGTACAGTTTATTGCATTCTCAGTTACTTATTAATTACATTTTCAATTAATATCAGTTACATCCTCAATAGGAGCTTATTTTTCCATTTGTTAATGTACTAACAGTGTCTGTGTATTTCTTGAGGCTTACAGAAGATGAGGCACTGTTGTGCAGGGAGAAGGAGTGTAGAATCTGTTTTGATCAAACTTTTTTGATGAAGAGATATAAAATCTTTTGTTAACCAAAAGGTTCACTATTCCTACTATAATGTTGTGCTATGGACCAATTGTATATGGTCCGTAGGATAAGATTGTTTAACTTTCACTTTGGGTTATTAATGAGGGACATTATTGGGGAAGAATGCGTTGTCAAGGTGTACATTGCCTTAAGTTTGTCCCAGATTTTTATGGAATGCAGCAGTAGAGGGTGGTCATTGTGCAGTATTCACCCATGATTTTTTTTCTATACGGGGTAGATATAGTACAAGGAGCCTGCTGTTTCAGTTCCACCCACACTATGATAGAACCATGCAATAATTCTACTGTGGCATGGTATTGAGGTATGGTAATAGTGTCCCACATTAGGTAGTCTCACGTAGAGGCCTGCATGGAACCAATTTTTGAGATTTCCTGTGATCTGCATTTTTACCCGTGCAGCAACTGCCTTAACCGTAACTCGATGATGACAATTAAATTGGAAGTGCAACTGGAAGTGACATCATCAGAAGTGGGCAGAGACATTTAAAAATGTTTATTAAAGGAGTAAAATATAGATAATATAAGAAACAAGATATAGATTCTCAATGCAGAGTGGAAGAAATGTAATTTACAAATTATAAAACCTCTTAAGACAGGAACCGTGCTTAGGTTTCAGCACTTTACCAGAATCCCACAGTAGTCCCAAGCTCCAAGGATCTCTATATTCCTGAACCTAATCACTTGAGCCTCTATCCTGGCAGCCTTGTCACCAAATAGTACTAACCCTCCTGATCTCTCCTTGTTGGAGCCTCTGGCTGCTCTACTAACTAACCCCTGAGCCTGTCTTTCACTCATAGAGTGACTATAACAGTACTACCCTTGCACTTAAGTCTCCTGTACTGGAACCCTCCTCTGTTCCAGGGCCCATGGAACACAAGACTAATTCCTCCAGCCAGTGCGGGAACCATAGAGACTGAGCATGTGTGCTTCCTTTTTTATCACCTAGGGGGAAACCTGACACCTTACACGCCCCCTCCCAACTGTTATTAGGACCCAAACCTAGCTGGTTACTAATCCTCCTGGGGAGAACTTACAGACATAAAGGTTTACAAAACATTTACCCCCCTACATAAATAATTTGAAAATTGTAAAATAGGAAAAGACCAGTAGCAACCTGTCCCAAATATCACTGTCTACATCATACATTTTCTTTAAGGTCTATTAATCTGCTACATTATTTCAAGGAGTCAGAGCAGTGAAAGGGACAGATACTGCTTTCAGTGGCAGTTCCAAATAAGCTGTTTAAAACAACATTTAAAACATTCATTTCATAGGGGAACAACTGCTTCTATGCTACTGGCGTACCAGGTGTCTGCCGTAGCCATGACATTTCAACCATTTTCAGAAACAGGCTGACACCATTGGTACAGACAGTTTTCATGCCTAAGTGTGCATTTTTGGGCAAGAATTGCATGAAGCACCCATGACAGACGGCTTCCAGAAAAATCCGCTTGGTGTGACATCACCCTAAAAGTAATTTTCAAATATTCACAGCACCAGTCTTGGATTTCTTTGCTTAAAATGCCTCTATTGAGACATGGGCTCAGACCCCGATACACTTGGCTCGCCAAGTGTATCGGGGTCTGAGCCCATGTCTCAATAAAGGCATTTTAAGCAAAGAAATCCAAGACTGGTGCTGTGAATATTTGAAAATTGTGAGTGAGCGGATACATGTTGGAAACCATTGCACGTGCACCAGGCTCTAAGAATTACTAGGAGGTGACAGGTGCTGACTAAGAAACCTGCTTGATCACCCTAAAAGTAATTAACCGTGTTGATTTGTGAAGCATAAATAAGCAAATAAATGCAGCACAGTTTTAAAGGAGAAAGAAAGGCTTACTCACTGTGGAGAAATGTATTAGCCACATAACAAGTTTGCACCACTCCTGTGCCTTAGTCTTTTCTTGGCCTTATGTTGGCTGTAAACGCTGTTATCCACTCATTGGCTTACTAGACTCCCATTTCTTTGGACTCAAACCTGAACCCATGTATGCAAAATCAGCTGGAATCATTGGTCTTTGGACACTATACGCATCCTACAGACTGACTGCCCATAACATGCTCTTGGCAACAAACTAACGTATGTCCTTTCTTTGTCAAAAGGGAATATTAAAAAAAGGATGTATAATTATTTTTCTCATGCTTTGTTTTTTTTAAATGAAAATGTTCTCTGACTCAGCCCTATTTATTTCCACCCACATTCCTTCTGTAGTGGCAAGGGGGTGTATCTTATCACTTTTTTATTGAATCTGACCAAAAATGACTATTAATGGAAAATGTTACTCAGAGCAGAAGCAGAAACAGTCCACTGGGTTTGTTCGTAGACTGTACAGTATTCATAGCCAGCACTGAGGGATACCATAAAATGGTAAATGTATTGTCCTGTAGTAAGTACAATTCAGCTATAAATATACAAATTATAGTATCCCATTAAACATTATTACATGATTTAATAACTGATAGATATTTTAATTTTTTTTCTCCTAGGGTGTCCAAATTTCAGCTCTTCAGTTATTGTTAAATTGTAGCTCACTGCACACTACAGGCAATATCTCACTGGCCAGTATTTTAGTAGCCCAAAGAGGTGGGCCAAAACTCTCAAAACAACATAGAGTACTGCCCTGCTTTTCTTTCTAGTCTTGATACTTTGACAGCATAGCACAGTCTTTTGTATACTAAATTCCCAAACTGATTTATTTTATTGTATCAGCATTTTGGATTTTTGTCACATGTATGGTTCTTTTCCAGGAGAACTGATTTACCGGTTGGGAAATACAGAAGTATTTCAGGTTTCTGAATCTGGTATTTCAGGCTGCCAGTTTACTCAATTAAAAGGGTGAGTTATTTCAGATTTTGTATTATATAGATAATTATACAATTAATCTACTCTAAAATGTACTCTAAAATGTACTTTCATACAGATAATTCATCATGGTATGGGATCTCTTATCTGGAAAGCTTGTTTTTCCAGTTTAAGGGTCTTTCTGTGATTTAGATCACCATTTATTAAAGGGGAACTTTAATTTTAAGTTTTTCACAAAAGTCTAAAAATTTAAAGCAGAAAGAACCATTTTCTTAAATATAAGTTATATTTTTTTTGCACCTGCTTGCACATAATAGACCATATTTACAGCTCCCACTCCTCCCCTATACTCAAATTTCCACATCCCTGACTTTTAGATTTGACATACACAAGAAGGAGCCAATAGTGGAAAGGGTTTTATAGGCAAATGGAAGCTATTCACACATAAGTTGGATGTCTACTTATTCTGACATCATTATCTTGCACCACATGGGATAGGGGAAGTAGCATCATGCAGGGCTGTGAGTATCAATGCATTTTTCAATTGGACTCTTGAGATGAACTAGCCACGTAGTTTGTAGAGTGTCCCTACATAAAATCTGGCATTTTGGGGTATTTTTGTAGTGCATGTAGCACTGCACTAGGAGCCCAGTCACTAAACAATCTAGTTGTGGTTGTCATACTAAACCTCTGAGCATAAACCCTTTGCTTCTGCAAAACCACTAGGGCTTATAGCTACTCATATAATGGCTGGCTATTTGAGTCGTGGTCTAATTGGGAGACCACAGTACCTCAATTTGACCACCACAATCAACTGACCCAGTTTATATCTGTTCAGAATTGCATGGTAGTGTTTTCATGGGCAGCACTGTAGCTCAACTGCCTCGTAATGCTGAGTTTGGTTCTGATCTGAAGAGCATCTTCAAATAGTTAATTCCTTTGTCCATAAACACACAGGAAGGTTATTTTGCACCTGACATGTTTTATGAATGTAAAATTATCCTTTTAAGCTCTTCTGTAAGAGAGACTGATGTGAATGATGAACAATCTCTGTAAAGCACGTTTATTTCTGTTGTATCTATCACTGTATATTACATGTTGCTATGTTTTACATGCATCCAGTTTCACATATTGGTTATATAAGAGGTTGGTTGAATTCAAGGTGTCAATCAGCCATATAGCAAATCTACATTATGGCAAATGATTTGAGTCTAGGACTTTAAGTACTCGTTAGAGAGTAATGGAATTTTACTGTGGTGAGCTCTGATTTCACACTTTATTATATCTTCTACTATGCCCATATTTATTTTTGGTTGGGTTTTCTATGTCATGTTTAATCAGCATGTAATATTATTTTTGGTAGTGACATACCGCATGTTCTGAGTGGGCTTTTGGGTTAATTTTTCCTGCTGCATTTGCTTTTATATTTTTTTATTCTATTCATTTGCGTTAATGTTGTTTAGAACATAAGCTTGGCAGCACATACATATTTAATTAATGTTTGAATTGAACTGACATTTTTTTTGTGTGTTTTTGTGGTCATGTTCATTGTCCCCCCTAGAGATTACAGTCTAATGTTCTTATCACACACAAGTTAAATTAATCAAGATGACCTGCCTGCATGTTTTTGGAGTGTGGAAGTATACTGGAGTACCTAGAGGTAATCCACACAGACACAAAGAACACATACATTGCTTTCTATACAATTCAGTATTGGCCCAGTTTTGTATGTTACCAAAAAAACACTGCAGGAAAAATGGAGAAAGTCAGACCTGTGCCATTGACCCTGTATTGTGTTTTATATATATATATATATATATATATTGATCTTTATAACACCCAATGACACCATAAAAACAAATACGTGCATGCCGTAAAAGTTTCTTTATGAAGGTACTGAATTCCTGTTTTTTCCTGTATTTATAGATTAAAATGTGCAGCTCAGAAGACATAGTGGACTGTTTTCACAGCAATACATTGCTCTGTCATTTAAATGAGCAACGCATGCAGGGAGCCCTATGTGATGTCACCATTGTGGTTGAAGACACTAAGTTCAAGGCACACAGGAATATCTTGGAAGCATCAAGCTTGTATTTCAGAAAACAATTTTTGAGTCAAAGCATCTTAATCCAGGGACATGTGTTGGAACTTACAGACTTCAAAGCAGACACATTTACAGAGATACTGAATTATATTTATAGTTCTAAGATTGCAGTGAAGAGAAAGGGAGCACTAAGGGATATTGCAGATGCTGGGAGAAAATTGGGAATAGCGTTTTTAGAAAACATAAAAAATGCAAATTCGAGCTGTAAAAGATCTGCATTGCCTACTGCACTTTGCACCTCACAAACAGAGAATAGACTGCCGCTTACTTTGTATCGTGATGACAGTGGTCTGAAATCAGAGACTGTAGAGAAAAAGGGAGATGATGTAGCCATTACCAACGGACCTAGAATTACCAATGCATTTTCCATTCTAGAAACAGAAGTTTGTGGTTTTTCTCCACTAGATCTGAGAGCAAATTTTAAAAAGACAACAGGCTCCATGCAAGAGATCAATAGTAGAGATCATTGTGAGAATGGAGTATGTAATGATGGCGAACCAGTAAATACTCTGGCTGAACACTCTTATGCTGTATCTTCAGGGGAGCTTCTGTATAGAAGGGATTCAAGGACTGAAGAAAGATCAATGCCTTGTATTGTCCCTACAATCCAAGAGGCACTACCAGCTAGTAGCATGCCTGTGCTTGAACAGCAGTGTGTTATACCACAAACTACAAAACAAAGCTGTACCTCTAACAGTGTAAAGAGCTTGAATTGCCCAGATGTCAAGGATCAAGAAATTACTCCTTCAGATTTCTATAAAGACATTGAAAACGGGGTGGCACAGCTTCCTTCAAATAACTCACCAGCCGACCAGTCCTTCCATGATCCATCTTTGTTGTATCCACTCCCTAAAAAACGCCAAGAGATATTTAACTGTAAAAACTGCAGCAAAGAGTTTGCACATTTGAAACGACTCCAGCGACATGAACAAATATGCTTTAAGATGGTGCACACTGATAGAGATACTAAAATAACAGGCAGCCTTTCAGGGGATACTACTTTAGAGACATCAAATAATTCTTTAGATCAAATATCTGACCAAAATTCTCTTCCAAATATTACCACTCCTGGATCAGACCATTTTGTAAAGATAGTAGATGGTAAGATTTTTTATGTGTGCATTGTTTGCAAGCGGAACTATGTTACTCTTTCAAGTCTTCGAAGACATTCAAATGTCCATTCATGGAGGAAATCATATCCTTGTCATTACTGCAACAAAGTCTTTGCCTTAGCCGAATATCGTACTAAACATGAAATCTGGCACACAGGTGACAGACGATATCAGTGTATATTTTGCTTAGAAACATTCATGACTTATTATATCCTTAAAAATCATCAGAAATCTTCCCATGGAATTGATCCAAGAATGGGAGTGGTCAACAAAACTGCAAATAGAGGTCTGAAACCTAGCATTTATCCATACAAGCTTTATAGACTTTTGCCTATGAAAAATAAAAGAATATCCATGAAAACGTCTGCAAATGACACCTCTGCAAACACAGGAATAAGTTTTCAAGGTCATAGTTCCTTTAACACAGCAGCCGTTGTTCAGAATTCATTAGGCTCTCAGCCTTTTAATTTGGAAAGCCAGGAGAACCTGCCTTGCTCTTCTGATACACCACACAATATTTCAAGCTCAAACATAAACCAGAATACTTGGCCATTTGAAGTTTCAAACTCTGAAAATATAAGCGCACTGCCTGAAAAGAAAGATAATTCTCCTCTTCATAATGCCAACTCAACTCCAACAGGGTGTAATGCTGTAGTCAGTTCTTTTGGTAATGAAACCCAGAATATGCCCTCTGTTATTAACTCTACCAGCTCTGCACCTTCTGTGATAATGCACAGCAGTAGAACATCTTCTGTAATTATGCATGGAAATTCAGTAACAGCAACATCATCAACAAATGGGGTAAGTTGTTACCATGGAAGAACCATTGTATCCCCAAAGAGGGATAGTAGTAGTTCTCAAGAAACTGGCATAGGGGTAGTAGATTCGCAATCCATAAAAGAGATGAGTTATGAAGGCAGCAAAGCAAAAGATGTTCAGCAGGAAGAACTAGACTTATTTTCTCCTGTCCCTGTAAAGAAAAGCAAAAGTGTAATCAAACATGGAAATAAAACAGAAACATACATAGCCAAACCAGCCTTACCTGGAACTCTTGTGAACAGTGGAATTGCTCCACTTTGCAAGATCACTGTAAAGATCGGAAGTGAAGCTTTGGTAAAACGTCAAATTTCTGGGTCATCACTGTTTTTTAGAAAAAGTGTACGACCAAAACATTCAAGATCAAGAGCAGACAAATCAAATCAAGATTCTGAAGAAGAGAGGAAAGAAAGGAGCTCTAGCCGACTTCGAAAATCAGAATCTGCAAAGATGGAAGAGATGTGTGATGATCTTAGTGACCAAGATGTATCTGATAAACCATGGCGGCCATATTACAACTATAAGCCCAAGAAAAAATCCAAGCACTTTAAGAAATTTAGAAAGCTAAAGAAAAGGAAGAAACACAGCAATAAGAGGTCAGATGTGGAAAATCATGAAGAAGCAGACACTAAAGATATATCAAGGAATGTAACTGAAGAGAGTGAAAGAGGCAAGGAAGAACATCTACAGACTGCTGAGTATACTGAAAATTCAGCTGCAGAAGACATTGATGTCTCTGACTGGCAGCTAGCCACTAAGCCCTGTTTTTGTGAACTTTGTCAAAAGTCATTTCGGAATCCATCAACTTTAAAGGTTCACATGCGTTGTCACACAGGAGAGAAGCCCTACCCATGCACAACTTGTGGAAAGTGCTTCTCATTCCCTGGAAATCTAAACAAACATGCACGCATTCACATGGGTGTGAAAAACTTTATGTGTCAATATTGTAGTAAGTCATTTATCTTAAATGAAACCTTAAAAAAGCATGAGAGGATCCATACAGGAGAAAAACTGTATGGCTGCCAGTTCTGTCCACAGCAATTCCTGTATCTCTGCACAAAAAAGAACCATGAGCAAAGACATCAAACAGAACGCAGTGTTAAAGGTTTTGTTTGTATCCAGTGTTCCAAAATTTGCAAAACTGCAGCGGCTCTAGGAATGCACCAAAAGAAACATTATCTAAGGAGTCTGAAGCAAAAAGAAAGGAAGGAAATTGCAGCAACAGAGAGCTGGGGTGCATCTACGAGTAATGCATGCAAAATGATGGATTTAACAAAGACTAGTGAAGTCACAAATGTGCCTGAAAGTGTTGCTGATTCCTTTGAAGACAATGAAGCTTTATTACTGTCATTTGATGGTGGTATTAGAGACAATTCCTCACAAAATAAAGGTACCACTCATATTGCTGAGAGTTTAGCACCAGAAGAGCTGCCTGAAAGCAGACTTGGGACTCCATCAGCAATGCCACCAGTGGGTGAGCATGGCTCTGTCTTAATGGAGGTTCCAAAAAGCTGGAAGCACTGGAAAACACGACACTATAGTTTCGAGGAGGGTATGAACTCTGACAATTCTTCCACAAGAGAGTGCACAAAGACTTTTACTGAATTAAAGACAATGACAAGCTTTGATTCTTTTGTTCCTTAAGGTGGTGAAACACAAACCAAACCAATTACGTGAGTTGTAGGATACACAGCTACACATTTGTTAAGCGTTTTTGCCAGTTGCTTCCCTTGGGCATCAGCCAATTCTGTAATGTATTGTAAAACAGTGCTTTAAAGATGGCTCTAAAATCCAAGGATATTAAGCAAGCATTAGAGCTCAAGTGTTAGTGTTTTTCCCTTTGCTGTAAATTCATGTCATCTATATAGCAAATTAACCTAGAATGTATTAAAGAGAGCACAGGCAGCAGGAGAGTGCCGTCTATGGAGTCCATATAGCTTCTTTTTTTTAATTGCAGTTAGTTGCAGTTTTTTCAACTACAAACAACACTTTGTAAAGGGATTTGAGGTTATATAGTTCCCTTAATCAACTAGTTCTTTATGGTACTTTATGGTAACCCTAATACTATAACTGTTTACCTGGTACAAATTAATTTCTGATTGGTAGCTAAAGTTAGCATAGCCTAATTAATTTACCATAAATATTACATCTGTATTACTGTATTGTCTAGGGCAATGCTTACTACAAGTAGGTTGAGAAGAATAACGTCAGTACCACAAAAAAGAGTTTAAAGAAGATTATAATATTGTTAATGCATAAATTGACCTGCCAACATATCAGACAGTGTCTTTAACTGAATCGCAGTTTAAACTTCTTAACTGAATTGTGCAACACTTTAGATTCTCAAGATTTTTAGAATTTAAATTCCAAATATTAAAAAGCAGACCATTTATTCTATGCAAGTATTTTTGAAAGAATTTTAAATGATAAAATTAATGATCATGACAAACAGACAATTGTTATTCACAATTGCAATATAAGAAAATTCAAAAGGGGTTAAAAATAAAAATGTTTTTTTTCCAGTGTATGACAAGATCTCCCTCAAAATATAAAATTTAGTATAAAAACATTGTCTTCACAGATTGAGAGATTTATCAAGCTGTTCATATCTATTCGTACAATACTTTGAAAATGAGGGAGAGCTTTGACTGTTTCACAGTAGGTTGTGAATCACAAATGTAATCATTTGTCAATTAAAACACAACCAAACTGACATAGCAAATTGGTATGTGTATGCTCAGTGCAATACACCCAATGGAAGCTGAATGTGTTTGTTGTTTTTTTATTTAGGAATCAAAAAACTATAAACAATTTATATGTTGCCAATTGCTTTAAAACACTTTAAAACTGAAGTGTCAAGAGTTTTAAAAATTATTTACAGTGTAGTGTATGCACCTGAACATGTTTTTAATTATGCAATAAATGAAGCAAAGTATAGAGGAATAAAATAAGTTCTTGACCAAGGAACTGATCTTGACCAAGGAACCAATAATTCCAAATACAATTACATTTCTTTCAAGACACTTTATCAAGGTAAGATTTTAAAAAGTGCATTGCACAATAGTGCAAAAGGAATACAAAGTAGCAGGAAATATATACACATATATATATTTATATTTATGATACAAAGCATTTTTGAAAGAGACGTTAATATCTAGTTTCATTAGTAATGTTTATTATTTCTTAGCAAAGTGAAAAAAATGCCCACATAAAACTAGCACTGGAATGGAATTTTATGCTTTCTAATGTAAAGAATGTAATACAATTCACATGGATTTTGTATTGGTTTTGGTTTATAGCATTTCATTAATAATTTGATTTAATAAGAAATGAGTTAAAGATTTACTTTGTAACGAAAATATATGTATACATACATATTATAAAAAGAGATGACATATAATAAGAATGCATCCACAGTAAATACGTATGTGTTTTGGTTGGAAGGTAATATGTTTCCAAGCCAATTAGTGTGCAATGTGCAGGATCCATTGCGCTCCCTAAAAGGCAATAAATGGTTGTTGACCCCACAGTAAGTGCAAAAACCGGGCGCAAACTGCCATGTGTTTTGCACAACTGCCCTGCTTTTTTTTGAATAACTGCAGGTATTTATACTACAAGTCTGAGTAAAAAATCTGTATATGCTCCATGAATGCAGAGCTGCCTGTTTTTAGCAGTGTTGTATTCACAAGCGGCAGCAGCCGGGGATGGGACACCTACATGCCTCTCCCCATTTGCATCATTCGGACATGCAAACTAGGGAGCACTGGTGGGCACAGGCTGCAATGGACTTGTGCTACTGATGCCACTGCGCTGTGCACTTTGCACTTTTTTTATCCAGCATAGGGTACAGAGGGCAAGATCCTTGGCACAAGTGCTTCATGAATGAGCACAAAGGAGGCAACAATGTAATTGTAAATGGCCCCTGGTTTAATTATATATCTAAGAATCAAAGCAAACATATTCATTCATTATTTTTAACTGCCTAATAAGGTTAGAAAAACATTTCTTTATATTACACTATATTGAGATTGCATTATGGAAGTATGGGAGGTGAGAGACAGCAATGGGAAAGTTAGTCTCGAGCTTGGTAAAATATAGACAAACTAGCTGGGTGGAATAACAGTAAGCAGGGGTGCTTCGCCAATGAGGCGAGTTGAGGCTGTCGCCTCAGGCAGCAGCGCCCCACTAGGTACCAGGGGCGGCAAAAATGCTGCTCCTGGTACTTTAAGAGCGAATTTCCAGGGGAGGGGGGGCAGCAGCAACTGCTGCTGCCTCAGGCGGCGGAGGGGCCAGGATCGACCCTGACAGTAGGGGGCACATTTACTAAGCTCGAGTGAAGGATTAGTAAAAAAGTAAGAAAACGTTGAATTTCGAAGTTTTTTTAGTGTGCAATGTCGAAATCGTTCGACTATTCGACCATTCGATAGTCGAAGTACTGTCTCTTTAAAAAAAACTTCGACTACATACTTCGCCACTTTAAACCTACTGAGGTACAATGTTATCCTATGGGGACCTTCCCCATAAGTTATCAAAGCTTTTTCTGATCGAAGGAAAATCTTTAGATTCGAAGGATTTCACCGTTCGATTGAACAATTTTTCCTTCGATCGATCGATCGTAGGATTTGCGGTAAATCCTTTGACTTCCATATTTGGAGGATTTTACCTCTAGGGTCGAATTCGAGGGTTAATTAACCCTTGATATTCGACCCTTAGTAAATGTGCCCCTAGATGTGAGAAGATAATATAAAGCCAATGTGTTGAGGACGTTAGAGAGGAGGGGAACTGATCACATATAGAAACAACATCACTCTAGAAAGGTAATATGGGTTGATGGAGATAATGCCTGCTAAACAGTTATGACAAATAATAAAATTATAAACACAGAGAGTTCTCACTCTCTGTAGAGATGATAAGATTTAAAAGAGTTCTGTAGCCATGTAGATATTTTTCATATTTAATTTGGCTTTTTCTCCACAACCCCTAACCCAGAATATATGAAAATTATCATTGAATGGATATTCCCAAACTGACAGACAATAAAATAAAATTCTCTAAAAGCATATCAATATAGTAAAGGACAGTAAAACCTTTTGTGCAATAAACTACTAATATAAATCCATATATAAAATAAATAAATCAGGCACTGTCCATCCATATATTGCAAAATACCTGTATGTAAATTGTTAATTTATAGTAGGAACAATTGAAAATTGTAACTCATCCAAATATAAGTGAGGCCCAGTCTTATGCTCCTGAACTTTCAGCATAGAAAGTTGATTTCAAATAGGAGTAAAGCAGGCCTATTATATTGACCACATTGTAGATGATTGCAGGTTCAACAAATTTGTTTATTTAGGAATATGCCAAAACAAAAGTTTTTCTCTCACTTTAATCTCATTCATCAAGAATTTCATTGTTCATTTTTACAGAGACTAAGTTTTACTTGCTCTTATAAATTAAAGCTCAGAAATGGTTTCCATTTGTATTAGGTACCACAGAGATCACCCACAATTGGGAATAATGAAAGCTATAACTAGGAAATGATAACTGCTCCTATATATGTAGTTGCACCCTCACTGTATTTATGCACTAATGTTTAAGTTGAGCAAAACATTCCCTTTGCTATTGGATATCTAGAACATACCAGTATTCCAGTCATAAAGCAACTTTTTTGGAACAGGTACATTTTTTATTTCATGTTATTTTGGGCCATTTATCAAACAAAATGACAATATAATTTACTGTTGCCCTGCACTGGTAAAACTGGTTTGTTTGCTTCCGAAACACTACTATAGTTTATACAAACAAGCTGCTGTGTAGCCATGGGGGCAGCCATTCAAGCACAGGATTCACAGAAGATAACAGATAACAGTTCTGAAGAATTCCATTGTATACTACAGAGCTGTGTATCCTGTGCCTTTTCTCCTTTTTCAGATTTGAATGGCTGCCCCCATGGCCACACAGCAGCTTGTTTATATAAACTATAGAAGAGTCTAAGCAAACACACAAGTTTTACCAGTGCAGCGCACCAGTATATTACATGCTCATCACTTTAAAACACTTTAATTTTTGGGTGAAACGACCCTGTTTCCTTCCTATTGTATTGATAAAAATATTCACATAAATATATCAAGACCAAAAGGAGACTGATAATGGCAGTTGGTAAATTGCTTTAATCATGTATCAAATGTGTATTTTTATATATATATATATATATTTGTGTCTTTATATAATAGGTCAAGTTAAACCAAACCATGGTGTTTCTTCTCTCATAAACCTTTGTGGAACCCCTTTGATCTAAAACTGCTTTGTGTTTATTGGTCTCTAGGGACAAACTTTGAATACTAAATTATATCAAACAGCTTTCATTTCCTTTTGTTAATACAGTGTTAAGGTTCCATAATCTCACTTTTACACCAGTATTTTAGACAATAAAAATGCAGTGAAATTGTGTGAATTTTTCGCAAAGATCTGAAAGAAAACAAATGGAAAGAATTCCCTCTACTCTTGCTCCTCAGAGAGACTTAAATTTCAGTCTTAAATAACTGTTGCTGTAGATGGGAAATGTTAAGATGTCATCTTAGTTTTTTCTGTTTTGTGGATGAAAGATAACCAACACAATGCATTTTCAAAAAAAATGTTTGTGCGGTTTATTTATTTAGACTCAAATTATTCTTCACCAACTTGGTAGAAATATTGGAGAAATAGAATAAAAAATAAATTCTGTAATATTGTTTTGTGATGTGATTAATAGTTTCCCCTGTGTGTTATCTAAGGGGAGGTAGTTAAAAGATGGTGAAAATGGTGGACCTATCTATATACTCACATATATAACTACTCTGTATATCAATATTTATAGCTGTAGATCTAAAAGTGGACCTGTCACCCAGACACAAAAATCTGTATAATAAAAGTCCTTTTCAAACTAAACATGAAATCCAATTTCTATTTTTTATTAAAGCATTCATAGCTGTTGTGAGCTCATTTAAAAATCTGAGCTGTCAATCAAATATTGTCTGCCACTCCTCTATGCCAGTGGCTCACTTTCCATTCAACAATTACTAGATGTCACTGCTCTCCGCACATTCCCCCGTTCTCTTTACCATTTAATCGTGTACCCAGGCCATGGGGATGGACATCAGGTCCCCCATTCTGCTGCACAAACAAGATTCTGAGATGATGTAAGGCTTGAATTAATAAGTGTCCACAAAATGGCTGCTGCCTGCTTGCTATAATTATGAATTCCCAGACTGAAGGAAACAAGATTCAAATAATTTATATAGTGTAATTAAAGTTCATTTTGCTTGACTAATGTGATAAAATAGGATTTTGAATAATGTATTTGGGTGACGGGTCCCCTTTAAGCTCACAATAAACTTTAATATTATGCTTGTTCAAGAAAACATCCAAGCCACTATTAAATGCATTAAAAGGATCTACCAGCACAACATCATCCGACACGGCATTCTACAACGTCACTGCCTTTACTGTGAAAAACCACCTACACTGCTTCAAATGAACGTTCTGTACCTTTCGTCTAAAAGGGTGGCCTGTTGATGTTATTTTCCAAAGTAAAGTTCCCTTGCTATCTGTTAATAATGTAATTTAATGTACTTGTAAAGAGTAATCAGGACCCCTCACAATTGCCTTTTCTACAGAGAAACCAACCCCAACCATGACAGTCTAGCCTCATACTTTAAATCCTCCGTCCCCTTTAGCAGTCTAGTTGAACATCTCCAAAACAGATATAAGCAGTAAACTTGACTGGTGGATAACTCAAAAAAATCCATTTAGTGCTTTAATATCACTGCACTGCATATTTAAGGTGAGGCCTTACCAGCGACCTATAAATGGGCAAAATTATGTTTTCATCCCTCAAGTAAATGGCATTTTTATGCAGGACAGTATTATATTTGCTTTAGTAGCCACTGATTGGCAGTGCCTAGAATTACACAGCTTGTTATCTACAAAAATTCCCATATTATTCTTAATTAAGGATACCCCCAATATACCATTTAGTGTATAACATTTATGTTTTTTCTAATTTTACACTTACCAACATTGAGGGGGTTATTTATCAAGGGTCTAGTTTGTGAGGTTTTTTATACCTTGAATAAACTCACAACTCAAATATTTTCTGATTTATGAAACAACTAGAATGGCAAAAACTTGAATCAGTGAATTCAGGGTGAAAATCCCAAATACTCACTCAGATGAATCGAGTTTTCAAGTAAAACCCCCTGAAAAAATCCCAAACATCATGAAGGTTACAAACATCTTCAAATGGTTCAATGGGCCTCTGCCATTATAATCTACATGACCTCAACAGGTTTTAGCTGTATTTGTTTTAGAGTATTTTCAGATATTTATTTTGTAGTTGAGAAAGCTTTATGTAAAAACGATGCCCAATATAGTCCATTTCAGTCCATTCCATTTAAAAGTGTATTTATCAATGGGTGAAAGTTCACCATTTGATAAATACGCCTTTAGAAATGCCATAGAAATGAATGGAGAGAGGCGGTAATTCACTCTCTAATTTCAGTCTTTGATAAATCTAACCCAGGGCTCCACAGGCAGCTTGCATTAATAGTAACAATGACTTGTGCAAAGTTTGACGCTACACATTACATTGGTGTGCCAGAAGTGATGCCACCCCACTGCCATAACTATGTCCTGCAACCTGCTAATGGTTTACCAATTTGGACCCTAATTTGCACCCTTATTGGTACATCACTGGCAATTAGTGTCATGTTCTTCTTAACTGGTACCCACTATAATGCTGGGGGGAATCCTGGGGAAAAATCTTAATAGTGTTACTCATCTTAAATATACTTCTGCGACTCTCAGGGTTGGAATTTAAACTCTTATCTGGCTGCAAGAGCTTAATTTCTCTAACAACAAGGGAGCCATTTTGAAAACAAAGGGAAGACAAAAAGGAGATGCCCAAAATATAGATAATCAATACAAACTAATAACAGTAAAAGTGAAATAGATATATTTTCTGGTGCCAGGGATAACCTTTTAGCATTTTCAGTTGCATTCTGGAAAGTTAAAACCATACAAAATGAATAGTAAAAGCCAACACAACAGTTGCCAAAAATAGGTCTAGCTATAACATTCTAAAAGGTAAGCATTAACTTCCTCTTTAAAATATTCCTAGGTCTACTTGCTTTATTTATGTATTTAATCATCCATGCCTACTCCCTTCCTCTCACTGGGCTTTGGTGACAGACTAAGACAAAGAACTGGCCAATTGTGTGTAGGTATCGGATCTCTAGGCACTCCTCCCTGTTTGGAAGGTTCATAAAATTACCTATATAGGATAGTTTCTATATGCTGTAAAATTGCGTTAACTTAAAATACACTTTGAGAATGACAAATGAGACAAAATGTTCTGAATTAAGTATTTAACCTACAAAAATTGCGTTAACTTAAAATACACTTTGAGAATGACAAATGAGACAAAATGTTCTGAATTAAGTATTAAACCTATAAAGACACCAGAAAAATTACAAAAGACCCAAACAGAACTGAGACAAAAATGAATATAAAATAGTATATATTTTAGGAGTTAGAATCATGATTTTTATGTTTATTATGTTTAGTAGAAATAAATAGTGTGCATTTCCATACAGTGTTAAAAGGCATACAGTAAAAACAAAGTGCTTTATTCTCTGTATTACTTGTTTCATCTGTGTTGTACCATATCTCAACTCCACCGTTTTATTCTGCTAGTATCCCAGAGCAGCTGACTTTTAAGGGCTTTTTTTCAAGAGCACACTATATATACTGAATACTACCATTGTTCAATTCCATTCATTCTAACTTCTAGCTCCCAGCTTGATTTAGGATGCTCCTGACTTCAGATCACACTTATATCACAATATCATCTTTGCTTGTACCATTGAACTCTTAACTACAATTTACTGCTTTCATAGCCATGCTGTTCTTTTTCTGGATTCTCAAGCTTAAAACTATGCCTCTGGCTTCTTTAAAAACTCGTGCAAAATCTCCATGACTCCATGAGCCGCTGTGATCTTCTTTATTTCCTTCTATATTTCAAACGAGCCCAAGTCTAATGCCAGGGTGGTATATTTTCCACCAACATTTGTATGCAATTAGGGCATTATAATGCCCATGCCTCATGCCACTTACTTCAATGGCAACTGTCTATCATTTTGCACTGATTTTGGATTTCTTTTCAGGCCAAAATCCACGGCGTGTGTGCAGTGGTAGGCAGATGCCGTTGAAGTCAAAGGAATTAGGAACAGGCATTATGAGGTGATATTTTATGTTTTCCCTTTGGTGTTTTTGTGTTAGGTCTAACATCTATCACCTTACTTAGTGGTAATATACTGTTTTTACTAGGTGCTTGAAAAATAACCCTTATTTACGCCAGTGGAGAAACCACCACATTTGACATTAGCCTTAAACTGGCAGCTTAGCACACACACCAGCAACTACATAGCAGTTTGCATAAAAAAGAAGGATGTGAATAGCAATAACAAAAAGGAGCCTCATGATCAACCTGCTATCTATCCTACAATAAAACTGTTTACATTATACCTTTAACCTCCACGTGTATTTCCCTTTGGTACCCAGAAAAATTCACCTGTCTAGGGAATTACTGTTAGATGTTCCTGGTAGGACCAAAACCCAGTGATGTAAGTATCAGGAAAAAAGACCTAATGACTGTGAGAGGCCCAGTAAAGACTGCAAGGGGGTGGTACATGGGTCATGTAGATGTGTGCATGTGTTGGAAGGAATCAGGAGTTAGACAATTAAGCATATACATGGGATGGTGGAGGCCCAACTTAATCTCATGGGATAAAGTTATAACCCTTTCTAAAATTCTAATTATTACTTTTTTTCCCCCACAATTCTCTATAGTCATGCAATGAAACCTCTATGAACTACATGACCTGGTTGTATATAGGATCATATTCCCTCCTCTGCTGCTTTCTGCAATTGTGGCATGTCCTACCCTAAGGATTATCCAAATAGTTGTCTCCTGTTCTCGGTCTTAAATAATGTACCTTGCAAATACAGGTATGGGACCTGTTATCCAGAATGCTTGGAACCTGTGGTTTTCAGGATACGTGGTATTTCCTAAATCTGGATCTCCATATCTAAAGTCTACTAAAATATAATCTAAACATGAATTTAACTCAATATGACTGTTCTGCCTCTAATAAGGATTAATTATATCTTATTTTGGAACAAGTACAAGGTACTATTTTATTATTACAGAGAATTACAAATTAATTTGACAAAATTGTGATGGCCTTTCTGTAATTTGGAGCTTTCTGAATAACAGGAACAATGTTCCTCCTAGGCTTTGTGCACATAACACGCAAGTTATGTGAACCTAACTATTAGACACTATTAATAACATTGACTTGATGTTATTAATAGAGAAAAATGATAAAAATATAAGAAGGCAGGTATTTTTCCCCCCAGAAAAGTTGTCATCCCTAAATGTGGAGCTGTGCATTCAGTTCTGTATTGGGTCAGTGGGTCTCTAGATGGAAGCTTAGGACATATGGCAGGCACAAGAATAGTGCTGTTAGTGTGTGGATGAGGCACCTACAAACCTGACTGTAAGAATTGAATCATGTGGGGTTGGTCCTTCCCATTAACCCAAGTCCCAGACTACAACGCAATATTTGGTGATTACATGTTATATTCTCACCAAGCTATCAGCACAAACAAATAAAGTCCCCCTTTCTCAATTCCCAAAAAACAAGACAAGGCCTCTTGACTGATAATATAGTGCACTTCAATGTGGTTCCTGCTGACTAGTGCCAGTTCTGTGTGCATGCTAAGTGCAATGGTTGTTTTGGTCATTGTAAATACAATCATAAGTTAAACTAGCAGGTCCTGACTGAGATTTATAATGGGCCTCGGCATTTCAAACAGAGGCCAAAACAGCTGTCCTGCAGGACTAATAAATAGTGAATGTCTACAGTGTCAGACTGGGGAACCTATTGCTGCCACTGACTGCCACTTCCAACAGAGATACTCCAGCCAACATTTGAGTGATGGACTCAGGGCGGCAGGACCCATGAGGATTTCTCCCGATATCTTGAAGGAACAGTCTGACCCTGTATATAGGTTTCTTTTTCAATACAGCCTATGAACCCTAGCTTATGAATATTACTCATTGTTAAGTTATTTATTACCTTATTTTAAGTAACAGGGTTTTTTACTTCTTTAAAAAAAAATCTTTGGAGCAGGCACTCAATGAAGGCAATCTTCCACCAGGCAGATACATTCAAAGTGAAGAGTTTATTGTGTCCACAGCCTTACGCGTTTCATGATAAACATACGCGTTTCATGATAAACACTTAATTATAGAGCCTATGCTTAAGAATTAATAATGAAACGCGCAAGGCTGTGGACAGGATAAACTCTTCACTTTGAATTTATCTACCTGGTGGAAGATTGCCTTCATTGAGTGCCTGCTCCAAAGGTTTTTTTCGGTTTGTCCACTCCCCTTGCTGAGAGCTCAGGATGGTGCACCTGGGCCTCTTCCCTTGTGTGGTGAGTTATCAATTTCTACTTGCAGACCCTAAACTACAGATTTTTTTTTTTTTACTTTATTTTATTTTGTACTGAGCAAAGCCGGATAACTGCTAACAAAAGAATTCACGTATATATGTTATTCTTGGTATTAATATGGTGCTTTCAAATTTCCACAGCTCTTTACAGAGATTATACATCATTCCCAACCTCTGTGGAGCCTAACATCTAATGCCACTATCACTATAATCTTTAATCAGGAGTCAGTTAACCTGCCTGTATGGCGCAGGAGGAAACCCACCCACAGAGAAGATATAAACTGTCTCATTGCAGAGATTGCCCACACTGGAATCAAACATTACACCCAAGCACTGATGTTCTACACACTCAGCCACCATATACATTGTTTTCAACTTGCTGGTCTAAACTCTTTACATTATCCAATTTTCAGGGGCTCATTGACATTGAACAACCATGGTGGAAGGCCCTTATGCTACACCTCATGTTTCTTTCATTTAGCCAATGTTTTTTTATTGCTGTGTTTTAAGTAACAAGTTTCCCCCCTTAATTTAATCCTTGGCATATGCTGTCTATAGCTGTTTGGCAGCTCCTGCAGGTTATGTGAACCAAAAGGCTGCAGGTTTAACATTTTTAAAATATGATTATATTTCTTTTTCTATACCTATTATGGGCCCTAGCCTCCAGCAAGTTGTACTTTAACAGGAGCTGGATGGCCGCAGGTTTAACTTTTCTCAAATATGTACGTATTCAGTTGAAACAACCTTGGAATTTTAACTACATAAACAGGACCTTGTCAAACCCCTCTTCTGGTTCTATATTATCTTCAATTTTACCCTGTCCCTTAAAGAATACAAGCATTAACTGGTAGAGTCAAGAGATAATGGTGTATATTTATTAAAAAGTGAAGTTAGAGATCGCCACAGTCCTCTAGAGTGAAATTCCGCCACTTTCCAAGAGTATTTATCAATGTGTGAACGTTCATCCCATGGAAATGAATGGAGAGTGTCGGAATTTCACACTAGAGGATGGTGGCAATCTCTAACTTCACTTTTTGACAAATATGCCCCATTGCTGGAAGGATACAGTAGCGTTACTACGGAAGAAGCAGGCCCTGTAGCCAGGGTTGCCATCTTTTCTGGAAAAATACCAGCCTTCCTATATATTTAGCATTTTTCCCTAATAATAACATTAGGGTCAACCATCATTTTAACCGGCCAGACCGGGCCTGCAGGGGAACTCAAGTCAGCTTCCTCTATGGGGGGGGGGGTGTGCAGGTTACCCGTGACAGATGCAAATTTCAGCCAGGGTAGAGTCCCAAAAAATATTTTGCATTGGGGTCCAGGCCTCCAAAGGTATGCCATTGGAAGGATGCTCTTAAGCTTGTTCCAGAGTAATTCATTATGGTAGATAGATATATCCAGATAAAGTTTCTGAAAAGGGCATATTTAGGCCCCATATCACATGACAAAAATGTATGACAATGAATCTGACCAATTACTAAATGTAGGAATGAGATAAACTCTCTATTCCATGTTGTGTGGTGTTCATTGTTAATCCAGCAAGTGTTTTTGGGGTATAGCCTTGCGATTCCAAGAGGAAAAACTAGCTCTCTGGACTAACAGGTGGCCTACTACTTGGGAGGTATGATACAATAGCTATTAGTAACACAACCTGTAGCTATTGTATCATACCTCCCAACATTTTGGAAGTAAAAAGAGGGACAAAATTTTTTTTTTTGCACATAGCACAGTGAAACATTTTGACCACGCCCTTTCTGTGACCACATCCCCTAATTACAATGTTCATTTTACAAAATTTGGCAGGTTATGAAAGTTTGAAAATAATTCTCCTTAGCTAAACTGTTTTTTTGTGTCTCAAAATTGTTACAAAGTATCTTATTTGTACCTGTTAGTTGTTCTGTGCTCTCTGCTAAAAGCCAATTAAGTGAAACTTTGTTTCTTTTTCTGGCTGTTCAGTGCAGAGAAAATAGGGACTTTCCAGTACAAATGAGGGACTGCGGGTTGGACTGTCAAAAGAGGGACTGTCCCTCCGAAAAAGGTACAGTTGGGATGTATGATTGTATTATGCTAAAAAATGCCATTTCTATGCATTGGAAATCTCTTGATTCTACTTCCATACAATTTTGGGTTATAAATTACTCCCTTCTCTGGCATTTACCAGAATGTGTAGATTGCCAAACCAGGCCTTCTAGTACCCCAAACTCAGTAGGGCCCAAGGTAGCACAAAGATATTGAAAGGGCCTGAATATACAAGGCCGTCTTTTTGCTATTTTAAAGGACAATGGAACCCTGGATTGCTGGGGGGGACCAAATCACAATTTTGTTTTTTTTCAGGCAGGTATTACTTTTAAGAAAAAATGCAACAACCCAGTGAAATAAAAGTAAAATAGCTGCATTGCTTTCTCTGGTGCATCAGAACAGTGCATTTTTTTCCTAGAAGGAGAAAAACATTTTTGTTTCTATTAACAACATTGGAGGCTAGGTCAGAAAAATATCAGACAGGTGTCAAATATATTACTGATATTTAGCCTTCCTACTTTTTGCACATTGAGTGAAGACAGTGGCAGAGCTGGGGGACTCCTTGTGAAGAGAAAACATAGCTGAGCCAGAATAAACATAATTAGGGAATTTGAAAAGTATAAATATGAACTATAAAACTCTGAGGAGACAGAAAAAACACTACATGGTCAAACCATGCCAAAACTGTCATTGTGTTTGTGGCACTGGTACACAGGGCCGCCATTAAGGGGGCACAGGTGGTACAACTGTACCTGGCCTGGGCCTAAAGGATTCCCGGCTGTGCTGCAGTTTTCAAAAGAGCCAGGCTTTGAAGCCAAGTCCCGAACCGTCAAACAGCTGAAGACCCGAAGTGCGAAAAGTCCAGAAGTTGCGAAAACAGACTAAATTGAAAAGTTCCGAAGTCACAAAAACAGACTAAATTGAAATCCTGTAGCGGTGAAAAGACCCGAAGTAAAGAAAACAACCGAAATTGAAAACAGCTAAAGTTGAAGTCCTGAAGCTGCGAAAAGAACCAAAGTCACGATAACAACCGAAATTGAAGTCCTGAAGTAGCGAAAAGACCCGAAGTCACGAAAACACCAGAAGTCATGAAAACAACCGAAACTGAAAACACCTGAAATTTAAATCCCGAAACTGCAAAAAGATCGGAAGTAACAAAAACTCCATAGGCCCATATCTCCCAACAATTTGGTAGTAAAAAGAGGGACAATTTTTAACCACGCCTCTTTGTGTGGCCACACCCCCTAATTACCATGTTAATTTTACAAAATTTGGCAGGTTATGAAAGTTTGAAAATATTTCTCCTTAGCTAAACTGTTTTTTTATGTCTCAAAAATGTTACAAAGTATCTTATTTGCACCTGTTATCTGTTCTGTGCTCTCTGCTAAAAGCCAATTAAGTGAGAAACTTTGTTTCTTTTTCTGGCTGTTCAGTGCAGAGGAAATAGGGACTTTCCAGTACAAATGAGGGACTGCGGGTTGAGCTGTCAAAAGAGGGACTGTCCCTCCGAAAAAGGGACAGTTGGGAGGTATGTAGGCCCATGCCACCAATTTTTTTTTAAAAAAATATTCTCTGGGGCCACAAATTTTTTTTTAGGGCCCTGGCACTAGGGTTGCCACCTGGCCGGTAAAAGTGATGGCTGATCCCAATGTTATTAATAGGGAAAAAAGATAAATATATAGGAAGGCCGGTATTTTTTTACACAAAAGGTGGCAACCCTACCTGGCACCAATGTTTTTTTTAAAAAAAAACTTTTATGGGGGGCCCTGGCTCCAATGTTCTTTTTTAACTTATAGGGGTGCCTGACAGGCAATATTTTAAAAAATACTTTAATGGGGGACAGGTGTGGGCCCTGAAAATGTTGTATGGGGCCCTGTGATTTCTAATGGCGACCCTGCTACGTATGTAATAAAAGAGGAAGTACACCTTCAAAGAACTATACGTGTGACGTGTTGTACATTTCCAAATGACAGACATTATAGCTTTCTTGCTGACTAAAATAATGGTAACACAATGTGGCCAGCAGCTTTTCCAGCTATATCAGTCTCACTACAAACAGCCGGCACCTAGTTTCCGTCAATGAAACCCCGCCCAAACTATTTACCGCCGCCCCTAGATGTGACGCAGCATCAGGTATCACTCCGCCTTAGGTTTACCATTCTTGCCTCTCACACACTTGGACAAAGTAGTTCGGCAGGCGGAGTAGGACTAACCGATTGGGGCTCTAGTGCCGCCAGAGATGGCGGGAGAGCAGCGGGAAGGGGGTGGAGGAGAGGTCGGGGATCCGCCCGCGGCCCCCGTGCGGCTACTGCAGAGCCTGCGGGGAAAAATATGTGAGTATGACAGAATTGTGACTTAAACGCGTGCCATACAGTTGTGTGTGTCCCATAGTGACTGGGATATTCACTGATGTGTAGCCTGTCTGTATATAGGTACAACATACATTGGTCGAAACCATTTAATCTGTAAACAGGGCTCTTTTTATATCACTGCTGTTAAGCACGAAGCTGGGACATGAGCTGGGACAGTTCGCAGTTGTTTAGATGTTATTGAACTACAATTCCTGTCATTCTTAAATCATCGTGTCATTCAATCTTCAAAGCATTAGGGATTAGGGGTTGTTTTCTTTTAAACCTTGTCATAATCTCTTCCTTATTTCAGAAAAAAAACCGAGAAAAAAATGCCTTTAGATTGTGGCTCACTTGCTGCTGCTGAAATACAACTCCATCTACATCATCATTTAGGGTCTTGTAGTTCAGCACCAGCTTGGGCGCCAGGCAAAAGGCATATTGATGGTACCAGCTGGTTACAGTGCTCCCTTACAGCTGTTATTATACCTGACTTATTCATTTTATGCCAGGTATTTGTTATGCATTTTTATAATCAAGTAATATGACTACAGGGTTGGCTCATGGCCAGTATCTTCCCGGCCCGGCCGGTGAAAATGACAATTGTTGACGATTTTATCAATGGGCAAGAAAGATGAAAACACAGGAAGGCTTTTTTTCAGAAAGCGTGGCAACTGTGAAGGTATTGGCGTACAGGGCAGCGTGGATCTTTTAAGATCCTGAGTGGTTTGTAGCTTCTTGAGCGGGAGACAAAAAGCTTAAAAATCACTACCCTCTGTTTTATTGTTAAATGCAAAATTAAAGACTTTTTAAAAAAAAATCACTTCCCTCATTTATAGTGACTGGGAATAATGCCCTGGCCTCTTATCTGTAATTAAAGGGTAATTGCCAACTGACAGACGCTTACTGGCAGCACTGACCACCCTGCGGCAACTCCCATCGACTTACAAGAGATAACAGCCCATCGATTTACTTTGCCTATCCCCTACTTGGGGGTAGGGTTGCCACCTGACTGGTATTTTACCGGCCTGGCCGGTAAAAATGATGGCTGATCCCAATGTTATTAAAAGGGAAAAAAATATAAATATATAGGAAGGCCAGTATTTTTTTCTAGAAAAGGTGGCAACCTCACTTGGGGGGGGGGGGGCAATATTGAGTATTTTGTTTATTTCCCAAGGAGCCACGAGATGCTTGCATCTACCACTTACCATTGGCCATGTAGTGCCGCGTATAAATAGAATTTCTTGTATAGTAAAGACCTATGAACCTATGAAGAGGGATGCACATGAATGAATGTAGTTCAAGTATGGAATCTTTTTGTACCAGAAATCAGATATCCATAAAGCTCAGAATTTCAGAAGGCCATCTCCCACAGAGTTTATTCTAAGTTAAAAGTTCACATTTTAAAAAACCCCCAAAAAACCGAGTGCTTTTCTGTGTAATAATAAAACAGTACTTTATACGTGGTGATAAGTAAGTTGTATAAATCAATATTGGGGGAAACTGTCCTTTGGGCTTTATGTAATGTTTAAATCTCTTAAAGAGATACAGCACTGACACCAGAAATTAAACCATTTGTACATCTATCATAGTATTGGCTTTGTTTGCTACTTGTAATTTTGCCATAAAGTATTTGCTCAAAACATTATCCATCTGACTCCCCGTGCTCGTCTATGAGGGGGCTGCCATATTTGTGCAGCAGGAGTCCGTTCGCATTAGAAACTTTAACTGACAGGCTGAGATGGGACAGTCAGGTTGGCAAAACAGTCAGGTTTAGGAACATTAAACAGACCTCTTGGCAAAAAACAATCAACATGACCTATAGGTTACTTTTGATGGACATTCATATTTTAAAAAGTTGTTTTTTAGCGTCAGTATCACTTTAAGGTATAGGCTTTTCTATTACCCAAAGAAAAACCTTATTTGAAAATCCCAAGCGTTACAGATAATAGACCCGATACCAATATAATGCCATTATTTTATTAGTCGAGTTGGCTGTATCGATTTATATGTGTATTGTAGGCATTGTTGAACAAATATTTATACTTTTTATCATAGTCTTGCGACTGTGATGCCATGCCATTCACTTGGATCCAGTTTAAGTTCCATGGATTTTGGATTGTACTGTAGGAGTTTTCTTACAAATCGGGCATGGAGATACGGTTTGTGATTGGGAGACTGCTTGGTGAAAATTGTAGAACATTACATCTCGGAACAGAGCTGAGCGCCAGTCTCATAAAACTCTATAGAGTGAAGATATCCATTTGATTATTGTAGTGAATGGTTGCAGACTTTCAAGGAATCTGTACTTTGATATATATAATATCAATAGGGATTTTATTGCAATTGGGTTCAATAATTGAACTTTATTAAGTAATTTATAATGCTTTAGGCAGCAACACAACAATACTGTAGAAAATTAACACCCACAGATACAGGCACACTTTTTTAAAGGATAAGGAAATCTAAAATCACTGGTGAGTGCAAAGTTTTTCAGGACCTCTTCATTAATTCTAGTTGCTTATCTCCTAGACTGGGTGTCCCCTTTCACCAAAAATGCACCGGCCTGGGGTACAGTTAGCAGTTGTTGTCATTTTTCAGATCATTGAGGAATCACGTAAAAGGGCCAGCAAACCCCCAAAAAAAGTTTATATACTTTGCGTTCCTACGGAAGTTGTTATAAAAAAAAAGTTTATATACTTTGCGTTGCTTCGGAAGTTGTTATATGTTTTATTTATATATATATATATATATATATATATATATATATACACACACACACACACATATACATACACTTAGCCTATCAAATAGTTACATCGCATAGCAGAATTGCAAAACTTTATTTCTTCTGGCCCATGCCACACAAGACATGCCTCTTTATCAAATTTTGGTTTTGAAGCCGGAGTTCCCCTTTAAAGGGGTTGTACACCTTTACAGAGTGGTATTCTGAGACAATTTGCAATTGGTTTTTATTTTTTTTATTGCGTTATATAGCTTTTTTTATTCAGAATGCTCCAGTTTGCTGATTGCTATGATCCAGATGACCCTAGCAACCATTCATTGAGATGAATAACATACTAGAATATGAATAGGAGAGGGCCTTAATTGAAAGATGAATAATAAAAAGTAGCAATAACTATAAATGTATAGCCTTTCAGACTGGTTTTATATGGGGTCGGTGACCCCCATTTGAAAGATGGGAAAGAATCAGCAGGTGAAGGCAAATCATTCAAAAAGAAAAAATGAAGGCCAATTGAAAGGTTAGTATTTTACCCTTGGAAATGGTGACCACCAAAGTGGCCTAAGCCATAGATTAAAGGAGAAAGAAACTCAGTGGGCGCAAAAACCCTCCCCCTCCCCTGTGTTGCTTCCCCTCCCTCCTCCCCCCTGGCCTACCTGTCCCGCTGGGCAAATGCCCCTAACTTGTTACTTACCCTTCTGCGCAGGTCCAGTCCACAGAGTTCACAGACGCCATCTTCTTCCACACAATCTTCCTGCTTTGACCGGCGTTTTGGCGCATGCGCAGTAGGAGCATTTCACCGGTACGGATCTACTGCGCATGCTCCAAAAGTCACGAAGTTAAATCGGAAAACTTAGTGACTTTTGGCGCATGCGCAGTAGATCTTTACCGGCGAAATGCTCCTACTGCGCATGCGCCGGTCAAAGCAGAAAGAAGACCGCGCCTGTGAACTCCGTAGACTGGACCTGCGCAGAAGGGTAAGTAACAAGTTAGGGGCATTTGCCCAGCGGGACAGGTAGGCCAGGGGGAGGAGGGAGGGTTTTTGCGTCCACTGGGTTTCCTTCTCCTTTAATGGCACAGGTCCTGGTGTAACTGTACAACCCCTTCATGATTCTGTGAGGAGGATGTTGGTGTGCAAGACCTTGGAGATTATTACTGATATTCATGATGGCACATGCAGTTGGCTGCTTATGAATGCTTTATCTTGCAGCCAAATCCTAAATGTTAAAAATTTGGCTAATCTGCACACAACCCACAAGCCACATTGAGCTGGCTGTTTCTTATAAAGAAGGGGAAGTGTTGATGAAAAGAACCAGCTGTCTGACGTTTGACTTCATTGCTCCATAGACATTAGACAACATCAGCAGACTCTCACCCATGAGGAAGTAGCCCAGGGTGACGGTGCCCTACGTTTTTGGTTGGTTTGTAGAATCCTGTACATCTTCGTTTGAATCAAGAGTGAATAAAAACATGAAAGCATACATTGGCCAGCCAAGACATTTGCTCCTTCTTTTGCGTCTGATCATCTGATCTGTTTCATTTCAAATTTTAGTGAAAAAGGATTGTGCCACTCACAGCATTTTAGTGAAAAAAAACAAAAAAAATGTTTATTATTAAGCCTCAACATTTCGAACCGCAACCATAAACGATTACCTTATCGGCAGAGTGGTATTGTAATACACAGAACGAAGAGCGCCCACCATTTGCGACAGTGGTCGGACCAACGTAAGGTGTCACTAATAACATTCCATGATAGCCGCCGAGGTCTGCAAACGATTAATCTCCTTTTGTGCACCTATAGCAACTCTGCCGGCTTACTGACAGTCCATTGGCCACGTCCCTTTACATGTCATTGTGAAGGGAGCTCCCTGCTGTCATACAGGGGGCCACCCGTCTCCTAGATCTCCGCACAGATAATTAGTCTTCCCCATTTGGACTTCACTCTTCACAGGAAAGCCCTGTTGGGAGCGCCGAGTTTAGTGAAACACCTCATTCTCGCTCACCACCATACGGGCAGTATTACACTGTTTGTGAAGCCAGCGCATCTAACGAGGTTGTCCAAATAGACTGTGCTGCACAAAGGGAAGTGGTGCTGATCTTCCGGATCACACATAGCTGCAATAAGACCATATTCTAATACCTTCAGTGAGTAATCGGACTACTTGGTCCGTCGACCTGGCAGGGGCCTACCGACTATCTCTGTGGTCAACCCCTGGTGCCAGCCAAGACATTTGGCATCTGTTTCACATATATATATATATATATATATATATATATATATATATATATATATATATATATATATATATATATATATATATATATATATATATATAATATATATATAATATATATATATATATGTATGTGTTTGTATGTATGTATATGTATGTATGTATATATATATATATATATATGTATGTATATATATATGTATGTATATATATATATATGTATGTATATATATATATGTATGTATATATATATATATATATATATGTATGTATATATATATATGTATATATATATATATATATTAGAATACTTAAAGGAGTGGTTCATCTTAAAGTTACAGTATGGCTAATTTTACGCATCTTTTCAATTGGCCTTCATTTTGTCTTTTTTTTTTTTTTTTAATAGTTTTTGATGTATTTGCTTTCTTGTTTCCGGCTTTCAAATGAGGCTCGCTGTCCCCATCTACAAAAACAAATGACTTGTAAGGCTACAAATATATTGTTATTGCTACTTTTTATTACTCATATTTTCGTTTCTGATTAAAGGGGTTGTTCACCATCCAAACACATTTTTCAGTTCAATTGTTTTCATATTGTTCACCACAAATAGAGAAAGTTTTGTTAGGTGAACAACCCCTTTAAAATAAGTGCATTGTTGCTAGGGTAATTTGGGCAACAGCAGCCACATTGCCCAAACTGCAAACAGCAGAGCTGCTGAAAACTAGTTGTAAGTTGTATAAGAATATTACTTGTTTGACTTCTTACATATAAAAATATTGTAAGAAAAGGAGCAGACGTCGGTTTGTCTGCTTCATTTCTCTACAATCATTTTCTCTTAAAATTCATTATGATATGGCTTTGTATTTGGTTCAGGATTTTTCTGAATCTCGGCAATTTAAATAGGCAATGAAAACTTGTATTCAGTACATCCCTCATAATTTCACTGCGCCCAGTGACATGACTTTAGGTGTTCATACACCTCGTTTGGCAAGGTCAGCAAATGAGCAATCTTTCCCCCGATATGCCCACCTAAGTTGGGTGATATAGGGCTTAATCGAATTGTTGGCCCTAAGGCAAAACAGTTGCATTGCAAAAGCAGGAATAGGAGCCATTGGCGTGAAGACTGCATCAACTAAAACTTGCCCAATCAACATCCTCCCAATTTTTGGCCAGATATCTGTCATTTGGACTTGCTGAAGGGCTCCACTGGCAGATAAGCTGCTGAATCTAAAAACCCAAATCGGCAGCTGAAAATCTAACTAATAGGGATGCACTGAATCCAGGATTCCGCTTGGTATTTGCCCAGGATTTTGGCCAAATACTCGTGCCTGGCTGAACCGAATCCTTACAATCATGTGACTTTGTCACAAACTAGGAAGTAAAAAGATTTTTAGCCGTGCGCTGCCTGCGTGGCTCTTCCCCCCCTCATTTGCATATGCAAATTAGGGGTTGGGTTTGGTATTTGGTCAAATCTTTCACAAAATATTTGGCCGAATCCAAAATAGTGGATTCGGTGCATTCCTACTAACTAACTTCCTATATCTATTCAGAGCGTAAACCCCATATGTAATAAAAGCTGATAAGTTTGCCCAGTAGCAGTAGTGACCAGTAAATTCTGCCAGCTGATTGGTTGTTATAGCTTAACGCTCCTGGGCAAACTTTGTGCCTCTTTTTAGAACCAGCCCTTTAAAGAACCCCTAAAGAGCTGGCTACTTATGGCTAATGGAACATGATAGTCACTCAGAGCCTTGGCTAGTAGAGCCCAGCCTGAAGGCCACTTAGGGACATTTTGAATGAAACATATAGAACATCCATTATGGTAAGATTTTGGGTGAACGCTTATTTAAAGTATAGATATTCTTCGGATTTTGGCCGATACAGCAATGCTTCATATGTTTGTAACCTGGTTATGGGCTAATGGGGTCCCTGGCTAAATGTTAGGCCTCAAGTGGGTGTTCAACTGAACAAATCAGAGACCACTGCTCTAGTGCATTAGGCATTTCTTGCAAATTTAGTTGGAGGAAGTTATATCTGCACCCTCTAGATCATGTGACTGCCGCTAGTCACACAATTTTGGTACCAGATACAATGGTTCCTCCCTAGTAGAATCACACAAATTATGTTTTCTGATCAGTGGTTGTGGCAAAGTTTTTGTAATCGTGTAATTATTTATCACACAAACCTGGGGGAATTTTGGTTTCCCCATATTTGTTAGTAATTTATTTTTTGGGCTTCCCCTACTAATGAAATATTGATAAAAACTAAACTCTCTTGTGGGTTGATGATGAAGTGGTATTTATGTTGTTTACTTTTGTTACCAATGTGTTATTTTTTTGTATATGTAATATTATTACAGTGCAGCAAACCTATAATCAGTTGGATTATGAATAAAGGTAGTCATTGTACATCAATGGAATTCATTTGCATATATGCTTGGCTAAAAAAAATATGGATATGCTTGTTAAAATTACACATTACACAAAATACAGGTTCCCTAAAAAAAAATCAAACTTCTAAATATTCCATACAAAGTAGGGTATAATTCAATAAATATACTAATAAACATTGCTAATAAACCTATTAATCCCTAAATGTTGATAGACCATAAAACATTAGATCTCTCTCTCTCTTTATTGTCATAAGAATATGCTTTTAAAAACCACATAAAGTATTTATTTGTTACGTAAAGGGGTTGTTCTCCTCTGTGTTAACGTTTAGTATGATGTAGAGAGTGATATTCTGAGACAATTTGCAATTGGTTTTCATTTTTTTATTATTTGTGTTTTTTGTTATTTCGATTTTTATTCAGCAGCTCTCCAATTTGCAATTTCAGCAATCCGGTTGCTAAGGTCCAAATTACCCTAGCAGCCATGCATTGATTTGAATAAGATAATGGAATATGAATAGGAGAGGGTCTGAATAGAAGGATGAGTAATAAAAAGTAGCAATAGCAATACATTTGTAGCTTTACAGAGCATTTGTTTTTAGGTGGGGTCAGTGAGCCCCATTTGAAAGCTGGAAAGAGTCTTAAGAAAAAGGCAGATAATAAAAAAAACCCCTAAAAAATAATGAAGACCAGTCAAAAAATTCTTAGAACTGGCCACTCTATAACATACTAAAATGTAACTTAAAGGTGAACCACCCCTTTAATAATAATTACCTGACAGGAAACCTTAAAGGAGAACTAAACTCTAAAAATTTGTATGGCTATAAATTTCATATTTTATATACTGAACTTATTGTTTCAGCCTAAAGTTTCAACTTCTTAATAGCAATGATCCAGGACTTCAAACTTGTCACAGGGGGTCGCCATCTTGAAAAGTGTCTGTGACACTCACATGCTCAATTGGCTGATTATTAAATCCTGATGCTTATTACACTGGTTTCTGAGCTGCCATGTAGTAATTATCTGTATTAATTACTAATCAGCCTTATATTTCTATTCTATATGTACTGTATATTGTGAGTGGGTCCCTAAGCTCAGTAAGTGACAGAAGCACAGAACATGTGCAGTGAATCAGCAGAAAAGAAGATGGGGAGCTACTGGCGCATCTTTGAAGACACAGATCTTTACTGCTAAAGGGCTGTGGTTGCCTTGGCTGGTATAGAAACCTAAAACATAATGTGCAACATTTGTACCCTACTTCTTTAGTTAGGCTTTAGTTCTCCTTTAAGGGTGCCTCTTAAATGGAGCGTTTCCCTTGCAGGAATGGCTTCTCTCACATGTTGCCTGTGGAAGTGTAATAGGGAGCAAGTAAATATGAACTGGCCAACAACTAGCCTTTCTGTATAATGGGTTTCCGGATAACGGATCCCATACCTGTACCTGTGAATTTCTGGTAAAAAGTAGTGATACCAGGGATATTTGGGCCACAGAGAGTTTAACTTCTGCCTGCCAATACTAATCTGACAAAATGGCTATTCAATTAAATAGTTTTGGGAGCTAGGATTCTTATTCAAATACTTCTATTGTGTATATTTATAGCTTCTATTTAATTAAACAGTATTAATACTCTATACCTTATTCATTATAGAGAGAGAGAGTGAGGTTTATGTCTTTCATTATGTTCACTCTGTTAATAAGTGGTGACTCGTGCACTTGTTTAGGAATTTTAGGGAATAAAGAGAGGGGTTATTAAACTTAAATTTGCATTCCATGATTTCCATGATTACTACCTACTGTAATTGCATTGCTTTATTATGTTTTGTAAATATTTACTAAATACTGATGAAATATGTGCAATTAGGAATCCTTTAGCTCCTTTATGGCTGCTCTTGCTGTATTATGTTGATTTATAAGGATGGCTATCTTTTATAAACAGCAAGATTAAACACAGGATAACTTTTCAATTGGCCTTCATTTTTTTTTATTTTTCTTTTTTAATCATTTGCCTTCTGATACTTTTCAGTTTTCAAATGGGGTCACTGACCCCATCTACAAACACATACTCTATAAGGCTACAGATGTATTATTATTCCTAGTTTTGACTACTCTTCTTTCTATTCAGGCCCTCTCCTATTCATATTCCAGTCTCTTATTCAAATCTAGCAACCAGTTTGCTGAAATAAGCTGCTGAATAAAAAGCTAAATAACTCAAAAACCACAAATAATAATAAATGAAAACCAATTGTAAATTGTCTCAAAATATCACTCTACATCATACTAAAGGTTAATTTAAAAGTGAACAACCCCTTTAACTGATATTGCAACAGGACCCTTTATCTGGAAGCTTGTTATCCAAAAAGCTCCAAATTACCATAAACCCATATCCCATAGAATTCATAGTAGGTAATTCTAATTTTTTAAAAATAATTTATTTTTTCTTTCTAATAATAAAACAGTACCTTGTACTTGACGGAAGCTCCAAATTAGTGGCAAAACAATTCTGTTGTGTTTATTTAGTGTTTAAATTTTTTATAGACTTAAGATATGGTGATCCAATTTATGGAAAGACCCCTTATCTGGAAGATCTTCTACCTGTACCAGAATTCATTATTGAAGTTGAGTTAAGAATGACTGAGTTTGAAAGAATTCTCAAAAACCGCGTGTCAATGCCGGTACCTCTCTTCATTGACAAAATAAAATGTGCTTTATTGAAATACCGCACAGCCCACTTCTCTGAGTTTTTGCGCAATCTCTTTCCTTTTTAACAGGAAGTTGCTGTGAAACTGTCCTAAATACCAAGCTCACACAACAATTTCAGTTTTGTTTCTTACAAAGAGAAAAAAAATTCTGCAGCTTGTCATTGAGGTGGGGTTTTATACTCAACACAGATTGTGGGTAAAAGACAATCGTAGAAGAAAAAAAAAAGATTGTGGTTTCCGTTTGAGATTGAAGTTGCACAGAAGCACAAAAGGCTTCATTTGTTTCCGAGCGTCTGTCTCTTACAGCAGCTCTTATCATTCACAAGGAAGGGCCATTTATTTCCTTTCCACAAAGTCTTTTTGTTAAATAGAAAAAATACATCTTTTCAGTTTTTTTGTATTGGGCAGCTGTATTTGTTTTTGTTTTGTTTTTTGGTACATTTTTTTATCATTCAAAAATTATAAGCGATTAAACATACCTTCAAATTTCCATAAATACACGCATCCCAATTTAAGGTAATTTACCTTGATTGGTTCTTTCTAGTTTAAAGCACAGGCCAGTGTTAAAGTTTTTTACAACTATCACTTCAAATATAGGGTTGTTTTATGAAAGAAAATGTAATTCTAAGCAACTTTTCAATACGCTTTAAAGGAGAAGGAAAGGTTGAAATTAAGTAAGCTTTATCAGAAAGGTCTATATAAATACACCAGTAAACCATCAAAGTAATGCTGCTCTGAGTCCTCTATCAAAAGAAACACAGCATTTATTTCCTTCTATTGTGTACACATGGGCTTCTGTATCAGACTTCCTGTTTTCAGCTTAATCCTCAAGGTCTAGGGCTTGAGCATGCTCAGTTTGCTCCTCTCCCCCCTCCCTTTTTCCCCCTCCCTGCTTAAATCTGAGCCCAGAGCTATGAGTGAGCAGGGAGAGACTCAGGCAGGAAGTGGTCACACCAAGATAATATGGCAGCTGCTGTCCTAAACAAACAGAGAGCTTCTAGAGCTGTTTACTTGGGTATGGTAAAGCATTCTGCAGAAAAAATATAGTGGTATAGCTTGCACTATTGTGGCTAATCCATTTTCAATAAACTGCTTTGGTAGCTTTCCTTCTCCTTTAAAGCAGTTTTAAAGTTGTTGGTTTTGTAACAGAAATTAACTCTCCTCCAAGCAAGACTTTTATTGCCACAATGTTAGAAAAATACCTCAGTGTAAGGGGAGTTCAAATAGCCAGTCCACACAGGGCAATATAGGTTCTGGGATTTCACTCCGGCTCCCAGGGCACTCTCAAAAATTGATTTCAAACAAAATTAAGCCAGTGAACCACTAATTAAAAGTCAAAATGATTTTAATAAAAATTGGTACATACTGACCCTTAAATAATCCACCTTATGCGTTTCGTACCCTCCGGTACTTAGTCATAGTTCGACACTTATGATTAAGTACCGGAGGATATGAGATGCGTAAATTGGATTATTTAAGGGTCAATATGTACCAATTTTTTATTATGTCAGCTTAATAAAAACCTTTTAACTTTTAATTAGTGATTCACTGGCTTAATTTTGTTTGAAATCAATTTTATTGCCACAATGCCTTCCATGTTTCTATGCAGGCCTGTTAATCGTAGAAAGGGATAGCAATTTCTTTTGCAAATCATTTAAAGGGAGGGTATGCAGTTTGATCACAGTTCTTTACTGGGGCCCCCTTTGTCTTGGCTATATACCCCCGTACACTTCATAACCCCTTAAGGTCGAGGTCACACAGGGCATTGTTTTTAAAACCACATATACAACCGAAAATATATTTAGCTGAAATATGCCATGTACTGTATTTTCAATATGCCGGCCAAACTCTCGTGAGATGGATTGAGCATAGGTATGGGATCTGTTATCCGGAAACCCATTATCCAGAAAGTTCCAAATTACGGAAAGACCGTCTCCCCTTGACTCCATTATAATCAAATAATCCGAATTTTTAAAAATTATTTCCTTTTTCTCTGTTATAATAAAAGAGTACTTTGTACTTGATCCAAACTAAGATGTAATTAATCCTTATTGGAAGCAAAACCAGCCTATTGGGTTTATTTAATGTTTACATAATTTTCTAGTAGTCTTAAAGTGTGAAGATCCAAATTACGGAAAGACCCGTTATCCGGGTCCCGAGCATTCTGGATAACAGGTCCCATACCTGTGTAGAACGAGTTGTCCATGTCTTATTAGATCCTCATGTATTATACACAGTAGCAACATTTTGATTTTTACAATTTTATTTTAATAATTTCAACAAGTAACATTGCAACACTGTGGTTTGTTTTTAACTTTGTTGTAAACTGTTATTTAAAAGTAGCCTTTTGGTTCCCTATAATGGGTTTAGATAAATTAACCATTTAAGCAACACTTATGTGCAGCAATGAAAGTTGGTTTGATTGGCAGTCGCTAAATGCTGACAATTACATCACGTCAATCAGACTGTTGTTTGCCCGCCTTATCATGGGTATAAAATGCATTTTCAATATTGAATTGTTACTTTGAGAAAGGCCTGGGACCAGGCCCAAACGTCAGTCTGTAACTTCTACAATAAATCATTTTTTCCTTTTAAGAAGTCCTGAGAGTGCGGACCTTATTGCATTTTGGTATATACATACATATATATACATACATACATATACACACACATTTGCGGCGTTGTATGCTGGTGGCGTAATTACATTTCGTAATTGTTGATCAGTATGGCTACATTTTGCATGTAAATTTCTTTTGCATTTGGCTTTTTTTCACAAAAGTTTACTAAAATTCTTCTGACGAAATTGTGGGGATCGAGAAAAACCATAAATGCATGTTGGGAAAAGAAGATTACAGGCAGAAAATGCAATTATCATACGTGTGTGGTTTCATTGGCGTATGCAACACTCTACCAAGCGTTTTTAAAAATGCCCCATGTGACCTTGCCCTTAAAGAAAAACGTAAATTAAAAGTGGCTGCTTTGATTTTACAGTGACCTACTTACTAATGATGAACTTAAACCAAATCTTTAAACTAAATAGGCGGTTAGCAATCATTTTTACTTGCTTGTTGCAAATAGCATTAGATTCTTTGTAGCCATGCAGTATGTAGCGACATGAAGGCTTAGTTTGTCATGCAGCATGAGGATATTGTGTCCTATTTTAAAGGAGAACTAAACCCTAAAAATGAATGGCTAAAAATGCCATATTTATATGATGACCTTATTGGACCAGTCTAAAGTTTCAGCTTCTCAATATCAGCAATGATCCAGGACTTTAAAATTGTCACAGTGGGTCACCATCCTAGAAAGTTCTTCGGACACTCCCATGCTCAGTGGGCTATGAGAAGCTTTTGAGAAACTGAGCTTAGGGGTCGTCGCTACAAGGCTGATTATTAAATTATTATTAATGAATTATTACATTATTATTATTTCTCCTACTTAATGTAACTGAATCAGTCTCAGTGGGACTTGGCTTTTAATATTTAGTGCTGTTTTTAGATTTTCCAGGGAGCTATTATCTTGTGTTAGGGGGCTGCTATCTCGTTACCTTCTCATTGTTCTGTTGTTGGACTGCTATCACTCCAACTTTCAGTAAAAAGTGATTGAAGTTTATCAGAGCACAGGTCACATGACTGGAGGCAGCTGGGAAATTGACAATATGTCTAGCTCCATGTCAGATTTCAAAATTGAATAGAAAAAAATCTGTTTGCTCTTTTGAAAAATGGATTTCAGTGCAGAATTCTGCTGGAGCAGCACTATTAACTGATGATGAAAAAAATGTATTCCCATGACAATATGCCTTTAAGCTTTAGTTCTGTAAATGACAAGTAAACTAAAAAAAGCATTGCTGTGGATTCAGTACATAAATCCTTTGAATCCTCCATTTATGGTACCTCTGACTCCTCTGTTATTAAAGGAACAGTAAAACCACAAACCAAAAGTGTATCAAAGTATTGAAAATATACTGTTGTTCTGTACTGGTAAAAACTGTGTGTATGCTTCAGAAGACTACTATAGTTTATATAAACAAGCTGCTGTGTAGTCATGGGGGCAGCCATACAAGCTGCTAGAAAAAAGAAGAGGCACAGGATACATAACATATAACCAATAAAACACCATTGTATTGGTCAGGGCGAATCTGTTATGCGATATGTAACCTTCTTTTTCCAGCAGCTTGAATGGCTGCCCCCATGGCTACACAGCAGCTTGTTTATATAAACTATAGTAGTCTTTCTGAAGCAAACACATCAGTTTTACCAGTGCATTCTAACCGTATATTATATGTTAATGACTTTAGAACACTTTCATTTTTTGGTGTTACTGTTCCTAATGTAATTTCCATGTTGATTAAAAGAAGTTAAGTTCACAAAATACAAGGCATTTTATCACTGGCAAAGCTCAAAAATATAAACCATATGCTTTGGTAATCTATACCAAAGACAACTACACAATTGGAAAAACTACAAACTACACAATTGGAAAACCTGAAACAACTTGTATATCAATTGAACCTAGCATAGAGTGGTAGATTAGCTGTTAAATACAATCAACAATTAACTAAAGTATTGTTCTTAGAAACAGAATTTCTTCTGCCATATTGTCCTTCACAGAAGCTTTTAAATCTGATTTGTTCACAGCTCTGTCAAAAAGAGCAGCATTAACCTTTCACCCTGTTATTTCTCCCCTTCTTTATTGCAGCACAGCATAGATATATTACATATATTTTATAAAGCTACAATGTAGACAAATCTTTGGGCATTTCAGTTGTATATTTTTGCTTTAGTAGGCTTTGCATGTTATGTCTTTTAAGCTCCAAGACAGTTTATTGGCAACAGATTAACCACAATAGTGCAAGCTAGAACGCTATATTTATTCTGCAGAATGCTTTACCATACCTGAGTAAACAGCTCTAGACACTGTCTCTGTTTGTTTAGGACAGAAGCTGCCATATAAACTTGGTGTGACATCACTTCCTGCCTGAGTCTCTCCCTGCTTACTTACAGCTCTGAGCTCAGATTACAGCAGGGATGGGAGATGGGAGGGGGAGAGGAGTAAACTGAGCATGCTCCGGCCCTGCCCTGGAGGTTTATGCTGTAAACAGGAAGTCTGATACAGAATCCCATGTGTACACAATAGAAGGAAATAAATGCTGTGTTTCTTTTGACAGAGGACTCAGAGCAGCATTACTTTGAGGGTTTACTGGTATATTTATATAGACCTTTCTGATAAAGCTTACTTAATTTTAGCCTTTCCTTCTCCTTAAATAAAGAAGCCTAATGATACATCTGTTGCTGTTATCTCTTTACTTTTAGGTGACGCAAAGCAATTGCTACCATATTCAGGCCCAAACAAAATGAGAGACTGCTTTTGCACTGTGAATTTGGACCAAGAAGAAATTTTTCGCACAAAAGTAGTTGAGAAATCTTTAACGTAAGTAACTTATTGTGTGAAAGGATAAATAACATGCACGTGTGTTTTTAAAAATGTTAATCTTTTTTTCATTTTTTATTTTTTTACATTTTTGTGTGATATTAAGACATTTTAAAAGGTTATATAAATAGGCTTACTTATTCAAATAAGTAAATGGAAACCGTGCTTAATAAAAAAAAAATATTACAATTTAACTTGAATGGGGTTCAAAAAAGGAAGAAGCTTTTGGTGCTTATGATATTACTTTACTCACTGTAGTGTACATGGGCCATTGACATGTGCATGTTGGCTTATCTGAGGGGAGCAAGAAAGTGCTTTAGTGAAATATTGCCAAGCTTAAATCTAATGATCTAAAACTAAAAATTACTGCTTAATGTGCTTGTGTCAAATAAAGCATATTTTTACATGGTTGCTTATTTGTAAGCAGAAAATGAAAGGCATTAAAATTCTGACACAAAGAGCATCCGCTTTCATTTGAAATGCAGACTGCAGAGGAAATTGTGGGTATGAAATAAACTGACAGCACTTGTTAAATGCAATGAATCAGATGATTCTGTCTGTTTTATTAATGTGGGATTTTGTGTGTATGTTTAACTACTGTAGTGGTAAAACACTGTATATGTAAGTGCAACACTGACTAGTAAGACAAGGATGCCACATGTTACTACAGATAGCCATAGACTTAACAAATTACAATCTTTAATTGAAAAAGATCTTTTCAAGAAAGATTGTTTGTTTCAATACACAGGTGTAGAGCTGAATCGTCGTATACAGGTAGATACAATAGAGTTCTACCTGTATCTGATGATTCAGCACTAACTGGCCGATGTTTGGGTGCCTTCAAAGATCAGAATTTTCCATCCAGCTCGATCGACGAGCCAACCGATATCCAAGTCTTCTGCCAATATCGGTCGGCTCGTTTTCCACCATACATGCACCAAAGATCATATGAAAATTAGTCTTGTACGATATTATCTGTGCGTCTATGGCCACGGATTTTGGCCAATTGGACTATGGTATAATTATAATAGGTACAGTGGGCAGCACTTCTGCCTTGTGGAGCTGGGGTTCTATGTTTGATTCCTTTTGCCAGGAGTATGTATGCTTTCCCAGTCTCTGCATGTATTAACTCTGTCTACTCTGGTTTCCTTCAATACTCCAAAAATATAAGGGCAGGCTCCTGAATAACATACCCCTATTATGTGTATATGTGTTAGGGACCTTAGACTGCAAACTCTGTTGGGCCAGAGACTGATGAGAATGATGTATAATCTTTGTAAAGTGCTGCGGATATGTGTTGGCATTATGAAAATACCAGGAAATTAATCGCTGCTATTGAAAACCAGACTGACCATTATATATACAATTTTGGTGTAATTATAGACATTATACCATATAAAAGACACCAGCAACGGCTGTATGGGCAAGGTGTGGGAGTGTTGTGGGTATATTTGTGTGGTCTATTAGATGTGAATTTTTTTAATGCATAAATCATAACTGGGGTACTGTATTACATAGTTGGCTGGACCCACTGCGTAGGTAGTCTTGCAAGGCAGTGTATTAAGTTGTGTGAGTTTTGATAGTTGCCCTTGAGATTGCTAAAACATTGCTAATCAGAAATAGCGGGCTCTTTATAAGCAATGATTGCCCCAGAATTTCATTGTAATTGCACAAATTTGTGCTTATTGAAAGTTCAGACTTTGCTACCTTACATACATATATTTTGTGCCTGTTTGTAAATCTGACACACAATGTATCTGCGTTATTGAAGTCATCATGTGGATGGGATAGGCAGATATTTGCATGGCTTTCAGTTGCCTGAAGCCCTTTGGATGCAAAAAGATGAGCTTGAGATTCGGCCGAATACTGAACCAAATGCGAATCCTAATTTGCATATGCAAATTAGGGGTGGGAAGGTGAAAACATTTTTTACTTCCGTGTTTTATGACAAAAAGTCATGTGATTTCCCTCCCCACCTCTAATTTGCATATGCAAATTACGATTATGATTCGGGTTCGGTTCGGCCATCCAGAAGGATTATTCCGAATCCTGCTAAAAAAAAAGGCCGAACCGAATCCTGGATTCAGTGCATCCCTAGTTCGAGGCATCAAAGATCAATTTATTGCATTTTGCACCAAATCGAAAATTCAGTGCAGAAAATGCAGAACTGCATTATAACTATTGTTAAATGAAAAGCTAAATACATTAGGGCAAATAAAATAATCTATGGGCTAAAAAGCAACGAATTAAAAGACATGGTGTATAATGAACTTAGATTTGCTTATTTCTCTGTCTCAAAGTCTGATGTCTTATTGCCTTGTTGATTGGTGCTTTGCGTGGTTCACTCTAGCTGTATTTTTCATATTTACTGTTATGAATTGTTATGCATTTTTTTCACATTCTCTTTCTCTCTTCTTTAGCCCTTTTTATGGTGAAGATTTTTATTTTGAGATCCCCAGGACATTCCACAACTTGTCCTTTTATATCTATGATAAGAATGTAATACAAAGAGATCATCCAATAGGTAAGTAGTTGTTATTGTACCCTGCATAGTTGCAAACAATGCCAATGCATTTCATCTCGTAGGAAAAACTTATTGGGACAATACACCGGGACAGTATGTATTACTGAACATGAATACTGTGTTGATTGTTATTGTTTTTTTACACTCAAAAGGACTAGCGAGCACACACATCATTTTAAGTCATACCTGGGTTTTCAGTCATAGCATTCAGTTATGCCTTGATAAAGTACAGGAGTGGAGATCAGCCTGAAAAGTGAGAAAGCAGACATTTTTGTGCCAACCTTGTATAGGAGCAGGAGCAAGTTGTAATTTTCAGTGTAGCCTTCCCAAGGGCATGACTTGATATAGTAGTGATATGATTGTGGTGACAACCCAAAGATTCCCATTAAATACCAGCACAAGCCAAAAGTGAACCCAGATTTTACAGAAACTGGCCTGAAATTAATTGTAATTAAATGCAGAAATGGAGATGGTCAAAAATAACATGCAGTGCAATACAATTTATATCCGTTTAATCCACACTAGTATTTGAATTTAGCAATAAAGGTAACTAAGCATTTGACATGTAATATATGGATATTTGGGAGCTCCCCATAAGTCCTAAAAGCCGGCAACGTTAGGCCCCTTAAAGAAAAGTTCAGTCCCAGGATTGCTGAGCTTTGTTGATTTAGATTTAAATGTGTACTGTCACTTTAAATGTAGTTATCCATGACTCTGTACTCCACTTTGTATTGTTCAGCAATAATAATCCCGCAGTGGCTTGGTGCAATGAGTGTCTCCTGTAGCAAATGACACAGAATGTTCTTCTGCAGAGTCTGTCTGAGGGGAACTAAATTGTACATTCATCCCAGTGTTATATATTGGTTACCTGTATCTCGGTACTGCTGCACACTTACTACTGAGATGTGAGGCAGGAGAGTCTGATACTAATAAACTTGCTTGCAGACAGCAGGTCTCACTTTCAAACTCTCGATACTGTGCTGGAGGCTTGGAAAGGCTCTGACTGGATTTCAGTCTGGTTCCCAAACTGTGCAGGAGGATCTCTGTTGTCTCCCTTACAGCATGCATACACTCACTGGCCTTTCTCAGAAATCTCTAGCAGCTCTCTGCAATCTTTCTCCTCAGGCCCTACTTTCTCTCCCCACCTCTATCTAGAGTATTTCCTTTCTTCCACTTCCTCTGCAGAGCGCAGCCTTCTGGGATCTGTAGACTAATTCACATAATTTTCTACACTGGTGCAGCTCTCTGAATAACAGTGACTATTAATCTTTAGAAGAGTCCTTTAATTACACCTCCAAAAAAGCACAACAGGTTGTTTAAATTATATTGAGTTCTGTATAAACAAACTCCTCCCTTCCCTGTTTCATCAGTATTTTCTCTATAGGCACCTGAGGGCACATCCCTTCTGATTTTAATTAACAATAAACTATATTTTTCCATATTTATATTATCATGTCTTGCTAAACTTTATTCGCTCTTTTATTTATTTATTTTTATGCTTGCAATATTAACGATTGCCATAAAACATTCATAAAATGGAGCAAGTAAGATTTCAGTGGAACTTCTCTTTTATACATGTGTCATACAGTGACTGAATGTTTTATTATGTTAAGCGTTATTCTCGTTCATGAAACACCTGACGTTAAAATGCATATAAATAATAGGTGGGACTGTGAGTGGATTGTGCAGTGATGCCTGTATTCAAAGAGATGCATAAATGTTTTGGCATAAATGTTTGCAGTAAGTCTTTAGTGGATTTCATACATTTTGGGTTCTCTTTTGTGCTCCAAATTTTGACTAGTGGTCCCCTTGGCTTATGGCATGGGACATTGCACACTGCAAACTATACACACACACACGTTTTTTTTTTTTTAATTGGTTGTTATTATTATATCGGTCATCCAGCTATTGTTGACCAGAGCTCCAGGAAGATTTAGGAAATCAATCATTTAAACAAATTCTACTTTAGTCTGCGGACCCCATTTACTGCTATGGACTTGAAAGCGCTAATCCCAGCAGCTGACACTTCTTATGATGTATACAGACTTGTGCCTTATAAATAATTTCTTAAAGCCCCTCTGGTTAAGATTAATGCCATGAGTTGTTTTCATGGCTAAACTTTTGAGTATTTTTACATTAGCAATGGCCTCCCCTTCATGTATTCATATAGCACCAGCAAGTTATTTGCAATAAGAAACACATTGTAATAATTTAGCAAAGAAGTTAAAATTAAATTAGGATCTGAACTGCTGATCCAACAGTGCTGAACAATTGACACACCGCGTAGCTCACCACAACATAATTCACCAGCTTTCTATTCATTCCTTTGGTATTTTTAGAAGCATATTTATTAAGTGGTGAACTCTAGATTTTCACCCATCGATAAATACAATTCTAAATTCCCATGAGAATGAAAAGAAGTGGGTGAATTTTTCTATGATGAGTGCTAATCTCACATTTTGAAAAAAATCTGCATCTGTAAAATAGCTTAAAGCAATTAATTTGTTATGGTATGCTGACTTTTAATGAATCAAGGTGCCTCAGATAGGCTTCTTTAAACAGATAGGGAGCATTTGTAAGGAAGGATAGAGTCTGATTTGTTGTGGTAGTGTAATTCAGAGACCGACAGGAGTTTGAGAGGAGAATAACTATAGAATGGATTTGGAGGGTGAAATGTGCTTGAAAGTGTCCAGATTCACAGATTGTGCGCGGATGTGTGGATATGCAATTCTTTTTTTATTATTGATTGGGTAGACAGATTATTGGCTAGGTCTGAGATTTTTCCTCCGCCACATACAACCTTAAAGGAGAAATCAATGGTAGAATTAAAAAAAAAAAAAAAAACCCTACATAGACCCCCCCCAGCCTAGCTGCTACCCTGGGCAAATGCCCCTATCTCTTTACTTAACCCTCGGTGCAGTGGAGTTCACGACAGCCATCTTCTCTTCGGTAATCTTCGGGAATGAGTGCCGTATTGAGGAATGCGCCGTTGGAGCAATTCTCTGTCTCGAGACAACTGCAGATGCACCGAAAGTCGCGGAAATTACCGAAGCGCCTCTCTCATTCTGAAGAGTACCAGAAGATGGCTGCCGTAAACTTGCTGGACAGAATATGCACCGAGGGGTAAGTAAAGAGTTAGGGGCATTTGCCCGGGGTAGCAGCTAGGCGAGAGGGTAGGGTTTTTATTTTTTTTTTTACTGTAGGGTTGAATGCTCCTTTAAAATAGCAAATGTGTGGGTAAAGTCTTGGTATAGGACAAAATATAGCCTTGACACATTGCACCGTAATTGAAGGGGGTCCACTGTGCTACACTATGAGAGAATTCCTAAGAGGCTGGAGAAACTATGTAAAGGTGAAGGGGTGATTTAGATACTTATAGGGACTCTAGTGTAGACAGAGCTGTGGGATTAGAGTGCTGTCGCTGGGGAGGTGTGAGGGGGGCACATAGTATAACTTAAAAAGATATTCCGCACAAAAACATCTGTTTAACGGCGACTAGATCTAAATTTCACTTGAATAATCTGAATATCAGAAAAGTAGTAAAGTCCACTGTCTTCTTGCAGATGAACGAATTTGCCTGCCAAAACGGATGACTTTGAGCTAATTGCATTTACAAAAATGTATGATTTATATCACTGAGACCTGGTGGGATGAAAAGTGACTGGGCTGTTCATTTACATAGTTTACAGGTTGCTTGACTGTTAGACTAGGTTAGTAATAAAATTATCATTGTGATACAGGTATGGGATACATTATCTGGAAACCTATAATCCAGAAAGCTTCGAATTACGGAAAAGCTGCCTCCCATAGACTGTATTTTATCCAAATAATCCAATTTTTTTTAGAAAAAAATGATTTCCTTTTTCTCTGCAATAATTAAACAGTACCTTTTACTTAAATCAAACTATGATATAATTAATCCTCATTGGAAGCAAAAACCAGCCTATTGGATCTATTTAATGTTTACATGATTTTCTAGTAAACTTGAAGTATGAAGTTCTAAATTACAGAAATATCCATTATCCGTATTAACCCAGGTCCCGAGCATTCTGGATAACAGGTCCCATACCTGTATTCTAAAAACTTAAGTGACGCTTCATGACTGAGTCAAGTTGTTTATTATGAGTGACTTTGATTATCCAGACATTAAACTGCCTAGCCAAAGTCAGAAAATACACGTTTGTTGCCTAATGGCAACTTTTTATATTGAGTAATTTAGGAAGGACTCTCTTTTGGGTTCTTATAACTAATTAATAATACCAAATTTATCCCTAGTATGGGTGACCATTTAGGGAACCGTGATCATAACCTAGTCTCCTTTGAGATTATGTTGCAGAGACAACTGTATAAGGGAATAGTTATTAGTTAAGACCGTAAAAGGAAAGGTTTTGCAGTGAAAAGTAATTTAGATCCAAGAATATTTTCTTCTCTTTTGATTGCCAGACCACTTTTACTTATTCAGGTTTCGTTGACTTATGCCATGATGCCAAAGATTGGTGAATTGCTAATGTGCATTTGTTCAAAGTGGGATTTCATTCCATGCCTGAAAACTATAGGCCAGTTACCTCCCATCTGTCCCATTTTTCGCAGTATAGTCTTGATTTTAACAGCTCAGCCCCCAGTCCCGGATTGTTACTGAAATGTCCTGACTTTATCTTTAATCTCCTGCACTGAACAGCCAGAAAAAGATACAAAGTTTTTAAAATGTAACTAGCTTTAGAGCCCAGAAATTACTTTTGTAACAAATTAAGATAAGCAAACAAACAATTGTAACTATTTATGATAAGCAGGTCTCTTGGGATAACGGACTTGCAGCTTAAAGGGCAAATTGCCTTCATTAACTGTAATAATACATAAAAATCTCAAATGTGTTCAAACGTCCATAACCTGCCAAATTTTGTAAAATTAATATAGTAATTAGGGGGTGTGGCCACAAAATTTCACCGTGCTCCTTGAGGCAAATCTTTATTTCCCTCTTTCAAAATGTTGGAAGGTATGCAGTTAGTTTGACATCAGTGATAGGAACGCTTTTGGAGGGGTAATAAGGAACAAGATACTGTAGTACATTTTAAAACACAGTACTTTGAGTTTGTGCCAGCATTATGTGCAATAGATCTTACTAGACAGTTCAGTTGTTTTCTGTGAGGAGATGAGCTGAAACCTAGACATTGTGGTGACATTGGATGTGATTGTTTTCATATGTGAGTGTGTTAGAATAAAGAGCTCTTTAGAATTCATCAGTAAATCAGAAAGATCATCATTGAAAACAGCGGATTGATATTTCAAATCACATTTATTGCCATCTCAACTGTATAGAAGTTCATTGAGACAAAATTATACATTTGCAGGACCTACTAAAAACTAAAAATACAACATAAATTTTCAATATGCATTATACAAAAAAAGACACATTTTGATGCAATTTAAGAGTAGTGTACAAAACAGAAAAACAAGTGTGTAAAGCAGCAATGCAGAGGTAAAGTCGGACCTGTAGTAGTAGTAGTAAATTTGACTTTTACCAGAGAATTTAGAGCTGCATCTCATTGGTTCAACATTGACTGAATCGGGAAAAAGCTTTTGGGTGAGCCTTCCCCCTATGATATGTTGCAGTCATTGGATTGGGGATTCTCGGGTTGAACTGATCTGCCCAATTATTGTCAGCTTTAAGGTGGCCATGCACGCACCAATACTTATCGTATTAAAGATTTTTTGTATGATAATCTGTGCATGTGTAGTGGCAGACAAGCAGACCGATATTGGTAAAAAGCCTTGGATGTCCATCATCTCATCCATAGGGCAGGACTGAAAATTTTGATCGGGCACCTTTGAAGGGGCCGAGCATTATAACATTAAAGGGCACCTGTAAAAACGTTATCCCCAAACAAAGGAGCGGGCTAAGGCTAAAGAATTATTTTTGTTTTTACCTGCATATCTAATGATTCAGCTCTTAGGACAGCGACAAATCTTCTCTACTGCGGGCAACTAATCTCCCCAAAATGCCTTCCCGCTGGCACCATGCCATACGTATCGCTTCGGGTTTACGCAGTCGCTCGAAGTTGCCTCACGGGGAAACTTTGGGTGACTTTGGAAAACAAATCGATGCGTATGCCATCCTCCGGGCGATTCTCATTCTTGCCAGCAGGAAGGGATTTTAGTCTCCCTTAGTAGCAAAGATTTGTTATTTGGCAACTAATCTCCCCTTGTGCCACCACCCTTAACGTTATAAGAGTGGATGAAAGATCTTTCGTACGACCAATGGGCATGGGAATGATTATAATTGTAGCGTGTATGGCCATCTTTAGACTTCAGTATGGAAATGTTGGGTGTCGCAAAAAAGTTCCAACAACAAATAAAAGGAAGAAAGAAGTAGCGATTTGTGTTTAAAATGTTTGTTACTGTTAACAAATTTCAAATAAAAATGTATTGTGGTTTTTTGACTCAGATTTTCAGGTTCTTTAGTTACAGAGACCACTTAAAGGAACATTTACATCTAAAAAGGAAATTGTTGAAACTGCTGTATTTGCCTCAGAAACGCTACTATTTATATATATATATATATATATATACCGTGTAGCAATGGGGGCAGCCATTCAAAGGAGAAAAGGCTCGGGTTACACAGCAGATAAGCTCTGTAGAACATAATGTTATCTGTTATCCACTATTTAACCTGTGCCATATAGACTTTTTCAATTTCTTCCATTGCTACACAGCCACTTGTTTACATAGAAAATATTAGGGATGCACCGAATCCAGGATTCGGTTCGGGATTCGGCCAGGATTCTGCCTTTTTCAGCAGGATTCGGATTCGGCCGAATCCTTCTGCCTGTCCAAACCGAATCCGAAGGGGCAGGGAGGGAAATTGCATGACTTTTTGTCAGAAAACAAGGAAGTAAAAAATGTTTTACCCTTCCCACCCCTAATTTGCATATGCATATGAAAATTAGGGTTCAGATTCGGTACGGTATTCGGCCGAATCCTTTGTGAAGGATTCGGGGGTTCGGCCGAATCCAAAAAAGTGGATTCGGTGCATCCCTAGAAAATATACTGGTAAATAAAGCATTAGAGAGATTATTATATGATCCCCTTATATATTTATACATAGTTATCATATCGCCCCTTAAACGCCTCTTCTCCAGTGTGAACATCCCCAATTTGGCCAGCATTTCCTCATAGCTAAGATTTTCCATACCTTTTACCAGCTTAGTTGCCCTTCTCTGTACCCTCTCTTATACAATAATGTCCTGTTTGAGTGATGGAGACCAAAACTGTACGGCATATTCTAGATGGGGCCTTACCAGTGCTCTATAAAGTGGAAGAATGACCTCCTCTTCCCGTGAATAAATGCCCCTTTTAATACAGCTCAAGACCTTATTTGCCCTTGATGCTGCTGACTGGCATTGCTTGCTACAGCCAAGTTTATCATCTACAAGGACTCCAAGGTCCTTTTCTATAATGGATTTGCCTAGTGCAGTCCCATTAAGGGTATAAGTGGCTTGGATATTTTTACATCCCAGGTGCATGACTTTACATTTATCAACATTGAATCTCATTTGCCACTTAGCTGCCCAGATTGCCAGTTTGTCAAGATCATGTTGCAAGGATGTCACATCCTGGATGCAATTAATTGGGCTGGATAGTTTTGTGTCGTCTGCAATCACTGATACATTGCTTAAATTACCCTCCTCCTAGTAGTGTTTTCTGAAGCAAACACAGCAGTTCTACTAGTGCAGGGCAACACTACATAATCTTTTCATTACTTTAAAACACTTTCATTTTTTGGTGTTACTGTTCCTATAAGTAACTACAATGGAATTATGAATCCTGTCCCTGACAATTAAGATTGGTAAACCAAGTGTCACATTGTACTTTATATGTCCTCAAAATTGTGTGATGTCTCTAGTGTAATCTGCCTTTGAGAATTATTTCTCTGTAGTACCAAAGAAAAAAAGAATAAATAAAAGAAATAGAGCAGATATGAGGGCACTACCTCAGCTCTTGTGTCTCACCCTGCCCACGCACACAAGCCTATTTTCTTCCTCTAGTTTCCATTATCTTTTTGATCTGCCATAATGACTAATTGCTGCTCACTAGTTCCCTTTAACCATTTCAGACTGATAACTCAGCGTTGACAGTTTTCTCTCAAAATTACTGTTGTATTATTTAAGATCTATACACTTCTTGAATTTGATTAGTATAAGAATTGCAGAGTTAAAAATGTGAGCATGTATTATACTGATTTAGTTGGAATGTTTATAGCAGTGAAACTTTCCCAGTGTTGAGAGCTATTTATACATTAGATCGTCTGTGTGAGAACCTCATTATATTAACCATTTCAGGATCACAGCATACTTTGCATGCTTGTTAAAAAGCATTTTTTCATAATTTTGTTATCTTTCCTCCATGAACATTGTAAAACTAAGTATTGGCCCTTTTTCCTTATGTACATTTTCTGTGAATGCCTGAATTAGTTCTATGATACATAAAAAAATGATTTCATAATTTAGTGGTGTATATACTATTATTTTATATGCATAATAACACAAACTACAATGCTATTGAATTAAAAACATTGTAGCACAATTTATTTCAAATAATTACCTTCCCTCAAACACTTGGGCAGAAATTTTCTTGAGTATTAAAGCTATAATCAACTTCAAACACAAGGTGATGGGGATTGTTGAACCGGAACAAGATCCACGGTGGAACCAAACTTTGTAAAACAAAAGTAACTTTATTGATCCATGTTAAAATAGCAAATACAAGCGGGCAGGGAGACCAAGCTTGATGCGTTTCGTGACTACTGTGTCACTTCATCAGAAGCTGGCTGACCTTATGGTGCATCAGATTGTAGAAAGGGACTCCCCTTGGCCTGACCTGTGGTGTGTGTGTACTACCCCCCCAAGCAAAAAAATTAGACACTGTAAAATATAAATTAAAAGCTGATAGGATTTAATTGCAAATACTACAAAGACTTTGTATGAAATGTTGTAACTTTTTGTTTTCTAAAAAATATATGTCCTTTTGGATTTTATGCCAGCAGTATGTTTAAAAAAAATGGGACAGGGCCTGTTTCTCACTGTTGTTGCATCACCTGTTACTTTAAGAACACGTTGTTGGCTGAGAAGACCAGTTGCTGTAATTTTGAAAGTGAAATGTTGTCCCATTCTTGTCTGATATAGGATTTTAGCCGCTCAACAGTTTGGGGTCTCCTTTGTCATAATTCTTGTTTCAACAAATCTTTTTAATGGGAGACCGATCAGGAGGGCAGGCAGGCCAGATCAGCACCCGGACACACTCACTACAGAGCCATGCTGTTGTAATACATACATAATTCTGTTTGGCATTGTCTTGCTGATAAAAGTAGGGCCTTCCCTATATATATTGCTCAGCATTAGTGCTACCTTCCCAAATCTGCAAGCTACCCTTGCCATGTGCACTAGTAGATCCACATACTATCATGGATGCTTACTTTTGAACTGTGCTCTGAAAACAAACCAGACGATCCTCCTTTTGGACTCAAGTATGTGGCGTCCACTATTTCCAAAATGTAAGGTTTCAGATTCATCAGACCACAGGACAGTTTTGCACTTAGCCTTAGTCCATCTTAAAGTGATACTGACACTAAAGGACAACTCTTCAAAATATTAATCTACATTAAAAGTTACCTTTAGGTCATGTTGATAATTTTTCGCTGGTAGAAACTTGAAGTTCCTAAACCTGACTGTTTTGCCAACCTGACTGTCCCTTCTCAGCCTGTCGTTTAAAGTTTCTAATGCTAATGGACTCCTGCTGCACAAATATGGCAGCCCCCTCATAGAGGAACTTGGGGCATCAAATGGATAATGTAAAAGCACTAGACAATTACTTTTATAGCATAATTATAAATAGCATGCAAATACATAACATAGATGCTATGATGAAAGCTGTAACAAGATGTTTAATTTCTGATGTCCATATATCTTTAAATGTGCTTGGGTCTAGAGAAGGCAGAGGTGGCGTTTCTGGATCATGTTCATATATGGGTTTTTCTTTGCATGTTAGAGTTTTAACTTGCATGTGTGGGTTAAGCGACCATCTATCACAGATAATGGTTTTCAGAGAGTATTTCTGAGCCTATGCAGGGAGTTCTACGACATAATCACCATATGTGTTTTTAACAAAGTGCAGTCTGAGCGCCTGAAGATCTGGCCATCCAGTACTGGCTTCCGGCCTTGTCCATTGCATACAGAGACTTCTCTGGAGTCTCAGAATCTTTTAGAGGCATGTTTATCACAGGTTGAATTTCAAATTCATGTGTTTTTTATTTTTTTTTTTAAACTCCCATAAACTCAAAATTCGACCAATATTTATTATTAAATTAGAATTTTCTCAGCTGGGACGAATTGAATCGATCCGAAAACTCAAAACAAATTAGAAAAACTGTACAGTGTTTCACAGAGTGGTGTATCCCTTCCCATCTTTATTCTGAGAGACCCAGCTTCTCTGGGATCTGCTCTTTTTAGCATTTTCCCAACTTTTGTGATACACGTTGTTGGCATTAAATTCTAAATAAAACTTCTTGGTTTCAACATTTGATATATTGTACTCTCTCTCTCTCTCTCTCTCATATATTTTTAATAGGATGTTTGCAGGGCATTTGATATGTGTAATCTTATATCTATATCTATCTATCTATCTATCTATCTCTATATATATATATATATATATATATATATATATATATATATTAAACATATGTTTGTAACAGGCATGTTCAGTTTATTTGTGATATTTTTCAATTTTCCTACAGGAAAAGTTGCCATCAAAAAAGAGGATTTATGCAGTTATAATGGCAAGGAAACTTGGTTTCCACTCCAGCCCATTGATTCTAATTCTGAAGTACAGGTATGACTTTTTCAAAGATATGTATTCAAAGATTTTTCAACTGAAGGAGAAAGGGAGTGCCAAAAGAAGGGAAGGATGGTCAACCATGCAATTCTTTGTAAGCATTGTTGAGGTGTGTTCTTTGTTGTCTGTATGTAAGCTAATGAAAAACGAAATACGGTTTAGGCCCTCTGTTCTGACAGAAGAAGCTGCACCCAAGCACGTAGCAAAAACCTTTGTGAGGGCTACAGCTATCTAGGACCTTGAACAGTGTACTCCCCTTTTAACCTAATGAAAAGGGAACTTTTGCCTATTCTTTTAATTAGAACACATATGGTTTTTGGTATGGTTTTTATTACTCTAAGCAAATCAAAATTTAAAAATGGAACTAAAGACACATTCTACTTCCTGATCCCAAAGAGCATAATTAAACAAACCAGCAGTCCACTGAGAAGCTTTTGTGTAATGAGCTTCTCTTTATCTAAAGAGATAACAGGCTATAGCTGGGGTGGATAGGCTTATTTTTTACAGGTTTATTTATACAGTGGGCTGGTTTGTTTGACATTGCTCTTTGGAGTCAGGAAGTATAATGTCTAATATATAATGGCTTAAGTTTAAATCTAAAATGTTGCCTAGTGCAAGAAATAACATTAAACATTTATATTTTCCATTTAAAACATTAGGCTTAAAGTGTGTTCAGCACAAGTCCTGTTGATTGAACCAATATTACAAAGGGGGCATACTGCCCCTTTAAACACATGTAGTCATAGGGTACTTACCTTAAAATTAACTCTTAGGCTAATGACACACCAGGCTGTTTCGGCGTGGACCGCAAAAAATATTTTTCTCCAAAATCCACTCCATATTTGTGCACACGGGTTGGCATTATTTTTGTTGTGGTGATCCTTCATTCAATTGGAAGAAAAATCTCAGGGGCTATTTATCATGCTATGTGAAGAAAAACATCACCGGTGATAATGTCACTGGAACTGCTGCTGAATAAAAAGCTAAATAACTCAAAAATAACAAATAATATAAAATGAGAACCTGCAGATTGTCTCAGAATACCACTCTCTACATCATACTAAATTTTAATTCAAAGGTGAACGAACCCTAAAAGAGTGTGCCGTGGATGTCCACATGCTGGTTACTGTTGTGCAGTCTTCATTTCTGGTTTACAAAAAGCCATTATGGTGTGTTGTAAGTCAGTGTAATTCCCATTTCAGAGGATAGGAAGCACCTGCCAGCGGGGAAGAACCTGAGATGATTCTGGCAGTCACTAAGCAAGTGTGATATTGCTGTAAAACTGGATACTAAGTTGGTAACACTGTAATTGAAGCTAGAAGAGGAAAATAATTACACCGTTACTTCTTCATTTCTGCATTAAGCAGTTGGAAATAGAAATCACTTGAATACACAGTGGCCCTTTAAAAGACAAGTAGACAAAAAATCAATTGGGGTGTCAAATTATCAGTGGCCTTTCCCCCATAGTCTCGCTGACTGCTAATCGCCTACCCCTGACTGTGGGGTACTTGTCTATGCACCCATCCTGTGTATACAGCGAATACTGGCAGGCCATGTTCCCCGGGCTGGTGAATTTTGGAAAACTAAAATTTCAGCCCAGAATAGGAGGTTAGCTGTTAGTCACTGGGCGGAGTAACTAACTAATAGGTTTTTCATTGTCCTTTTTAAAGCAAATATCAAGCAGCTGCACCTGTGTCTGTGTTAGGGCTCATACACACAGGCGCTATTTTATGTGTTTCTGGGCTTTTTGAGATGCACCTTACAGGGTAGTATGTTATAGAATGGCCAATTCTAAGCAACTTTTCAAATAGGGATACATGGAATCCAGGATTAGGTTCGGGATTCGGACAGGATTCTGACTTTTTAAGCAGGATTCAGATTTGGCCGAATCCTTCTGCCTGGCCAAACCGAATCTGAATCCTAATTTGCATATGTAAATTAGGGGCAGGGAGGTAAATCACATGACTTTTTGGTTACAAAACAAGGGAGTAAAAAATGGTTTCCCATTCCCACCCCTAATTTGCATATGGGTTTGGGTTCAGTATTCAGCTGAATCTTTTCGCAAAGGATTCGGGGGTTTGGGCTAATCCAAAAAAGTGGATTCGGTGCATCCCTATTTTCAAACAGTCTTATTTCATTTTTATAGTTTTCTGATTATTTCCCTCCTTCTGATTCTTTCCAGCTTTCAAATGGGGGTCACTGACCCCCATCTAAAAGCAAATGCTCTGTAAGGCTACAAATGTATTGGTATTGCTACTTTTTATTACTCCTCTTTCTATTAAGGCCCTCTCCTATTTATATTCCAGTATTTTATTCAAATCAAAGCTTGGTTGCTAGGGTAATTTGTACCCTAGCAACCAGATTGCTGAAATTGCAAACTGGAGAGTTGCTGAATAAAAAGCTAAATAACTAAAAAAACATAAATAATAATAAATTATAACCAATTGCAAATTGTCTGATTATCACTCTCTAATTCATACTAAAAGGTAACTCAAACGTGAACAATCCCTTTAACACATCAACTAACTGATTCTATTACGTTCTGCCCGTTCCTACTCATGACCGATCAGCATTGCTGAGGGGTTTTAGACACAGGTTGCTGCATTTTCTTGCGATTGGCGCATGTTTGTAGGACAACGGAAGGAAGGGTTGCATTTGAACTACTAAAAACATGCTTAGATATAGAGATATATCTAGATACAAGATATGTGTTTTTCACGCTCAGCGTGCATTTGTTAATGCATAAAAAATGTGTAAGAGCAATTGAAAGGTTGATAAACTTCCTCCCAGTAAATTAATACTTAAAGTGCACCTATGCATCATTGATAGTTAAATTCATTTAAATAGGAAATGAAATGCTTTGTGATACTAGGCACTCCCTATACTCAGCACTTTGGTACCTGGAACCGGTTTGTACTGAAAATCCAGATGGGAGTATATAGTCCCTAATAATGGGGCACTATTATAGTTAAACAGGTCAGGTGGTTGTCGCAAAGCATATCTGTTTGGTTGAGGATGCAGGTAAAGACTCATTCAGAAATTACAATCTGTAAAAAAAGCAATGACGCATGGGAACCTCCCCTAGTTATAATATTTTATATTTAATTCATTCAAACAGTTTTCTAAAGCCCAGTATATAGTACTAACTCTGTCACTGGACTATTAAAACCTAGGGAAATAATAACGAAGCTGATTATATGCTAATCAAAGAAGGGCAATTAGAGAGAGAACCAAACTAAGTGTAACCTATACAGGCTGCAGGTAGGGTTGCCACCAGGCCGGTATTTTACCGGCCTGGCCGGTAAAAATGATGGTTGATCCAAATGTTATTAATAGGGAAAAAAATATGAATATATAGGAAGGCCGGTATTTTTTTCCCATAAAAGGTGGCAACCCTAGCTGCAGGTTTGGCACCCGCATACATTAAAGGCTATATTAGGCATTTAATTAACCCTTTACAGACATGTAGTGAATAGTCTGCTCTCTTCGTCCCATAACATAAAAAGAAAGAACATATAATTGTGCAATTGCCAATTGGTTTTAATTTTTTATTATTTGTGTTTTTTGAGTTATTTAGCTTTTTATTCAGCAACTCTTCATTTTGCAATTTCAGCAATCTGGTTGCTAGGGTCGAAATTACCCTAGCAACATGCATTGCTTTGTATAGGAGACTGGAATAGGACTAGGAGAGAGCAGTTGTTATTTAGAAAGGGTCAGTGATCTCCATTTGAAATCTGGTGAGAGTCCAAAGAAATCATGATGGTTATTTGAAAAGTTGCTTAGAATTGGCTATTCTATAACGTACTAAAAAGTTCTGAAAGGAAAGGCTAAAATTAAGGAAGCTTTAGCAGAAAGGCCTATATAAATACACAAGTAAACCCTTAAAGAAAATGTTGCTCTGAGTCCTCTGTCAAAAGAAACACAGCATTTCTTTCCTTCTATTGTGTATACATGGGCTTCTGTATCCGACTTCCTGTTTCATCTCAAACCTCCAGGACTAGGGCTTGAGCATGCTCAGTTTGCTCCTCTCCCCCTCACTGCTGTAATCTGAGCTCAGAGCTATGAGTGAGCAGGGAGAGACTCGGACAGGAAGTGATGTCACACCAAGCTAATATGGCAGCTGCTATCCCAAACAAACAGAGAGCTTCTAGATCTGTTTACTCAGGTATTAAAAAGCATTCTTCAGAATAAATCTAGTGTTATAGCTTGCAGTATAGTTGGGCCCTTTAAGCTGCCATAGTCTAAAGGTGGCTATACACGGAGAGATCCGCTCATTTGGCGACATCGCCAAACAAGCGGATCTCTCTCCGATATGCCCAACTTCAGGTGGGCAATATTGGGCTGATCCGATCGTGGGCCCTAGGGCCCAAGGATCGGATCCGAACAGGCGGTCGGATCACGGGACCGCATCAACGAACAGATGTGGCCGCGATCCGACGGGATTTTTAGTCCCATCCGAACGATATAGATCTCGGTCGGGGGGCCCCATACACAGGCCAATAAGCTGCCGACTTGGTCTGTCGGAAGCTTTTATCGGTGCGTGTATGGCCAGCTTTACTCTTCTTATAATGCCTATGGGAGGCTTTTTGGGCCTCAGGGAACTTTTAGGTGAATTAAATGGATATTTCTCATTTAGAGGGAGGTTCTCGTGTCTTTTGCATTTTTTTGCAGTTTGATTGGGTGATGAATAAATCAGCTATTACCGTTGGAGACAGATACCTTGGTGCGATATTAGTTGATTTCGTATTCATGCTCATGCTGAAATAATGCTGCTATAGGTTAGCAAAGATGTCACTGAGGCTTGCTTATAAAACATTGTGTTCTCATTTTAGGGGAAACTACACTTGGAGCTGAAACTGAATGAGCTGATTACAGAGAATGGATCTGTTCAACAGCTTATGGTACAGTAAGTATATCCGAGAGGATGGAAATGGCATGCAAAGAGTGCTGTGCTTATACTGGTCAGCAGTTGTGTAAGTGAGACAAGCTTTCAGATGCTACTAGGACACTTCCTTTTTTTCTGTAGCTTGCAAAGAGAGGAAGCGTAGGCGGCTGCACAGAGTGTTTGAATAACACACACATCATTATCAACCCATTCACTCCCAGAATACGGCTCTGTGATTCAGGCACATAAAAAACACTTTACCCTTCATATTAAAAAGAAGAAAAATAAAATGCTGTTGTGCACATTTCCTCATGTGGTCATTTCTGTTGCTTCTGTTTCAGATTTCTGTTATATGCAGAAATGTTATGATGCATGCTTTGCTCTTATTTAATTCATTGTCTAGTCAGCAACTTGAACATAAATGGGATGTCCCTGGTGTTTCAATCTGGCTGCTCAGTAATTCAAGTGCAGATTCTGAACTGTTAAAATTTCACAAGATTCAGTTGATACATTTCTCAGCGGCATCTCTGGAGTATTAGCAACTATTGTATCAATTCTAACAGCTGCCTGTAATGAAACCCAGAGATTCTGCTCAGCAAGGAAAAAAATAAGAAAGATAAGATAAGAAATGTATCAACTAAATGTATCAATTTAGAACAGTTTACAGGGTCGGCGACACCCCCCCCCCTTCTTCACAGAGCTGCTTTAGAAGGTGAAGAATTACATTTTAAACTTCAATATTAGAAAAACAGTCACACATAGAAAATAAAAAGTAATTGGAAAAGGACTTTATTTCTGGGGATCTATATGAAACCAACTGAACTGGAAAAAGTGTTGGAAGGTGATCAACCCCTTTAATGGCAGTATCCCTGTGTCCCATGCTGCTTCTGACTACATGTACCATTTGGAACAAAGTTGCTGTACTGTGCTCCCATCCAGCCCAGGCTCCAATTTCCACAATGCCCTGCATTTTTATAAAGAAGCTGAATCAGAGTTGTGAGTACTGTGGGAATTGGATCTTGCTTGGAAAAGAACTAATGTTTGCTATATTGTTGTAATGGTACTGTAGGCCAAGCCATCAATGTACAATTAGGACAGATACAACTTTTGGTACTAAATACGCTTACAAATGTTTACTGTGCAGTTGAAAGTTGCTAAAAATTACATATTCTTTATGTTGTAGAATTTTTTTTTTGTCTTTTCGTATTAAGTTTTGTTTGACATAGCAGCACATACATATGTGTAAATGTGATTTTACTATTTCAGATGACTGCATTTTTGAGGAGAATTTTTAATGCAACTTTTTTACTGGTTGCCGTGTTCATCCCATTCAGCATGTACCATGTTTATAAACAATTCATCACGTTAAGACTGTTATATATAATTACACTCTCAAGCACTACTTGCCTCGCATTCAGATGTCTGTATACCGATATCTATCACTTTTGGTTTCTGATTATGTTTTAGATCATGTTGAAAGCCTATATGATTTTGTGAATATGTATATGTATATATATATGTGTATATATATGTGTATATATATGTATGTATGTATATATATATGTCTGTATATATATATATATATATATATATATATATATATATATATATAGATAGATAGATAGATAGATATATATATATATATATATATATATATATATATATATATATATATATATATATATATATATATATATATATATATATATATAGATAGATATATATATATATATATATATAGATATATAGATATATATATATATATATATAGATATATATATATATATATATAGATATATATAGAGATCCAAAGGTGCACTCCGTTAACTCAGTAGAAACCTGGGTGCCAGAAAGAAGCGACACTCACAGGATGTTTTCAGTGCAGGAAAGTTGTGTATTTATTCCGCATCCTGTGAGTGTCGCTTCTTTCTGTATATGTATGTGTGTATATATATATATATATATATATATATATATATATATAGTAAAGTACCCCCTCTTTTAAATTATAAGGATATTATAAATTGCAGAGGAGTTTCATGACCATATAAGAATATAAGGCCTGTTTTTATACAGGTCATGGAACTCCGAGGTAAATTCACCTTTTATAAGGATATAAATTACAAGATATTCATGGCTTTTGTACAAAATATATATATATATATATATATATATATATATATATATATATATATATATATATATATATATATATATATATATATATACATACATACTGTTTGGAGGATCAGCACTCACTGTAGTAGAGATCTTGATCTGACGTTTCGGTCTCACATGGGGACCTTTCTCAAGGTTCCCCCCCATGTGTGACTGAAACGTCGGATTAAGATGTGAACTTGTATAATAAAATCATGTTCCTCACTTCTAAGTGCTGTGCAGTGGTCGAAAATACAGAAAAAAAAACGTAGTCTCACACGCTCCGGTTAATCACTTTACTTTATTTAATGCATTTCTTTACAAAAAACATTAACGTTTCGGCTCACGGTCTGGAGCCTTTGTCAAAATGCATTACCATGTTTAAAATCATTGATTTTAAACATTTTAATGCATTTTGACAGGCCCCAAATGTTTATACTTTTTTTTTTTTTTTTTGCAGAATATATACAAGGTTTTGGGGCAGATTTATTAAAATGTGAGATTAGAGCTCGCCACAGAAAAATTCAATCACTTTCTATTCATTCCTATGGTATTTTTAGAATCATGTTTATCAATGGGTAAGAGTTAGAGATCACCATTTGAAAAATACATTTCTAAAAATCCCATAGGAATGAATAAAAGTTGATTTTTAGAAGGTGATTTTCTCATATTTTGATCAATCTGCCCCTTTGTCACTATTAACCCTGCATATAAGAAACTGCTTTCATGTAATATTTTATTCTTTCAGCATATTGGAATGTGAAGGATTACCCCTTGTGAATGGGCAGAGTTGTGATCCGTATGCCTCTGTGTCAGTTGTTGGACCTTCCAGGTGAATTTTGCATATTTTTTTTTTTAAGTGTTTTAATTAAATGGAATGCTTGCTTAGTCCCTGGTGCCTTCTGTTGGACTATCCTGCTAAATCATAATAAAAAGGTGTATGGGGTTTTCTTCTATTCTTTTGAATTTTTCCTTTAATTAAAGGAAATTAAAATATATGATGTTGTTTCTCACCTTGCATGCTATTTTAATAAAGAGCTTTTATAAACTTGTGTTGTGTTTCCCACCCCACGTATTTTTCTGTTTTAGAAACGAACAAAAGAGAACAAAAGTAAAAAAGAAAACCAGTAACCCACAGTTCAACGAGAAGTTTTACTTTGAGGTAAATTGATTTGAGCATTTAGGTGCATGCCTGTGCTGTACGTATTATTAGCATCTGATAGACCCCAACTTGTCAGCTAGTCAGGCTATCGGTACAGTGCATTCTCCTGATGATAATGTGCAAATCCATGAAGTGTAAGTGAAAAAAGCAGAAATAACACTTTTGTTTATGCCACATTAGAGCTTGCTTTGTTGTTTTTCTTTTTTAAGCAATACTGGTTACACTGATTCTCCTCTCCCAATGGACATTTTGCATATACATCGTATTTAACAATATGATTTATCCTGGTACCAAAATGTAGATAGATACTTCTTAGGACTGTGCACTTTGTACATAGTCTCTAGAGACAATTGATTGTTGTAGATACTGATATAATTTACAGGTTTTCACAAATACATGTACTTGATGTAAGTTTAAATAATTGATACTATATGGAGGGATTAAAGGAGGAGGAAAGGTTAAAACTAAGTAAGCCTTATCAGAAAGGTCCACCTAAATATACCAGTAAACCCTCAAATTAATGCTGCTCTGAGTCCCCTGTCAAAAGAAACACTGCATTTCTTTCCTTCTATTGTGTACACATGGGCTTCTGTATCAGACTTCCTGCCTTCAGCTTAAACCTCCTTGCCCCGGGCATGAGCATTCTCAGTTTACTCCTCTCCCCCCCCCCCTTCTCTGCTGTAATCTGAGCCCAGAGCTATAAATGAGCAGGGAGAAACTCGGGCATAAAGTGATGTCACACCAAGCTAATACTGCAGCTGCTTTTTTAAACAAATATAGAGAGTTTCTAGAGCTTTTTACTCAGGTAAACATTCTACAGAATAAATATAGCATTCTAGCTTGCACTATTGCAGCTCTATTGGCAATTAAATGCCACCGTAGCTTTCCTTCTCCTATAAAGGTTAGCAGTACAGGTTTAGGATCTGTTATCTAGAATGCTTGGGACCTGGGAGGTTTTCAGATAAGCAATCTTTCTCCAAATTGGATCTGCTAAAGATTATTTAAATACAGCTTAGTTTAAAGATGTACAAGGTACTATGTTATAACTGAGGGAAAAAAAATAAATAATTGTACAAATTTAAATTATTTGCTTAAAATGGACTCAATGGGAGATGGCAACGCCATTATTTTGAGATTTCTAGATAAGGGATACCATACCTGTAAAAAGCATTAGCTCTTTTGGGACAAGTAGGTTCAAGCTGTGTGTGCGTGTCAAGATCGATTTCAGTCAATTCTTTCAAGAAGCTTTGCTCTGTGCTGTTTAATTTAATATTTTTATAACATAAAATAATCACTTTTAAGAACCTTGTGCCTGAAGAGATGTACCTAACATTTATAGTGATGGCAAAACAGTCATCTTTTGGCCTTAACAAAAAAGGAGCTCCTTAACCATGTAAAGAAACACATTCACAGGCTGAGTGCTTTTGCATAGGACTACCAGTATTTTTTATACTTTGCAACATGGCATATAATTATACTGATGTTGTGTCTAAAAAAGTTCTTGTTGTTTGGAGTGTTACCAGTAACTGTTTTTCCAGGTGACAAGATCAAGCAGCTACACCAAGAAGTCCCATTTCCAGGTAGAAGAAGAAGATATTGAAAAACTGGAAGTGAGGTTTGTATATGAGTTTTTATGAGATAGTTGTCTTTAGAGCAAATGTGTCTTTAGAGCAGTAGTGTCGGTTTGTTCTGCTCAAGCCCCAGGAACATGTCCACCCTTTGGTCAGGGCTCCCTTAGCTCATAACAAAGTTACTGATGTAGGAAAACCTTGGTGTAACCTTCAGCCATATTTCTATTTCATATTTCTATATATATATATAGGACAGCAAATATGTTTTCTGAAATATTCCTCTTGACTTCAAGCTGGGTTTCCAAAAGTCTATAGCCTTTTTACCAGACCTCATCCTAGATGATCTTTAGGCTGAGCCCCCTTGCCACTACTTCAGACCCCCCACAGATTGGTGGGGTTCCTCTAGAGAGGAAAAATTACTGTTTTATAGAAGGAAGACAGTAGTTTTCTAAAGTGGGCTATTCTTCATGTTATGTTGCTGCCTGGCATCATTATCTCATGTATTTATCTTCTTTTTCCCTTTACAACATACATGCTGTTTTTACAGACATGCCGTGGATGGTAAGCTGAGGGGCAGCTGCATGTGTTTGCAGTTCTCATGTTTTGAGTGCAAATCCCTTCACTGGCAGACAATCTCTGTAGCTCTCTGGTTTGGTAGGAGGGAATTAGATGTTTATCTGCATCGGTTTCCATTTAACAGTGTAGTGTTGCACAGATAACTGCATGAATGTATGTGGGCCCATTATAAAGCTTTTATGCTGTACTTACTTTAGTGTGTGTGTGTCCCAAAAGTGACTTCAGAGGTGCACGACCAATAGTTGTGGTATATGTTGTTGAAGGGTCAACACACTCTGTATTTTGTGCATATATGCTCTTTTATTTATACAGCATTTTATCCAACGTTTGGGTTCCACCTGGGGACCTTTTCACGGATATTGTGCACTTCTTGTGGCTATTTAAGTTGTTTCACAAGAAGTGCACAATATCCTTGAAAAAGGTCCCCAGGTTTGACTGTAAGTTGGATAAGATGCTGTATTAATAAGAGCATATATTCACAAATTACAGAGCGTGCTGACCCTTCATCAACATGCATACAAATAGAGATGATCATTGAAGCCAATGTCTCTTGCCTGTGTAGAGCAGGGATCCCCAACAAGTGGCTCATGAGCAACATGTTGCTCCCCAACCCCATGGATGTTGCTCCCAGTGGCTACAAAGTAGGTGCTTATTTTTGAATATCTGACTTGGAGGCAAGTTTTGGTTGCACAAGCATACACATTGAGACTGCCAGTCCACATAGGAACTGCCAATAGTCAATCACAGCCCTTATGTGGGCACCCCTGGGAACTTTTTTTTTTTTTTCATGCTTTTGTTGCTACCCAACTTATATCACAATTGAATGTGGCTCAAGGATTAAAAAGTTTGGGAAGCCCTGGTGTAGAGAGAGGGTGTTTCACTGCTGGTGTTTTCTGCCTGATGGGAGCAGTGGTCAAAGTTCCTAATGTCCGCCTTAGGCCTATGGCAAATGGGACATTTTGACTTCTGCTGTGCTCAGACAGAAAGCACTAGCAGTCAAACACCTTCACTTCTACCTATAGAGATGTATGAAAAAACACCTTCACTTCTACCTATAGAGATGTATATCAAAACAACCTTCACTTCTTCCTATAGAGATGTTTATTAAAACACCCTTCACTTCTACCTATAGAGATGTATGGGATACACTTTCCCCCAGTACTGTCAGTGATGGGTGGACTGCCCATCAGAAACTGGGCTTCTCTTTGTGAAGTAGTGACAAACGGGGTGTTTTTAGTACTACTCTCAAAACATCCTATCCTGACAATGGAGGAAGCTAATTTGAGCGCTTTCTTTATCATGTCTGAGCACCCCATAGAACAGAAAGGTAGAGTAAAACTAAACCGCTAAATTAATATTTTGACAAAAATACTGAATGCATGTGACAAGCCGTATTTGTTGGGCCCATTGGTATAAGTATATTTACTGTTTCAAGTGATGTGTGATCATTTAAAGCACAGCAGTTCAAGTGGGTTTAATTCAATTAATGATTTTAGCTGGGTTTATTTCTATATCGAGCTTCTGCATCTTCTTTGGTAATGTTTTTTGAGCAGAGTAACTCATTCCCCACAGCTCAGTTTTATACTTGGAATATTTATTTGCAGTCATGCATGTTTGCTGTGGTTTATGTGTTGATAAAGGGAAGATGCAACTACTAGAGATTCTAGTTATAGTAGTACTGTAAAGCTGTCTTCAGAAAAGCTACACTGTAGGTTGGAAGCATTTTTTAACATTTGTCATTCTGTTTCAGGGTTGATCTATGGAATAATGGAAATCTTGGCCAGGACGTTTTCCTTGGGGAGATAAGAATTTCAGTAAAAGTTTTGAGGAATGATTCATCTCATAGGGCATGGTAAGGCAAAGTAGTTTCTGACTCTCTTAGCAGATTCTGCCTTGATTTTTCTGATATTCAAAGTCTTCCTTATCTCATTCCAAAATCATCCTCTCAACCTGGTTATCCTTTTATGTAATATGAACAGGTTATGTGGCAACCCGAAACCTGCTAGAAAACGAAGAAGCATCGCATCTCCTAAGAGCTTCCTACATTTGACCATAGCTTGTACAGAGTTTTATCATGAAACAATATTTAGTTATGTATTCTCTTCTGTAAATGCAATTTTAAACCATAGTGTATTATTTCTATGCCCTTTTCCCCCCATTCCTTAGGCCTGCATAGTTTTTGAATGGATAGTTTATCACCTGCAGTGGTGCTCTAAGGCTTCAGTTGCTGACGTCAAGATGTCTGACTTAAAGGGGGTGTTCACATTTGAGTTAACTTTTAGTATTATGTAGAGCGAGAGAGAATTTGCAATTGGCTTTTGAGTTATTTAGTTTTTAATTTAGCAGCTCTCCAGTTTGCAGTTTCTTCAATCTGGTTAAGGGAGTATTTTTTTGAAGATGTATTTTTATTCTTTTAACAAACAACATTACAAGCAAGTACAGCAGTATTGCTTGGTGTTCTTTACAGTGCACAAAGTATAACAAAGGGTATATTGTAGCCTTTCTGGTCAGGTGATCTCTGAGGCAGCTCAGAGACCATCACAAAATGGTGGTTCAAGGCAAGAGATGTAAAAGGGCAATATTTACTTAAATATATATTCCAGTTTGGTAAGATTCTTTAATAGGTCACTTAATGATATAAACTATCTTTTGCTTAAATATTCATTTTTTGGGTAAAGTTTTCCTTTAATATGTACCCTCAGAATTCATGGCATCCCAATCCTTATAACATATATTCTGCAGCCACATTCAGAGTGTTTCCAATTTACGCTAAAATATTCATAATCTTCTCTATGACCCTTTTTTAATAATGGTTTCAAGATTGCAGAAATGAATTGAGTGTTTTGTTTTATCTGTTATTAAAATAAATATTTAGGTGAGGGGGCAGTCATTTTCCCAAGGTATAATCAACTAGCTTGTTTTTTATATGAATAAAGTAATGGTGCTTTAATTTTCTTGTTTTAGGTATATGCTGCAGCCAAAAGATAATGGAAGTAAAACTTCCAAATATGACGAATTGGGCTTTCTAAGACTGAGTATCTGTTATACAGAGGACCTTGTGCTTTCTTCGAACTGTTACTCTCCTCTTCGAAGCCTTATGTTAAAGTCCCCAGAAGTTCGGGTAGGTTGCAGTTGAGATCGAGTGATTTTGTTTCTTCTGTTTTGTACATTTAGAACTTGTGGAGTAGAGGTAACCCTTAGGAGAAGGGATAAGTAAGTTGTAGAATATATCATGGGTGAACTGAAAATACTTAAAAACTTGGCAGAGATCAAACTGTAGCAGAATTTAAATAACGGAATATATAAAGTTTGCCAACAGAACTCTTTCTCCTCCAACCAGCCTATATCTGCTTCACCTGCTTTTATCTTGGGAGAAGTTTGCAGAGACAAATATGATGCCGTCCTCCCTCTTGTCCGGCTCTTGCTTCACCACCAGAAACTAGTTCCCTTTGTGGCAGAGATTGCTCAGCTCGACCTAAATGATACGCAGTATGTATTCTCTCTAAGGCACTTTAATTGTACAGGTATGGGACCTGTTATCCAGAATGCTTGGAAACTAGGGTTTTCCAGATAATGGATCTTTCCGTAATTTGGATCTTCAAATCTTAAGTCTACTAGGAAATCATGAAAACATTAAATAAACCCAAAAGGCTGGTTTTGCTTCCAATAAGTATTCATTATATCTAAGTTTGGATCATGGACAAGCCACTGTTTTATTATTACAGAGAAAACGGAAATAATTTTTATAAAATGAGATTATTTGGATAAAATGGAGTTTATGGGAGATGGCCTTTCAGTAATTTGGAGCTTTCTGGGTAACGGGTGTCCGGATAACGGATTCCATACCGTACTTATATTTAGGGAATTTTTAATGTTAATGCATCATCGGTTTGTGCTACCTCTTCTGTCTGACCCATATGGAAAGCTAATCTATTGTAGATATCGTATTCCATGTATTTATTATGGTGTATTATATTTTATAGGGAAGCAAATACTATCTTCCGAGGAAATTCTCTAGCCACTCGCTGCCTTGATGAGACGATGAAGATTGTGGGAAAACATTATCTTAAAGTTACACTGAAAAATGTTCTAGATGAGGTAATGCTAATTTTAACCAGAAAGCTAAAAAAAAATGATAGACTTTATACATATTTGAATATAACCTGTTTCCTTATTGGAATATTGCCCGGATTTCTGGGTGCCTTTGATGGGAGTATCTCTTTTGACATATAATTCTAAGACTCCTAATTCATGCTCATACCGCGTAAAACAATTTGGCTGAGTAGCTTACACTGGCTGTCTATATTACAGATTTGTGATTCCCCAAAACCCTGTGAGATAGACCCCAACCGCCTGAAGGAAGGAGACAATGTGGACAATCACAAGGTATATTATAATGTGTGTTTAGTTCCAGTTGTTCACAAGTGAAACACCCACATGCAGTACAGGTATGGGATCAGTTATCCGGCAACCCGTTATCCAGAAAGCTTGGAATTATGGAAAGACCGTTTCCCATAGACTCATTTTATTCAAATAATGATTTCCTTTTTTTCTTTAATAATAAAACTTTACCTTGTACTTGATCCAAACCAAGATATAATCAATTCCTATTGGAAACAAAATCAGCCTATTGTGTTTAGTTAATGTTTACATGATTTTCTAGTAGACTGAAGATATGAAGCTCCAAATTATGGAAATATCCATTATCTGGAAACCCCCAGGTCCCGAGCATTCTGGATAACAGGTCCCATACCTGTACAATGAATGTTAGAGAGAGAGAGGAATAATATTTTTATTTATAATTAATAAAGAATGACCAAATGAAGCAATTTAAGTAATTATAAACAAAAATAGTATTCCTCTCTCTCTCTCTCTCTCTAACATTCATTCATCTTAAGTTATGTTTGTGTGGAGTTCCCCTTTAATAAAGAATGACCAAATGAAGCAATTTAAGTAAAGGGGAACTCCACACAAACATAACTTAAGCTTTTTGAAAAGCAACTTTGCAATATACATCAATTAAAAAATATACAGACTTTTCAAGATTTTTAATGGTTTGGAACTGTTCCCTAAGACTAGCCTCCTGCTGATCTGGCTGACAACTTTGCTGAGCTGTCTGACTACTGTTACTTTGTATCAGCAGCTGCTTGTCCTCAGCCTGTATCCTCCAAACCCAACAATTCCCTGCACACGTGATTTCAATATGGAACCAAACATCATAGTGCAATGCATTGTGTGTTATGTAGTTCCTGCAGCTTTAAGCTGTGGAGAAGTTGTTACAATTTGTAACATCAGTGTTTAGTCCCCCCTTTTAGTGATGTGCCGGCCGGATACCCGTGGGTTTGGGCCAACTGATTGATCTCTTCTCCTGCTCTCCCACCGACCACTGTCAAATGCCGACTTCCAGGTTCGTCTTTTATAGATGTTTCGCCTGCTCACCCCGTCCCTTTTGTGACATCATCGGTGGGGCGGCGCAGGTCTATAAAAGCTACGCAGAAGTCAGATGCAGGTGCGGGCCAAGGGAGGGCAGTTTGGGGTTGGGAAATCCCATCCCGCACATCACTACCCTCTTCCCTGCCAGGATTTCAAATGATGCTGAAAGGGAAGAACTGTTAAACAGCTGGATTTCTGTATAGAAAATGGCATTTATTCATACTTTTTGAAGAAACGGGTAACTGTGATGGATATTAGGGGTTTCTGTGTTATGTGGGCCTCTTAATCAAATTTTGGTTTGGAAACCGGAGTTCCCCTTTAAGAAACCAATGTAATTTCATGTTTTATCTTAGAAAGAGCCTAAATAGAAAACTAAATTATTTAAAATGCAATATGGCAGATGCTTTTTATGTCTGTAAATCAATTGGCTACATTGTTTTAATAATATGAACCGCTAGGGCAGAGAATATAAATCTTTTATTTAAATAGCAATCACATTTGCAAATAACTTTAACTGACTGTTTGTTCTTCAGGAGAACCTACGAAACTATGTTGATAAGGTATTCTTCTGCATAGTTAAATCTAGCATGAGCTGCCCCACCGCAATGTGTGATATTTTCTCTACTCTTAGACATATGGCTGTCAAGCACTTCCCCAGTAAGTATCACAGCACTGCATTTGCAGTTTTCTTTTAATAAAGGATACAAATGTGGAAATGTACAATTCTGGCATTAGGGCCAAAGCAGCAGTGTTATATGTTTACATTTGCATTAAAAATATTCATTCTAATAGGTGATATAACAAGAGTGAGCATTACTGGACATTGATTTTTGCAGGGATGGTTATTGTGTGTAGATTGTATAGAGAGTTTGGGGTCACTCTTGGTTAGGGATGCACCGAATCCAGGATTTGGTTCAGAATTCAGCCTTTTTCAGCAGGATTCGGCCAAATCCTTCTGCCAGGCTGAACCGAATCCTAATTTGCGTATGCGTAGGGGGGAAATCACATAACTTTTTGTCACAAAACAAGGAAGTAAAAAATGGTTTCCACTTCCCATCCCTAATTTGCATATGCAAATTAGGATTCGGATTGCTATTTGGACGAATCTTTCATGAAGGATTTGGGGGTTTGGCCGAATCCAAAATAGTGGATTCGGTGCATCCCTACTCTTGGTTCGCTATTTGTTCTGTAGCAAACTTATTTTCTACTTTGTCCTTTTTACTTCATTTATTGTATGTTTTGTGCAGAGGCACAGTTGTCTACCACCGCTTACACGTAGAAACGTGATCCATTTAATGTGTAAATAGAAAACACTGATGTAAGAGCTGTATCCAGCCCTGGACCTAACCTTCCATTAATTATCTGTTCTTTCTCAACTTCAGATGTTTTCTTCCTTCCCACTGGGAGGCTTCTCAGAAACATTTTTTTTACTTGTTTTTTTTTTGCTTCCTTGAGCCAAAAACGAGTATTTCAATATTCTCGTTCATTATTTGTAGCTGTACACAATCGTGTTTTTGCATTAGGGTGCTGGAAACGTTGGTCTGTTCTCATACATTTGTTAATGTCTTATTAACTTGGTACCCGTGGGTGGGATAGTAGAGAGATTTATGTGCTTTTCCAAATACTCTTGCTTGTGCGGAAGGAGATGGGCAGCAGCCTATTCTCTCAAGTCTCCATATAAGGGGAGCAGGTTTAAGTGTAGTCCAACTGTAAATTACCAGGTTAAATATAGCTTTGTCTCATTCTCTGTAATAAATGTTTAGGTTCTTCTGCTTTGTCATAGCTCAGTGATGACATGGACCCGTGCTTGGCTGAAGGCTTCCTTCCCTCTGTTAACTCTCTATACTTTTCAGGCAGCTTTATATGAGTGCTGTGTGTGTATCATGATTGTTTTGATGATCTATGGATCGAGGGCTAGGACATCATAGGCATCTGCAAAAACTATTTTTGGAAAAGGTAGGGGCTCAATTTGAGGCATTCCAGCACTCCATTTGACAGGTCTGTAATCAGACCAGCTCCATGTCTGGACAATCGGAGAGTGGATGCAGATAAGCCAGCCTTTCCTTAGCTGCCAAAACTGCTGGGGAGTTGGCAATAATTTGTTGCAAAAATCTGACCCTTGTGTGCAGTGACAGTCCTTTATGCCACTTACTCTACATATCAGCATATGGAAAATGAAGGGAAGAAAAGCTAGTGCGACATTACTTAACAGCAAGAGTAAAAGAAATTAGGAGGCACGAAACAGCGTGTCAAATAAATTTGACGTAAAGACTGTAAATAGGCAAAATCTGACCGAAAGTACAACACCATTAAATATTATTGTAGTAATAGGGGTAAATTATGTTTTGACTGTATCTGTTTAACTTGTGCGTTATGCAAATTTAGTTGCTGGTATTTTTGTTAGCGTTCAATCTATAGATGTCAGAAATATTTTAGTGTACGACTGTGAATATTCTATGCAGCATTAGTTATGTACTGAAATGTAATCCCTCCTTTTGTCATTTAATGCAGAAGACCCCCATGTTCAGTATTCCGCAGTAAGCAGCTTTGTGTTCCTGCGTTTCTTTGCTGTTGCTGTTGTGTCACCTCACAGCTTCCAGCTACGACCCCACCATCCAGTGAGTGATCATCACCTTCAGCCTTTCTCATTGCGCACTTGGTCTGGTATCAAGCATCATAAATCCATACTAGTTGTATCTTCCTTCAAGAATACAAAGGCATATTGTTACACGATTTTACTTTCTATAGTCTGTTACATTATACTCAAGTCCTTGGACTTGCCTGCCTTATTTCCTTAGGGCAGGGGTCCCTAACTTATTTTACCCATGAGCTACATTTAAACATAAAAAAAAAGTTGGAGAGCAACCTAATTGTGCACAAAAGTTCCCAGTGGTGCAAAATATAGGATGTGATTGGCAATTGGTAGTCACTCTGGGGACTTGAAGCCTACAGGAAGCTCAGTTTGGCAGGGCATGTTGTTTTTTATGCACGAAAACTTGCCTTCAAGCCAAGAATTCGTAAATATGCACCTGCTTTGAGGCCACTGGGAGCAACATTCAAGGGGTTGGAGAGCAACATGTTGCACACGAGCTACTGGTTGGGGATCACTGCCTTAGGGTGTGCCTAGAACCTGATAAATAGAACATGATATATTTTTTTTTTGCTATTTGGGGGCCCAGCTTTGTCCCTATTATGCGAATAATAAATGAAACTTTTTTTTGTTAAAGTTTTAGATTTTACATTCTTGGTTTATCATTTGTACAGGATGCACAGACCTCTCGGATATTAACCCTTATCTCAAAGACTATCCAGACCCTTGGTAGTGTCAGCAGTTTAACAAAGAGCAAACCAGTAAGCTTGTTTTATTGCACAATAACATTTTTATATATATATATATATATATATATATATATATATATATATATATATATATAAACTTTATTTTCCTGTTTTAGTCCAGCTTCAAGGAGCAGTTCATGTGTGACTTTTTCAAGACGTTTGAAGAGGAAACATATTCTAAAGCCGTGAAAAAGGTGTGTTGAGCATATACGATTTCAATGAACAAAAGCTACCAAGATTTTAAAAGTCGTATATAATACATTTTATATTAAATCATTATGTATAAGATATAATTAATCCTTATTGGGGCAAAGCAATCCTATTGTGTAAAGGATAAGTAAATCTTTAAAATTAGTGAATGTAAAATTGATGAGGGCTATTTTAACCATTCATTATTTTTTTTTTAATTCCAGAATATTAAAGGGATACTGTCATGGGAAAAATTTTTTTTTTTCAAAATGAATCAGTTAATAGTGCTGCTCCAGCAGAATTCTGCACTGAAATCCATTTCTCAAAAGATCAAACAGATTCTTTTATATTCAACTTTGAAATCTGACATGGGGCTAGACATATTGTCAATTTCCCAGCTGCCCCAAGTCATGTGAATTGTGCTCTGATAAACGTCAATCACTCTTTAATGCTGCACTGCAAGTTGGAGTGATATCACCCCCTCCCAGCTGACAAACAAAAGAAGAATGGGAGGGTAACCAGATAACAGCTCCCTAACACAAGATAACAGCTGCCTGGTAGATCTAAGAACAGCACTCAATATTAAAAAACCCATGTCCCACTGAGACACATTCAGTTACATTGAGAAGGAAAAACAGCAGCCTGCCAGAAAGCATTTCTCTCCTAAAGTGCAGGCACATGACCAGGGGCAGCTGGGAAATTGACAAAATGTCTAGCCCCATGTCAGATTTCAAAATTGAATATAAATAAATCTGTTTGCTCTTTTTAGAAATGGATTTCAGTGCAGCATTCTGGTGGAGCAGCACTATTAACTAATTAATTTTCTAAAAAAAAAATTTCCCATGACAGTATCCCTTTAAGGGATACATGTACCTGTTAATATAAAAAAATTTGTTACAACTGTGCCATCTGCTGGTCAATTTCTGACCATATAGTAGTCAAGGAAGTTGTCAGAAGAAAAAAAAAGAGGGCTGGTCTGATATTCTTCTATAGCAGGTGTGTCCAACCTTTTGGCTTCCCTGGGCCACATTGGAAGAAAAAAAATGTTCTGGGGCCACACTCGAAATAAGCCCAAATACTAACGCTGTTTTTTGATTAATTTTATTAGAAAAGAGGGTATAATAAACCTAGTGGGATTTTTGACATTGTGTTTGAGAAACGAATGTATCACTATCTGGTTGAATGGAAGTAATTGCAATTCTCAGTGAATCCTCAAGGGGCTCATCAGATAATTTGGTTCTAATTTTACTCTTAGTGTGTTCATTCTTGAAAAAAGTTGCTCACAAATGTAGGTGCTGCATATATCCCTAGCATAGCGGGCGATACTGCTGAAGAATGCTTACCTGCCTTTGTAAGTATCCAAACGGTCACTTGTTAACTGCTTTTCCTGCTCTAGGAAGCCACACACCGCACACCCCATGTTAAATTTAAAGCACACATGCACACAATTGGCGACCGCATACATACGCTCTCTGTGCATGACATTGCAACATGACGTTTCCTGGATTGGCGGAAGTTCAAGCTAGGCCGCATTCATATCCATCCTGGGCCGCAGGTTGGACACCCCTGTTCTATAGGAAAAACATTACAAGCCTCGGATAATTTTTCTCATATCTTTTCTAACCAGACAAATATCAGACCAGCCTTCCTTCTTTTTTCTGACAACTTGACGACTTGGTTGTCAGAAACTGACCAGCAGATGGCATTGTTGTAGCACAATTCATATAAACAGTACATGTATTCCTTGATATCTTGGATTTAAAAATAATGAATGTAATTTGCTAAAGTAGCACTCTCATCAATTTTTCAGTTTTTTTAAATGTTTACGTATCCTTTAATTTTTTAATGATTTTTAAGTATACTTAGGTTATTGAGATCTGGAAAACCTCAGGTTCCCACCTTCTGAATATAAGGTTTTCGTTTTACATTTGTGTTTTCCCCTTGTCTGAGAGGAAGGTACTGTATTAATCGGTGTTGCTAAGAAGAACAAATTAGGTTTGCCACAACATTTATCAGCAACTTAAATGAGTTTTTCTTGAATAAGATATTCATTAAAGTAAAATTTTACCCCCAAAATTAATACTTAAGCAACTGATAGTTGGTATCATATTAAGTTGTATATTAAAGAATCTTATCAAACTGTATATATTTAAGTAAATATTGCGACTTTACATCTCTTGCCTTGAACCACCATTTTGTGAGGGTCTGTGTGCTGCCTCAGAAATCACTTGACCAGAAATAATGCAGCTGTAACTATTAACAGGAAGAAGTGTGGAAGCAAAATACAGAACTCTGTCTTTTAATTGGCTCAGGTGTCCTAACATGTATGTGTTTGGTTTGTTTGTGTGCACTGTGAATCATACGATCCGAGGGGGCGGCCCTTATTTTTTAAAATGGCAATTTTCTATTTAGGATTACCCAATGGCACATACTACTAAAAAATTATTATGAAAATGGTTTATTTACATGAAGCAGAGTTTTTCACATGAGCTGTTTTATGCAATATGTTTTTATAGAGACCTACATTGTTTGGGGGGTATAGTTTTCCTTTAATGCTTCACACACATAAATTGGGGTAGGAACGATTACAATTTCAATTTATGGGTTTTTACTCCGTCTAAGTAAATATGAAGTCATAATAGAGGATTATTTTTATTATGTGTTTTATAATGCTTTTCTGTGCACTTTTGCTATTATTATAAAATTGTCATCATTCATCAAGCACTGGCATGAATTATAATTCTGTAATATAAGGTTCTGTGTTTTTGCAAGAAAATTAAGAACACTGTGAACACAAAGGCTCCCTCAGTACCAGTGACCAAAACGGAACTAAACATGGCCATACATGGAGAAATCCGCTCGTTTGGCGACATCGCCAACATTGGTGGGAAATATTGGGCTGATCTGATAGTGGGGCCTAGGGCCCAACGATTGGATCCTAACAGTGGCTTTACGGGCGGTCGGATCGTGGGACCGCATCAACGAACATGCGGCCGCTATCCGACAGGATTTTTAGTCCCAACCAATCGAGATCTGGCCGACTTTCGGACAGATCTCGATCGGTGAAGCCCGTCGGGGGGGCCCCATACACGGGTTAACGGCCTGTGTATGGCCACCTTTAGTCTAGGGCTAGACGATGTTTAGTATAGGCAGAGGCATAGAATCTGCTGCTCCCACTTGCCTTTCCAGTGCTGGCGGATTTCAGAGCAGAAACCTGCCGCTTCTGCCTTCACCCGAGCAGAAACAATGCTACCGGGTGCAGGCAGACCAGGAGTAGAAGCCATGCGGCAGATTTCTGAGAAACACAAGCGGAGATCCGCCATTGTCTGACCCTGGCCTAAAGCTGGCCATAGACGCAAAGATCTGATCGTACGAATCGAGGATTCGTACGATTTTTGAACCGTGTGTGGAGAGTCCCGACATTTTTCGTCCGGCGGAGATCGGTCGTTTGGTCGATCGGACAGGTTAGAAAAAAAGTCGGCTGCCGATAATATCTCTGCGTGTATTGCCGATCGTACGATTTTCAGTGGGAGACTGTCACTAGCTTTGGTTGGACATAGATATCGTACGATTGCTGTCAGGGGCAGAACATTGCTGATCTGTTCTTTAACTAATCTGACTGGTAAGACTTTGATCTGAATGGTTAGTGGCGGGTCGGGAGATGGGAAAGTCCGATCGTACGATGATTTGTACGATCGGATCTTTGCATCTATGGCCAGCTTAAGACCTTACAACTTGTTTGTTGCTTGAGAGGGAGGGATTAACTAACATCACAACTAAAGGTGCAGTCAACTTTTTGTTATGCTCCATTACAGGGTAAGATTAGATCTATGAAAGTGGATGTAGTAGTAGGATGCAGTGTGTAGCAGGAAACAGGACTTCCCTCTGACAGAATATGATATGAATTCAATTGTCCCCTGTTCTGTGCCCTATCTACATTTAGCACCCCCTACATGATTGTATAACTCTGCATAAGACATTAATTGGTAACTAAATATGTTGTAGAGCTTAGCAAATGTATTTTAGCCCCTCGAGGAATGTAGTTGTTTGGTCCATCTAAACTTTTCAGATAGCAAACAGACCATACATTATACTATACATATCAAGCCATATACAGTACTGACTACTATAATCTGGCAAAATTTGGTATGGTTTTGTTAGAATTCACCTGAACAATGTACATTCATTGGCTCTGACCTCTTCTTATTTTTCGGTAGTTTCTAGAGGAAATCTCATCTACAGAAACCAAAGAACCAAGTGGAGTCAGTGAGTCACTGATCCTGAAAGAGGGGTAAGAGTATTATAACATTAAAGGGATACTGTCATGGGGAATTTTTTTTTTTTCCAAATGATTCGGTTAATAATGGTGCTCCAGCAGAATTCTTCACTAAAATCCATTTCTCAAAAGATCAAACAGATTTTTTTATATTCAATTTTGAAATCTGACATGGGGCTAGACATATTGTCAATTTCCCAGCTGCCCCAAGTCATGTGACTTGTGCTCTGATAAACTTCAATCACTCTTTACTGCTGTACTGCAAGTTGGAGTGATATCACCCCCTCCCTTCCCCCCCCCCAGCAGCCAAACAAAAGAATAATGGGAAGGCAACCAGATAACAGCTCCCTAGCACAAGATAACAGCTGCCTGGTAGATCTAAGAACAGCACTCAATAGTAAAAACCCATGTCCCACTGAGACACATTCAGTTACATTGAGAAGGAAAAACAGCAGCCTGCCAGAAAGCATTTCTCTCCTAAAGTGCAGGCACAAGTCACATGACCAGGGGCAGCTGGGAAATTGGCAATGTCTAGCCCCATGTCAGATTTCAAAATTGAATATAAAAAAATCTGTTTGCTCTTTTGAGAAATGGACTTCAGTGCAGAATTCTGCTGGAGCAGCGCTATTAACTGATTAATTTTGAAAAAAAAAATTTTTCCCATTACAGTATCCCTTTAAGCATTCCTTAAATATAACAACGTTTTTGGCACATTCTCTGTTTTTGTCAGCCTTAATTTAAGGAAGCTCTAGAAGAAAAGAATTTTATGCTACAGTACTAGTGTATTTGTTTTTTGCATTATGCAATAGTGTTTAGCCATGTGCAAACAAAATGCATATTAAATATTAGCCACTTCTGTCATTCCCACGGAACAGGCAACATGCTTACATTACTGTGTTATTTTCTCGCTTGACAGGGAGATGCATAAGCGAGCTCTGGGGCGTACCATAATTGGCAAAAGGAACTTCAAAAAACGATGGTTTTCCCTAACAAGTCATGAGCTCACCTACCACAAACAGAAAGGTAATGAGACATCTAGACTGTTTAATGAGAGATGGAGGTGCTACAGATGTGGACTGAAGTATATGATTTGTTTAAGTTGAGGTCAAGAGACAGAGGGAAGGGACAGGGGAATTGGTGTAGTCATGGGCTGGATATGATATTGATGTGTTTCGGTTTACAGGGGATGTTATGGATAGACAAGCTTCTGGTGTGATACCAGAAGTGAAGTGAAGATATTGGGAAGTTTGGAAAAATGCAATCTAGATAGTCTTTTTATAGATTCATCATGCTATTGTTTTTTTTAGCTAACTGCTGATGTTTGGAATCCACTGCTGCAACAAGTTTGTTTGCGGTAAATTTTTTTCAACAATGTTCAGTGTATTGGGTATTTGGGCACAACAGTTCTAAGCAGGCAATCCATTGGTCAGAGCTGAAATAGTTTCCATTTCAAAAATGTTGTCTCCTGTAGGAAATCTGGAAATGACAGAAACCCCATAATCTACACATCTACTGTCTATGGGGCCAATTTACGAACATTCAGGTTTCAGAAATTTTTTTTCATGAATCATTTTTTTCTCTAAAAATGTTTTTTTATTACTCCAAAAATTTTAGACATTCAGACTTTTAGAGGTTTTGGGATTTTTTCTGCTAGTAATTGTCAAAATGTGAATTTTTAGAACTTTTTAGAGGTTTTCATATTTTTTAGCTTATTGTTAAAGGAGAAGGAAAGGTCCACCTAAATATACCAGTAAACCTCAAAGTAATGCTGCTCTGAGTCCTCTGTTAAAAGAAACAGCATTTCTTTCCTTCTATTGTGTACACATGGGCTTCTGTATCAGACTTCCTGCCTTCATCTTAAACCTCCTTGCCCTGGGCGTGAGCATGCTCAGTTTACTCCTCTCCCCCCCCCTTCTCTGCTGTAATCTGAGCCCAGAGCTATAAGTGTGCAGGGAGAGACTCAGGCAGGAAGTGATGTCACACCAAGCTAAAACTGCAGCTGCTATCCTAAACAAACAGAGAGCTTCTAGAGCGTTTTACTCAGGTATGGTAAAACATTCTACAGAATAGATATCGCATTCTAGCTTGCTCTATTGCAGTGAATCTATTGGCAATAAAATGTCTCCGTAGCTTTCCTTCTTTAAGCGTTTTTTTTCACGATCATACTTTTTATATTCGAATCTTATGGCATACTTTGTTTTAGAGAAAATTAGTTTAATCCTAGTTTCAAAAAGCTCTAATACCACTAAAATTCAATCTCTGATAAATAAAGTGGGCCTCTGTCCATTGTGTGGCCTATTTTAGAATAATTGTGTAACTTTTGTGTATTGAGAGACAAAACCAGCCATAACCACCCTTATTAAATTTGTACATGTTCATGTCTGGTGTGAAATAGCATTAAATACCTTCTAATTTCCACAGATAAGGAGCCTGTATATACTATTCCAATTAAAAATATCCTGGCTGTTGAGAAACTGGACGAAAGTGCCTTCAATAAGAACAATGTAAGTAATTGTTCCATACAAAATCAGCCTCTGCACCTAATTGTCATTGTAGCATTCAAAATGGCTTTTTTAATTACATGGTTTAGAACATACCTTATTAATCTTTTTATAATCACCAGCTGATCCTCTGACTGACTTCTCTCGCAGATGTTTCAGGTGATTCATAATGAGAAGCCTCTGTATATCCAGGCCAATAACTGCATAGAAGCTAATGAGTGGATTGAAATACTAAGCAGGTTAAGCAGACGCAACCAGAAGAGATTAAGCAAATACCACCCGTCTGTATTCCTGGGTGGGGCTTGGCTCTGCTGTAGAGCAACCAGTGACAGCACAGAAGGATGCTGCGTCTGCACTGTGTAAGTATAGACCACAAAAGTAGACTGGCACTGATGGTTACTGAGAAAGGATGTTTTTTTTCATGTAGATGTTGCATTTTATGGTTAATATATGGAAATTGAAAGCAGAATTATCGCTAGAGTAAACAAATACAAGGGGTCCTCTGCACTCAACCCATTATCAATGTATTAAGGACATTGAAACATTTTGTGCCTTAAGCTACTAAAAGTGCCTTACCCTTTAAACAAAACAGGGATTGTTTGTCCATATATTGTAACTTACAGTATTTAAGCTGGCCAACTATGTCAAAATCATCCCTGGTATGGCCAGTGATACACTCAACTTGCATCTGATTCATTAAGAATTCTATTGCTTCATTATACATTTTTCATAGGGACTAATTTTTACCTGCAGCTTACTTGCTGCATTCAAGGTTAAAACTCCCAAACTTGGCTGCCCTTTTATTGGCCACCACTGGGATCACCTGACTATGGGGCATGTTTACTAACATTAGAGATAAATATCTGGATTGATTTCTGGAGATGTTGCCCATAGCAACCAATCAGATCTTTGCTTTTGTTTTCTAACATGGCTGTGGCTGTTTAAATCTAATTGCCGATTGGTTGCTATGGGCAATATCTCCAGAAATCTCTCCAGATATTTATCTCCAATGTTAGTAAACATGCCCCTATAGCTGGAAAGCGTGGGAGCTACAACATGGAGCTGACCACTGCTCCTGTGTTAACTATAAGATACAAGGGAAAGTTGTGTTCACAGCTAATTTTTAAACCATTAAAGGCCAGTAACATAATTTTTTTAAAAATAATTGTTTGTATATAACGTATTAAAAAACACCAAGACATATTTAACTTTAAAATCGCAAAAAAAAGTCTTTATTAATAAATAATTTACCAGAAACTCCGCTTGTGCTCCTCTTTAGAAAAGGAGGTGATCCATCGTGCGGCGCTCGATTTCTCCTCCCTGGCTATCTCCTATAGAATCTAGGGAGGAGAAATCGAGTGCCACACGATGGATCGTCGACCTGTCGCCTTTTCTGAAGAGGAGCCCAAGCGGAGTATCGGTAAGTTATTTCTTAATAAAGACTGCAATTTTAAAGTTAAATATGTTTTGCTGTTTTTTTTCCCTTTGTGTACAAACAAATGTTTTTTAAAAAATAATTTGATATTACTGGTCCTTTAAGCGGGGTTGCAATGCGGCTGTGACCACATAATTAGGCAATAGAATTCTTAATGCATCAGATGAAAGTTGAGTGTAGGAACAGGCCACACTGGGAATGACTTTGACGTAGTTGGCCAGCTTAAATATATAGCTATATATGGACAAACAATGCCTGTTTTGTTTAAAGGGTAAGGCATTTTTCAGTAGCAGTATGCACAAAATGTCTCTGTCTCAAATATATTGATAATGGGTTGAGTGCAGAGGACTCTTGTATTTGTCTATGTGAATTTTGTGGTCACAATCTCATTGCACCCCCGCTTAATGGTTTTAAAATTGGTGAGCACAACTTTCTCTTGTTTGTTATCACTAGAGTAAAAATATTCAGCAGCAGTTCCAGGTTGAATTTAACCTTCTACCTGAAATATTACCTCTAGCCTGTAATTTGTTGGTGTTTCATGCAGAGCTGTATAAAGGCAAAGGAGAGAACCACATGTGATTGGAGTTAAAACTGGTACAGACAGGAAATCTTAATTTGAATTTATGCTGCACAATGCAGTAAATTTTATCTACATTAGTTGCCAGTTTGTCTTGAAGATGTATTCAGTATTAGGGTAAGTTCACACGAGGAGATTCAGGGAGATTTTGTCGCTTGGCGACTAATCGCCTCGACTTCTGGGTGACAATCTCCCTTAACTGCCTCCTTGTGTCTTCCCATCCACTAAAATGAAAGTTGCCTTCGCTAAAGCACACGCGGCGCAGCGTTTTCCGAAGTTTCCTCGTGAGGCAACTTCAGATGACTTCGGAAAACGCTGCCCCGCGTGTGCTTTAGCGCAGGCGACTTTTCCTCGTGTAAACTAACCCTTAGGGCTTGTAGAGGATAGCTTTGTTTGTGGCTTCTCTTAAAGTGGAGTGCAAAGCCCGAAAAGAAATGAGTTTACGATCCTACTTGTGTACTCCACTGATATTTTATACTCCATTAGTTCAAGGGTCTGCTTTGTTCAAGTATTATTGTTAGTTAATGTTCGTTTCTTACGTGATGCATAAATTCTGTCAATTTTTTTACGCTGTTAAAACACTACGCATTACCCAATACTAGTGGGACATGGCACCGTATCTTTGAACCTATTTTATTTACAATTATATTTTGGGGTTTGGTGGACAAAATTCAGATGCATAATGTCATAGCACACTTCTGGCACTATGTAGTGATAGAGACATCTCCAAACTAATAACTGTTGTAGATTAATAAGAATATTTTTTTTAAGATTAGGGCTCTCCTCTACCACAGCCCATCTAGTGTTGGGCACTTGGTTTGTATACTGAGCATTTGTTTTCTTTCAGTGTGCAGTGTTTGTCCTGCCTGCTGGGAGGATGGAATATGGGTTGAGCTCATTCTTAGTTACTAGTTATGTCTAATTTTCTGTATTGTTGCCACTCACTCTGCAACTGTTAGTAATTACTCTTACTCAGTATACCTGCTCTCTATCTGCCGTTTAATAGTTTTGGATCCTTCGTGGTCCAGGCTTTTAATTAACATTTTGTGAAATCCCAGCGATTCCATTCCAGAACGTTCTGTCCTGGGTACAGTGCGAAATGCACTCAATTATATCTTCTCAAAGTCAATTTGTTGGTTTGTACATGTCATGATTTCATTTGTCAGAGATGTTCCAGCTGATGTGGCACTGGATATTGATGGAGATCGCGAATGTGAAAGAATCCATCGTCTTTTCAGCATGAATATGCAAAAGCTACTGAAAATGGAAGGTTAGTTTCCTACCCACTGTGTATGACTGTATTATGCCAGTTAACTCATATTGGCACCTTAACAGTTTTGGACATTTTGGACCCAAACTGCTGCATTCTGTCTTTAAAAAACATGCTAAATTAAAGGAAGATCTTAACTTTCTATCCCTAGATCTTTTTTCTTAAGTGTGTTTTAGACCTGCCTAAAGGCTATGCTGTACCCATAACTTTCATGCTTGTTCTGGGGGCAACATCAAGTTCCAAAAGTCCAAAGTACTCATGAACACAGTACTTAGCCCACAGGAGTCTCCCGCCATCAGCCAGCCTAGTATGAAAGCAGAACAGAGTGCACTCCTAGTACTAGTGGGGAGGTCAGAGTTCACACTCATAGGCAGTGCTGCCATCAGAAATCTCTAATCCCCACGAGAGTTAAGGTCCCCATAGACGCAAAGATTTCTCTTGACGAACGACCGGTTTTAGCAAAGTCCGACCAATCCTTCGAAATTATCGTGCGGTTAGTGGGATTCGAACGATCGTACATCTTACGATTTTTCAGCCGATATCTGTCAGAAAATTGATCGGCCAGGTTAAAAAATCTTTATCGGTCCCAGTGCACTCTATCTATGTTTGCAGGGACAAGCAGGCAGTTCCCCTTTGTTTTCAGTCCACTGCCATAAGCACTGAAAGACATCTCCTCTGCCTGCTTTTGGGCCACCGTCTGCCCCTTGTGATCTATTACAGCTGGATCTGTGTCTGGCAGTTCTAACTATTATTATTATTATTATTATTATTATTATTATTAACATGTATTTATATAGCGCCAACAACTAGTGACTTTAGCTTTTAGACACCTGTGGTTTTATGAGTCTCTCAGAAATACAAGTAGCTACATATAAGCAAATTTTTTTTTACACACAAAAGATGAAAAATATACACACTACTAAATGAGTAAAATGAGCAAAGCACTCCTCTCTGCAACCAAGACTGGGAGATCCCGGTACAGTCCGCAGATCGAAGTCCCACAAACGGTCCCAAAGGTGCCGTTAGCAGCTTGAACAATCTCCACAGGCGAAAACTCAGCTGAACGAATGGAGACCCCCAGTTTATATATGCTCAAAAACAATGAACTCGTACATTAAACCACTTGGTTAATAACATCTTGCTTCCCTTGCGCTCATCAGGATCTGGCCAGACTCCCAAAAAGCACATCCAAAGCATACAGTAGATCTTATCTGGTCAACTAGCAGCGTTTTATTACATATTCTACCTCTGGCTATAACAAAGGAAAGCCCCATGAGAACTTCCAGAAGTTACAAACATTTTAGGAAAAAATATAAGTATTAGGTCATCAACTAATTTGGTTCAAGAGTTTCTCTTGTACAAAGCTTTGCTATACACAATCATTGGTTATAAAGCTATAAGTTATAAAGTCTTATATACTATATTGGGTTCAGCATACCATATTGGGTTCAACAGTAGAAAAGTTCTTTGTGTTATATTTATCAAAGTACCATGATGAGCCACTATTGATAATAGTGCTTTGTGTTATATCTATCAAAGTCTTATATTTGTATCAAAGTATTACCATGAGCCATCATTGATAAACAACACCCTAATAAATAACCACCTTTAATATTTTGGGGAAACATTGCCCTGTAAAGAGTATTCTTGAAAACATTCCCCAATGGGTTAATTCCAACTGAAAAACACACTTTTTTTTGTTTTCAAAAATATTCTATTTGCTTTAGGCTTATTTCTATTAGATACTGTGGCGCAAATTCACTAAGCGCCGAACGCTAGCGTTAATTCGCTAGCGTTTGGCATTTTTCGTTACTGCGCAAATTCACTAGCGAACGCTGGCGTAGTTTCGCTAGTGTTACTTCGCACCCTTACGCCAGGCGAATTTTCCCTAGCGACGTAACTACGCAAATTCACTAACTTGTGCAGTGTACTGAACGCTACCTTTTACGCTAGACTTCATTCGCCACCTCAGACCTGGCGAAGCGCAATAGAGTAGATAGGGATTGTTTCAAAAAAAGTCAAAAAATTTTCTAAGTCCCAAAAAACGCTGGCGTGTTTTCTACATGATGGGTGATAGGCTGAAAAAGATCGAAAATATTTTTGGGGCTCCCCTCCTTCCCCCCTACATTTCCTGACTCATGGCAACTTACCTAGACAGTGGGCACATGTGTAGGGCAAAATAAAAATTTTATTTGCTGATTTGAAGGTTTTCTAGGCATTTGTAATGCTAATACGTGTTCCTCCATTGATATTTGAATTTGGTGCCATATGCAAATGAACCATCGCTAGCGAAACTTCGCTTCACTTGGTGAATTAACGCTAGCGCAACTTCGAAAACTTACGCTACCCCTGTGCGCAACTTCGGAATTTGCGGAGCGTTGGCGAAAATACGCCTGGCGAAGTGCGGCGAAGTTGCGCCTGGCGCAACTTCGAATCTTAGTGAATTTGCCCCTGTATATCATAACCTGGATGATTAAAAATCTTTATAGTCCATTCCATGTAATCTGGCACATAATTCTATAAAACACATGCTTATATTCCCCAGTATAGCTGCAGACATATATAATCCCCAATTATTCTACAGCCACATTCACACATAATCTCCCAACAATCCTGCAAACACAATAATAAATAAACACAATATTACCTGCTGCAGGCCTATCTACACATGATCCTTTATAATTCTTCATAAACGTGCACACAACCTGCTATAATGCTGCAGATACATATGCATATAATTCCCAGTAAATGCACTTGCACCCACGGATATAATACTAATTATTCCTGCACGTAATGCCCAATCCTACAGACCATTCCATGTTTATTCAGGTATCCTAACACATGTAATGTGGCAGTCATATAATCATTATCATCAACCATTATTGGTATGAATGCATATCATTTACCAGTAATACTGCAGGTGCATGTGTGTCAGTGTAGATAACATATCCCACCCCCATTCATTTCTCACTTTTTTTTTTTTTTCTTGTCCTAAATAAGAATTTGAACCCACTTTTATTTTCTGGCTTCTTAAATTGCAGGACCAACAAAACTATTTAGTGCAGCAGGCCCACAATATTATATTATATTCCAAGCATAGAATTACACAATTTAGGGACAGAACAGGTCATCTTCTGGCACTAATGTGCAGGGAAATAGACCCATCTACTGCAATAATGAATATCCATTCTACAGAAGGTGTAATGATTTCAGATATGTCAGGGATAAAAAGACATTTCAAGGCTACTTCTCTGAGGCCTACAGGACCAGAGTTACTTACACAAAGGGAGAATTGCAGGAGTATTTGCAACATGTACCTTTCCCCACACTAAACATAGAAGATAGAACCTCTAGATGGAGACATAACTGTGCAGGAAATAGAGGATGCAATCCGTTCATTTCCCAATGGTAAGGCCCTAGGAACAGACGGGATCCCTATGGAATTCTACAAATAGTATAAGGATATGTTAGTGCCTCACTTGAAGAAATGCTTTGATCAGGCACTGTCTGTTGGGACCCTTCCATGACAGAGGCACTCATACTATATGTATTCATAAACTCCCCAGTTTACATACCAAAACAGGTGTTTACACGGCTAGATTCTGATACCAAAACATTTGTCTGGGCAGACAAGCGCAGCAGACTGGCATACTCCGTTTTACAACTTCTAAGCTTGCAGGGTGGGATGGCCCTCCCAGATTGGAGATCCTACTACTTAGCGTCACAATTGCAGCATCTCCTGCCATGGTCTAAACGAGACAAAACAGATTCCTCTTATGTAGTGCTTAGTAAGTACTGGGGTAGCAAGGCGGTACCGCCACTGATATTCTTAGAACATTTTATTAGAACTTCGCCTGCCCCCTTCCATTGGTCAGGGTGTGGGAGGTGGCACTGAAACTTATTCAATACCAGGGGATTTCCCCAAACACTCCATTGGGGGAAAACGAGGGGACCTCTCATTTCCAGAATGCGGATTTGCAGTTATTTTTGCAACCTCAGGGGATACAGGTCTTTGAAGATCTATATGTGGATGGTGATTTTAAAACTCCCGGGCAGATTGAAGCTGATTTTGATGTGGCGGTTACAGCCTGGTTACAATATTAGCAACTTAAACAGGCCACTAAGGCAAAATTTTTATTATCCCCAGTCGTCGTATCTAAATCCCCACTAGAAAATATGTTGGAATATCTCACTAGCTTCTGTAGAAATCTCCCCTTATCACGGAATGGGAGGAGGTTTTGGAGGCTCCCAGTTTGGTGTCCTTTAACGTAAGAAGTAGATTCTCCCAAACTCTTATTCTACATCAAGCATACATCACACCGGTGCGTATGCACAGGGCAAATATTGGGCCGAATGACTATTGTCCCAAGTCACCTGCCAAGTGCCGACTTCTTTCACTTGATGTGGAGCTACACAGTAGTGGCTTCATTTTGGGAAAAAGTATCTGAAGAACTTACCCATATTACTGAGATAAGAATCTCTGTGAACCCAAAGGTGTGCCTGCTAGGTATTCTTGCATATCTCACTAAGTCGCATGAGGGAATCGTTATTCCTGGCACCCAAATGCATAGCACTTAAGTGGTCTTCGGTAGACCCTCCCACTGAACAGATGTGGAAAAACCTTTTACAGGAACATATTATGCTGGCACAATTAGTGTACATACAAAGAAATACACCAAATAAGTTTGAGCTGGTCTGGACGGGATGGGTGGAAGCTTTACAACCAGGGGCTGATCCTACCTGAGAAGTTGAATAAGTATGACTTTTCAATGTGTACTGTTCTGATGTATGAAGTGCAATGAAGAGATATGTACCTGTCAATGTGTACGGAAGTGTATATGTTAAAATTTTAATGACAATCTCTGTGATTTGTATCTCCACCTACCTTCTTTTTTTTGGGATCAAGTACAAAGTACTGTTTTTTTATTACAGAGAAAAAAATCATTTTTAAATATTTGGATTATTTGGATAAAATGAAATCTATGGAAGACATTCCGTAATTCAGAGCTTTTTTCTTTCAATAAACTTTACTTATGTTGAACAATGCGATATATAGATGTAGACTGTCTCTTTAATACCCCGTTGAATGAACAAGTCATGATATGAAAATAGGCAGAAGAAATGCAAATTTGCAGATTTGTAGGCTGCGCACTCCTGGGACACCCGCACGAATCACTCGTCTCCAAATGTTAAAAGGTAAATTCTTTATTATAAAGACATACAGTCAATCAAACAGCAATAGCGTCTGAGGTCTGACGCGTTTCGTGATAATTCACTTCCTCAGAGACCTCACTTCCTGTCACATTACATCAATTTATATCCCCCCAACACACCTGTGTGTTAATTAAAACATTGAAAAAAAGCTGGAAAAAAACCCCCCATTACTTAGTTCCGTTTAAAAAAATCACGTCAGTTACACAGAATATTAATAACAAAAAAGCATGGACGATTCCATAAATGATATGAAAATATACTGTACATTTTCAGAGGCCTGTGGAACAATAGCAGTCTATCAAGGACCACAGAAGGAGCACAGCGACTACACCTTCACCATTGAGGATTCTGTGACCACCTTTAAAGTTCTCCAGCAGATCAAAGCCATCACGGAGAACCTCAAGGAACTACACGACAAACATAAAAAGGGCTCGACGAGTGCAAAATATGGCAGCCAGTGAGTACTGATCTGAGTAGAGCATGGTTACTCTGTGACGCATTTACAAACATAAGTAAAGTGCTAAAAACTGGCACAAGTTTCTGTGCTGTTCCCCAGCATGTTTGCAGCCATCAAAAGTTGCCACAAAATGTTGTAACCACCACTAGCCAAAAACATTGAAAACATACAGGTGCAGAACTTGCTCCTATTGGTAAATGCTGTGCAAATTGCATCAGTCATGACTATCACGTGGTTTGGGTGTGGGCATTCTCTTATACACCTTCTAGTTGCACATAGTTTTGCACATATGGAAATGGCTGGTGTAAAGTATAGGGAACCTGTGAGCTTTATCATGCTGCATCTTGTACCTAATTTGTAGTAGTTGCTGCAGTAGGTATATCTATAGTGATTGGTGTTAGGGCTTTCTTATGGTATTTTAATGCACACAACGTTTTATAGGTTATTGGGCCTAGCTGTGCCACTGCTAAAAGAAAATAAGCCCTTTTATATGTTGAATTCCTTCTGCAGTTGAGGTCCAAATAGCGTTTCGATTTAGGATACACCTTCTCCTCTCAGCATCTATGCTGTAAGCATCCATTAATCCAAACATATTTGCCATTTATTTCTTTATATTTTCTGGCAATCTTGTACAGGTATTGGGCCTGTTATTCAGAATCCTCGGCACCTGGGGGTTTCCGGATAATGGATCTTTCTGTAATTTGCTTCTTCATGCCTTAAGTCTACTAGAAAAATATGTGAACATTAAAGGAATAGTTCAGTGTGAAAATAAAAACTGTGTAAATGGATAGCTGTTAATCACTCCAGCCTTTATACATTACATTTTTGGCTAACTAACTATATTAGAAACATTTTTTATTTTGCACAGCCTATCTATTTACCCAGTTTTTATTTTTACACTGAACAATTCCTTTAAATAAACCCATTGGGCTGGTTTTGCTTCCAATAAGGATTAATGATATCTTAGTTTGGATCAAATACAAGGTACCGTATATACTCGTGTATAAGCCGACCCGTGTATAAGCCGAGGTACCTAATTTACCTAAGAAAACTGGAAAAATTTATTGACTCGTGTATAAGCCTAGGGGCTGATTGAAAATCAATCTGTACCTGCACCCACTGAATAACAATGAAAGGTAGGCCTGCCCACAGTTTAAAAAAAAAAAATTGTAAGCACACCAGTCACAGTAAAATAACTTGTAACTCAACCAGGGTCAGAGAGATGGAGAGATGCAGCAACTACATACGAGGCTCCTTCTGCGGCCCCAACAGTGTGCAGGACACATGTAAATGTTTACAGTCCGCAGCAAGAGCTTTGAAATTCCTCTGCTTATTTTGGTCACAAACTCTTCTAGGAGAATATGGCCTAAAGTCTGGAAAAGGACTGTATCTGGGTCTAAGAATATTGGGGTATACGAGATTTTATCACCCCTGAGAACCGAGGATACGAGGCTCCTTCTGCGGCCCCAACACACCTCCCTCTCCCATAGCGCATCAGGACTCGCGTCCTTCCCTGCCGGCGTCGCTCCCAAAATGGCGGCGCCCATGGCCGCCACGTGGGTAGTGGCGCCGTCGCCTCTACCCACGTGGCGGCCATGGGCGCCGCCATTTTGGAAGGACGCCGGCAGGGAAGGACGCGCCGCCCGGAGCTCCTGGACCTGCTCCGGGCGGCGATCGTGACAGTCAGTCACAGAGTCCTGATGCGCTATGGGAGAGGGAGGTGTGTTGGGGCCGCAGAAGGAGCCTCGTATCCGGTGAGGGATTGGCTACAGTATCCGGTGAGGGATTGGCTATAGTATGTGCGTATAAGCCGAGGTCGAGTTTTTCAGCACATTTTGGGTGCTGAAAAACTCGGCTTATACGCGAGTATATACGGTACTGTTTTATTATTCCAGAGAAAAAGAAAATAATGTTTTAAAATTGGCATAAAATGGAGTCTATGGGAGACAACCTTTCCATAATTCAGAGCTTTCTGGATAACGTGTTTCTGGATAATGGATCCCACACCTGTAATTTTTTTCTGTGCTCACATTTGCTTATGTTCCCCTGCTTCCTTCTCAAGAATAACCTAAATCAAATAGAGATGTGATGGCTATCTGTCAGAGTGTGCCAGAGTTAGGAATGAGGATTAAAGGCTGCCTGCTTGAGATGTTTTTAGAGAGTACCTAAATGGTAAAATGTTCTGTAATGACGAACGTATTTGTTATAATGCTTCAGGGCACTCTTTTTTGACATTGTTACTTGTATAATTAACCACCTCTTTTTTACCAACCATACACTGTGGGGCAAGGAACGCTCTCATGAAACATACACCTTAAGCTGGCCATAGATGCAAAGATCCGATCATAGGAATCATCGTACGATCGGACTTGCCCATCTCCCGACCCGCCACTAACCATTCAGATCAAAGTCTTACCAGTCAGATTAGTAAAAGAACAGATCAGCAATGTTCTGCCCCTGACAGCAATTGTACGATATCTATGTCCAACAAAAGCTAGTGACAGTCTCCCACTGAAAATCGTACGATCGGCAATACACGCAGAGATATTATCGGCAGCCGACAGAAATTTTCTAACCTGTCTGATCGACCAAAGGACCGATCTCCGCCGTACGAAAAATGTCGGGACTCTCCACACACGTTCCGAAAATCGTACGAATCCTAGATTCGTACGATCAGATCTTTGCGTCTATGGCCAGCTTTAGACATTTAAAACACAGCCCAGCAGATGTAACACTTTTTATCTGCTGGGTTTTAACATCCGTTTAAAGGAGAACTAAAGCCTGACTAAAGAAGAAATGTTGTACATTATGTTTTGTGCTTCTGTACCAGCCCAAGGCAACCACAGCCCTTTAGCAGTAAAGATCTGTGTCTCCAAAGATGCCCCAGTAGCTCCCCATGTTCTTTTCTGCTGATTCACTGCACATGCTCTGTGCTGCTGTCACTTACTGAGCTTAGGGACCCACTCACAATATACAGTACTCGTAGAATAGAAATGTCACAATATAAGGCTGGTTAGCAATTAATACAGATAACAATCAGCCTTGTAGCATCAGCTTATATTAAACACCAACCTCATTTTCTGCTTGATAATTTGTGACGACCCCTAAGCTTAGCTTCTCAACAGCTGCTCAGAGCTCACTGAGCATGTGAGTGTCACAGACACTTTCCAAGATGGTGACCCCCTGTGACAAGTGTGAAGTCCTGGATCATTGCTGTTATTGAGAATCTGAAACTTTATGATGGTGAAATAAGTTCAGTGTATGTATAAAATATGGCATTTTAACACATTCATTTTTAGGGTTAAATTCTCCTTCAAGCTTATTAAATGATTTCATAGACCTGTGCACCCAATTTTTTTTTTTTTTTTTTTACTTTTCAGGGAAAATCCCATTGTGGGAAAAGGATCTTAGCAGCCGCAACATTTTTGTTGTCTCAGAACTGGAACGGCTTAATGTCTGAAGCAGGAAGAGAATTTCTCAGCCAGTATCTAACATGGAGTTGGAAACTACTACATTACGTAACCACTTGGAAGGAAACTCTCAAGCTCGAGTAGCTGGAGCACTTAAAACTTTCCTGGCATTATAACTGCACAAAAACAACTGAAAATGTTGAGAAATAGATGAATCTTTATAGGAGATCCCTGTATCCGTATAGGAGATCCCTGTATCCGTATAGGAGACCCCTGTATCCGTATAGGAGACCCCTGTATCTGTATAGGGAGACCCCTGTATCTGTATAGGGAGACCCCTTTATCTGTATAGGGAGACCCCTGTATCTGTATAGGGAGACCCCTGTATCTGTATAGGGAGACCCCTGTATCTGTATAGGGAGACCCCTGTATCTGTATAGGGAGATCCCTGTATCTGTATAGGGAGATCCCTGTATCTGTATAGGAGATCCAGCATGATAAGGTTTGCACTGCTGGCAGTGTGAGAGCTTCTTTTCATTGCTCTATTACTTACAGGGTATGATTCTGGGGTCTGATAAGGAGTGTGTGCTGCATTGCCAGAATTTAGCAGTGGTAAAACCTAGCAAATGCGAAGGGAGAAATCATCAATTACAAAACTCTTGAATGCTTATTGTGCTCTTTAGATGCCAATGTTCAAGTTGCTGGTTGAGACCGATGGAAAAAGTACACACTTTGTCCTTTTAAAAAAAAAAAAAAGAAAGAAATGATCAGAGGAGTGGATATTTGAGCAGCTCTGACAGAAACCCGCACTTTGTTTTTACCACCTCGGACAAAGTTGGACGAATGAGTTTATAACGGTACACATAGCATTCTTTTATTTATTCTCCCCCTGTTAATTCGGTATGTGGATTCTTTGTTCTTCCCAAGAGAGGTCTGGATGAGCCAAATACAAAGCGAGAGGCCAAGTAGCACACGTGTTTCTAAAGAATATTCAAGGGACGTAATGAATTCCCTCTCAGATGGATAGCACTGTGCTGATGCGTGTGCCTACAAAATATTGCTACAGGATTCTACAAAAACGGACACCCGCGTATTCCTTTTTAATGATTCATTTTATAAAATTGAGGTATATGGCCCACTAAATCCGATAGATGTCTGCCTGCTATTTGCTTGGGTTTCATTTGAATGACCGTATTGATTGTAGAAATACATCTACCGTTTTTCGTATTCTGTGTAATGAAGCTCTGATTTTGTCTGCAGAGGGACCAACCCTTCAAAGGAGCACCAAAGTTGTATAGTGGTATGGCAATCCGTCGTTCCTGCTTCTATCCAAAGCTCCGTTGCCCTTCGTCCAGCTAGATAGCTTTCACATTGCAGGTATCTTATTATACCTTAATCTTGATGGAGGCCCATGGGCTTGCAGTTTATCGGAATGATTTCCCCCACCTTCGTTATCACAGCCTTTAAAACACCACTTTGAGCACTTTAGTAATGTGGTTATGGGTTATATAAACCTTTTCTCTCCTTTCCTTTTGCCCTAGTTAAGAAAGATACACCGTGTATCTGATTTCTCTTTTAAGATCAGTTCCATGATCGATGCTGTTTGCTGTATTTCTATAGAGAGAAGAAAAAAAAAACGTTAAAAAGGATTAAATATTGTTTGGAGACCAAAGATTTTTTTTTTCTATATTTCTGTCTGTATTTATTTTATTTTTTTTAATCTTGCTTTGCTTGTCAGTATTAATACGCTGGTACTACTTGCCCTGCATTATCCCAGTAAAGGCTGCCCACAAAGAAACCTCATTATTCCCAGCCTGTGTAGGCTCTTCCATTAATACTTGCCTGTATTTACCAAGCTTCCTACAATATATGTAGATTCACCCATTGGGTACCTTAGAATATTCCTGGTGGTCAGTGAGTTTTAGCACAGTAACTATAGATGAAAGGTTATGCTTGTAATTCAACTATGTGTCCTTTGTATACTAATCAATAGGCTTGGGCGAATTTGAATTTGACCCAGTTCGTTTCGGCAAAAATTCACTGCCGGCGAAATGTCGCTGATGCCCATTAAAGTCTTCGGGTGTCAAATAATTTTTGACGCGCGCCAAATTATTATTTTTTTTTTTTTGACGCACAACACAATTCTATGGGCATTATTTTGTGCCAAAACAAGCCGAAAAAATTCACCCATCACTCTGAGCTGTATTTGTACATATTGAGGCAGGGTATTAGCTTGTCATGGTGTGGGGCCTGTTATCCAGAATGCTCAGGTCCTGAGGTCTTCTAAATAAGGGGATCTTTCCGTAATTTGGTTTACAGTACATTAAGGCGGTTATTATGAAAACCTCGAATTTATCTCATCTTTTTATTAAACCAAGCATGACCAAACTCCCATCCACGATTTTAATTCATTTATCAATAAAATGACTTGAACAAGTTAGTGCGGGGAAAGAGAATCGAGTGAAAACTCGAATCGGATGTATTTTTCAGATTTGTGTGCACATCTTTTTTTTTTTTTTTTTTTTTTTTGGAGTTATCACCCAAAAACCCCACATTTTTCAGATAATCAAACCAAACCCAGCGCAGATCACACTGTCTTCAAATTGTAAATCTGCCATTGACTACTACAGGTTTGAGATGGCGGATTTTTGCATTCAGACTTTTAGCAGCTTCTGGGTATAATAAATCTTGAAAAATTAAATTTTTTTTTCCTCCTCTCAAAGTTCGAGTTTTCCCTCTACCTCAAATTTCAAGTTTTAGTCTACTAAAAAATCATTTAAACATCAATTAAACCCCAGGATTATTTGGCCACCAATAAGGATTTATCATTTCATAGTTTGGCTCAAGCACAGGTATGGTATCCGTTATCTGGAAACCCATTATCCAGAACGTTTTGAATTACGGCAAGACAGTCTCCCATAGATTACATTAAACCTAATTGATCCAAATATTTAAAAATGATTTCCTTTTTCTCAGTGATAATAAAGCAGTACCTTGTACTTGGTCCAAACTAAGATATAATTAATCCTTATTGAAGTAAACCAGCCTATTGGGTTTATTTTGTGTTTACATGATTTTCTTGTAGATTATAGGGATGAAGGTCCAAATTACAGAAATATCTGTTATCTGAAACACCCCAGGTCCCCAACATTCTGGATAACAGGTCCCATAACTATAGGAGGTACTGTTTTATTATTACAGGGAAAAAGGCAATCATGTTAAATCATTTAGAATTATTTGCTTAAAATTGACTCTGTGGGAGATGGCCTTCCTGTAATTAGGAGCTTTCTGGATAACGGGTTCTGGTTACCAGATTCCATACCTGTAGTGTTTTCATAGCCGCGTAATGGCCTTTAGAGATACTACCATCACCTAATTCCATGTAATATTATATACAGTCTTAAATTGTGCTCTGTAGTTTTTCTTGGGCACTTTGTCTGCCTGTCAAGCACTGAGCCATCATATCCCTTGAATAATAATGATCATTGTACGAGTCTCGCACTGAACATAGACACCCGGGGGCAGGCCTGGACTGGCAATCTGTGGGTTCTGGCAAATGCCAGAGGGGCTGCTATAAGGTGCCATAGAAAGTCAGTATTTAGTGGGCTGGTAGGGGCTGATTGGGCCTCTGTGTACCTGAAATGCCAGGGCCTATTTTAATTCTCAGTCCGGACCTGCCCGGGGGTACGTGTTTCCTTAGGGATCTGGTATCATATAGTGGTATAAACAATTGAAACCCCCTTCCACATAAAGCATTGCCAGTCTGCACCACTGGACATTATTGGTGTAAAATCCAATGCAAAAGCAAGGCTGCAGTCAGAAACTGCTTTTCCCCCCCAAAATTTAATAGTCATATTATTGATATTGATGGTAGTTTCCGCTTATACAGGTCATACTTACTGGGTTGTTTGTGCCTAATATGCCTGCCCATTTTATGACTCCCCCAGCTTCAACAATCATTTCATATACTGTATAAATGCAAGCGCTACAGTAGCCCAACTGGCGACCAACAATGACTGTGGCTTTGATCACTGTTTGCCCTGCAACTGGTATAGGTGAATCCGCTTTACTGATTAGCTGATATTAGCTGATTAATCAGACATCAACCTTTATTATAGGTATGGCACCTGTTATCCAGAATGCTCAGGACCTGGGGTTTTCCAGATAACAGATCTTTCTATAATGTGGATCCTCCATACCTCAAGTCTGCTAGCATTTAATTAAAACATGAATTAAACCCAATAGGCTGGTTTTGCTTCCAATAAGGATTAATTATATCTTTGTTGAGATCAAGTACAAGGAACTGTTTTATTATTACAGAGAAAAAGGAAAAAAATGTTAAACTTGGATAAAATGGAGTCTATGGGAGATGGCGTTCCTGTATTTCGGAGCTTTCTGGATAATGGGTTTCCGGATAACAGATCCCGTTCGGTATCATCTTTGTACTACCTTTTTGTTTTGTTTTTTTTTTTTTATACCTGTACAAACATGTACAGATTATAGTCTGGTGCTTCCACTTTCTGCACCTCTCTAGCTACACTAGGTGGCGACACACAGGTTTCTTGTAAGTAGGCGCTTCATTAAAACTAATGACATTGTTTTCTTGCACAGGACAAGTATATGGGAGCTGTTTATGTTGGGAGGGCGAAACAGATGCATTCAAAAGGTGGTTCACTTTTATGTTAACTTTTAGTATGTTCTAGAATGACCAATTCTATATTCAGACCCTCTCCTGTTCTTGTTCCAGGCTCTTAATCAAATCAGTGCATGGTTGTTACGGGAATTTGGACCCTAGCAACCAGATTGCAAACTGGAGAGCTGCTGAATAAAAAGCAAAATAACTCAAAAACCACAAACGAAAACCAGTTCCAGATTTTTTCAGAATATCAGTCTCTACAATCATAATAAAAGTTAACTCGAAGGTGAACAGCCCATTAACGTTCAAGCTGGACATACTAACTGTACTACACCCTGAGGGGAGGAGCAAGCCCACTTTTTGGCAATCAGCAGTATTATTGCTGTCTATGACAATCATACATTTGCCATTAGTGTTTGCTGTTTAATCATATAGTTCTTATGTTCAGCATCAAGCTGTATTTTGTGCTGCTAGCCACTGAATCCTCTTGCAATTCACATGGTTAAAGGGATACTGTCATGGGAAAAAGTTTTTTTCAAAATGCCTCAGTTAATAGTGCTACTCCAGCAGAATTCTCCACTGAAATCCATTTCTCAAAAGAGCAAACAGATTTTTTTATATTTAATTTTGAAATCCGACATGGGGCTAGACATATTGTCAGTTTCCCAGTTGCCCCCAGTCATGTGACTTGTGATAAACTTCAGTTACTCTTTACTGCTGTACTGCAAGTTGTATATCAGTGTGATATCACCCACCTCCCTTTCCACCCAGCAGCCAAACAACAGAACAATGGGAAGGTAACCAGATAGCATCTCCCTAACACAAGATAACAGCTGCCTGGTAGATCTATGAACAACACTCAATAGTAAAATCCAGGTCCCACTGAGACACATTCAGTTACATTGAGTAGGAGAAACAACAGCCTGCCCAGAAATCAATTCCATCCTAAAGTGCTGGCTCTTTCTGAAAACACATGACCAGGCAAATAACATGAGATGACTACTACACACCAATATTACAACTAAAATAAAAATACACTTGCTGGTTCAGGAATTAAATTTTATATTGTAGAGTGAATTATTTGCAGTGTGAACAGTGTCATTTAGATATAAAAAATTCACCTTAAAAATCATGACATAATCCCTTTAAGTTAGAATCTATGGGGCTTGATTACAAGAAGCCTGAACCCTTAGGTTACAATGTTTGTGGCTAGCCAGGAATTCTTTATACGGAACCTGGGGGCTTACTTCGATATAAATGGAGCTCTTCTCCTTCTACAGGAAGAGAAAGTTGGGAGGGCTCAGTAAAAGGCATTAGCAATTCAAAAGAAAAATAGACTGGCTAATGCCTTTACATAAATCCGCTTTATATCATGATTAATACAGCTATGGGACTCATTATACAGAATGCTCGGGACCTGTGGTTCTTCAGATAGCAGATCTTTCTGTAATTTGGATCTTCACACCTTAAGTCTACTTGAAAAACATGTAAATATTAAATAAACCCAATAGGCTGGTTTTGCTTCCAATAAGGATTAATTATATCTTAGTTGGGATCAAGTACAAGGTACTGTTTTATTATTACAGAGAAACAGGAAAATCACTTTTTAAAAAATGTAATTATTGGATTATAATGGAGTCTCTGAGAGACGGCCATCCCGTAATAATGAACTTTCTGGATAATAGGTTTCCGGATAACGGATTCCATACCTGTAACCTGTTCTGAGGCCTTTCCAATATTAGGTCCATGCTGAGTAGTGTTTTGTGGGTGTTTGTCACCAATTACAATGGCACATTCCATGTGGACGTCCATATGTTCTCGATAAAGAAGCTGCATACAGATTCCATACCTACATCTAACCAAACTGGTAAATACAAAGCAAAACATTGTATGTGTCCCTTATACTCCCTCCATGTCTATTTCGAGGATTATTGTATGCGACGGCTGCTATACAGCTACGTGGCTGATGATGTAGCTACAGATGGAAAAGACCTTGCTGATGCTTTATTGGTTTAAATGGGGAAGAGCAGTGGCTGCAAGCAGCAAGTCCTGTGGATAGAGTTGTAGTTGAGCAGCAGGTTGTCTGGAGCCAAATGCTTGGCTGGCACACATTGGGTTAATGAGCAGTTAATAGACCGGGGGTGCTACAAGTAAAGGCCACTCTCAGGCTTGGAATGGATCTGCCGTGATTTTCCCATGTTGTCATTTGCTGTTGCTGTATTGTATCCGCTTGTGTTACGCTGATTTGTTGCCTTTTAATTTAAATTTATTTTCTTACTGAAAGTATTATATGTGTTTGTAAATTACTGTGTGGGGGAAAAACCGAATTTAAAGCTTTCAAATAAAATTTTACAAGTTGCATCAGTGTGTTTTTTTTCTTCACATTTTAGAAACATTTTGGTACCTTTTGGATGAATTTTCTATGTATGTTAACCCTCTTCAAACCCCACCCACATTAATTAATACACATCACATGTGGTACCAACTGACTCACTGTTACTTACACATGGTGAGAATGAACCAACACCACTCACTGCTATAAATTTACTATATATAGTACCCAGGCACTCACTGCTATACACTTACTATATAATACTCAGGCATTCACTGCTATACACTTACTATATAGTACCCAGGTACTCGCTGCTATACACTTACTATATAGTACTCAGGCATTCACTGCTATACACTTACTATATAGTACCCAGGCACTCACTGCTATACACTTATTATATAATACTCAGGCATTCACTGCTATACACTTACTATATAGTACCCAGGTACTCGCTGCTATACACTTACTATATAGTACTCAGGCATTCACTGCTATACAACTACTATATAGTACCCAGGCACTTACTGCTATACACTTACTATACAGTACCCAGGCACTCGCTGCTATACACTTACTATATAGTACCCAGGCACTCACTGCTATATACTTACTATACAGTACCCAGGCATTCGCTGCTATACACTTACTATATAATACCAAGGTACTTGCTGATATATATTTACTATATAGTACCCAGGCACTCTGCTATGTATTTACTATATAGTACCCAGGCACTCGCTTCTATGGATTTACTATATAGTACCCAGGCACTTGCTGCTATACACTTACTACATAGTACCCAGTTACTCGCTGCTATATATTTACTATAGAGTATGCAGACACTCGTTGCTTTATATTTATTATATAGTACCTAGGCACTCACTGGTACTTATATAGTACCCACGTACTCCGTGCTATATATTTACTATATAGTTCCACAGGCACTCGCTGCAATGTATTTTCTATATAGTATCCAGCCACTCATTGCGCTATATTTACTTTATAGTTCCTAGGCACTCGCTTCTATATACTTACTATATAGTACCCAGGCAACCGCTGCTACATAATATACTTACTATATATTACCCAGGCACTTGCGTCTATATACTTACTAAGTAGTACCCAGACACTGATGTAAAAAGTTGAAAGGGGTGGAGGGAGGGAGGGAGTGAGTGTGAATACAATTGTAAGGCCCTGTAAATGGTTAAACTATGTGATATTCCCGTGTGTGATAGTGTGTTGCTTCCCCTGGGAACTCAGCACAGACACCTCTGTTGCCCAATCCTTACAGCAGCCCTGAATACTCACCTGTTTACAGTACTGAGAGGAGGTTTCTTGGTCACACACCCACGGGTGCTCTACGTTCTGGAGACAAATACACAAACCTGTTTATAAGATTGGCTTCTTTTTAATGAGAAAAAGCCTCTCTTCCCAGGCTTGAGACAAGGACACGGCATGTTGATATAAACACTGAAGGGCCAAACAAAATGTGCACATGCAACATTCAAATGGAATCAACACAATAACACACTTTTACTTTCCCCTGCCCCATAGTATTAATCCTTGTGCATTTTTATCCTTGGAGCCTTGTCTGTGCATTGAAACCAATTCTTAGGGCTCCTTAACAATCTGCATGTACAGTGCAAAAATGGGTGCAGCCAGCCATTCAAGCACAGGATACTCAATGACAGATACATTCTCAAGAATCCCATTGTATAACACAGACTTACTGTTATCTGTTGTATATGCTGTGCCTTTTCTCTTTTTTCAGCTTCAATGGCTTTGAATACACTTTAATTTATTGGTGTTGCTGTTCCTTTTAGTTTTTTTTTTTTACTTTGTTTACTGTTTTTTACTTTTAGTATGTTACAGAATGGCTAATTCTAAGCAACTTTTCAATTGGTCTTCATTATTCATTTTTAATAGTTTTTAGCTTTCAAATGGGGGTCACTGGCTCCATCTAAAAACAAATGCTCTGTAAGGCTACTTATGTATTGTTATTGCTACTTTTTATTACTCCTCTTTCTATTCAGATCCTCTCCTGTTCACATTATGCCTTTCAAATCAATGCATGGTTGCTAGGGTAATTTGGACCCTGGCAATCAGATTGCTGAAATTGCAAACTGGAGAGCCCCTTAATAAAAAACTAAATAACACAATATCACTCTCTACATTATACTAAACATTAACTTAAAGGTGGGAAACCCCTTTAAATTTAAGGCACTCGCTGGGACAAACCTTTGCTTTTCCTCAATCTGAAACAAAATGTTGCTGCAGCAGATACCATTACCCTGGTTTACCTTATTTATGTGGACAAATACTTTAATTTTATATGGGTTTTTCACCTCAAGTATTAACTTTTAGTATGATGTAGAGCGTGAAATTCTGAGATAATTGTTTTTTGAGTCATTTATTTTTATTCAGCGGCTCTACAGTGCGACATTCCAGTAATCGGGTTGCTAGGGACCAAATGACCCTAGCAACCATTCATTGATATAAATAAAAAATTGGAATATAAATAGGAGAGGCCCTGAATAGAAAGACAAGTAATACAAACGATACATTTTTAGCCTTACAAAGTATTTGTTTTCAGATGGGGTAATTCCCCCACCCCCTATTTGAAAGCTGGAAAGAGTCAGAAGAAAATTGGAAATAATTAAAAAACTATAAAAAAAATAAAAATTGAAGGTCAATTGAAGTTACATAGCCATTCAATTACATACTAAAAGTTAATTACAGGTGAACTACTCCTTTATCCTTCTTTGCTGCTGTTGGTCAGGTGCCAACTATCTTTGCACCCAAATCACTACTACTTTGCCATGAATTGTATGTGTTACCATGTCCCAGGGATTGGGCCCTACTTATAATGAATTTACGGTTGAGGGCATTGGTGCAAACTATGTCAGCTTTAAGGTGCCAGTCCCACAGCTTGTGCCCAATCAGCTATTTGGGGGAAAACATGTGATGCAAACTTGCCCCAAGTTTTTAGGGATGAAACTTCAAGCTGCTTTGGAATGTAAACACACCACTTATGTTTTAGCGGAATATCTATTTTATTTGGTTGTTCAATCAATTCTGGCATTGCCTCGGCTACCAAGTGCTTTGCAACAATAAAGTTGTTTTTGTTTTGACAGCACAGTTGCATACCGGTTAATAATGTTTGTCCTTTTCAAATAAGTTCAACCACTCCTTAATGTCTGTCCAAGAGAGTAAAAACCATCAACAGATTTGGTATATATTTAAGAAAAACATCCCCTTTTCCTTCAGAGGCCAAAAAGAAACCAAACCAAGGCTTTCAATAACGTTTGTCAGGCAGAAGGGGAACGCTGGTCGAATCCATGACGTGTAAATCAGTCAATAAGATATCTTCCTAATGCTCCCAGATGAAAAACTCTAAAATTAGGCTCTTTTCAGGGAATGGCTGACAAAGTGGAGATTAGTCCCCCATGATAATCCTCCTCTACCACAGGCAACTAATCTGCAAAGGCTTTCACACCGGTGTTAATGTAAATGGCTGAAGGGAAAACATACACGTTGCTTCAGTTTCCCAGTTTCTAAATGTCAGTTTCCTGTTTCCGAAATCTCAGAAACTGGCTAGGGCCTATAACTTGTATATAAAAAGAGACCTACTGTATATATAGTGCCAGGCTTGTCCACCTGATCCCATAACCGGGATAAATCCTGATGGGCCCTTCCACTGTGGGCCCCTAATGCAAAGGTTGGCCATGGTATGTGTGTCCGGCAGGGTTTGTGAAGCTGAGGGGAGGATGTAATTGCAGAGAAGACAGGTGGGAGATCTCTAGTAGCAGTAGTCAATCAGCAGGGACTCCTAGTTCAGCTCCTCTGGTCGGCCCAAGGGTCCCCAGTCCAGCACTACACAACACACCACTGACCTAATTATAAAAGATACAGACCCCTTGCTTGTGGGGTGCCTGGACTGTGGAATGTGCTTCCTCTATGGTTGTTGTAAAATCCCCCCTCCCTAACTGCTTTTCTACCTGAGTGGAAGCGAGTGGACAAACAAAGCGAAGGGCCATGTACGGGATGCTGTGTGCACCGTGCCCCTCCAAAGAATATTTTTTGGGCAGAGGACTGGCACTAGGTAGTTACACCACTGGCAACATCAATACTTTAAGACTAGGAGCTGATTTACCATTCTGTGGACAAGATTAGGGGGCATGTTTACTAACATTGGAGATAAATATCTGGAGAGATTTCTGGCGATGTTGCCCATAGCAACCAATCAGATCTTTGCTTTTGTTTTCTAACTTGGCTGTGGCTGTTTAAATCTAATTGCTGATTGGTTGCCATGGGCAACATCTCCAAAAATCTCTCCAGATATTTATCTCCAATGTTAGTAAACATGCCCCTTGGTCTTATTTCTAAGTATACAAAGAAATATAAGTGGGGGAATGGTTGATTGGACTCTGTTGGGCTCAATGAAGCATCAGAATTCTGATCAGTAGCGGGTGGGTACTGGTTAAATGACATATTGTTAAAGGCTTGCCTCAGACATACTTGCAAACATCTGGCAGGAGGCAGGGAGCCCAGATACGCACACACTGCTCATTGAGCCAACAATGGACTTTACAAATGGGGCTGCACCAGTGACCCCTCCTCTGCATTTATAAGTTACTGCAACCGTCCAGTGACCAAGCACAACATTTGGGGAAAAGTATCTCTGACAATGAGGACTTTAGGTTGGGTGACACTGCCTCTAGCCCTGTCTCTGCTTTACTGCCCAGCCTTGGTAGTCACCTCTCTTCTCCCTATGCTGAGCCTGGATTCTCCACCCCATGAGCAACTGGCCCAGGTAGGCATTTATAGGGCATTATATTGTCATTTCTAATATAATTCTAAAATATAAGGCTGTTGGGGGCACTTTGTCGAGATGTTTATGCTGATGGGGCCACTAGAGAAAAAGGGAGGCACTTACAATGTAAGAACTGCAACTCCTAGCAATGCTCTGAGAGCTGTATTATAACTAATGACATATTCACTGTATTCTAACAGTTATTTGTTCTTGATCTACCTGGACTGTTTTAAATTAAGGACAGTTACATTTCATGCTCAAATATACAGAGGTCTTCTAAGTTAATTGGGAATTGTTCTTTGTGTTTTTTTCTTATTAAATCTTTTGTTCTGCAGTTGGCATTTAAACTCTGTATCTTATTACTAGTGTCTCACTGTCCCTAGCAATTAAGCAGGGGTTTTGGCAAACTGAAAGATGAACAGGAAACAAAGATATAATAAAGAACCGATTTCCTGTTGGCTGGGTCAGTGACCCTGGCATCCAGATAGTATTGTAAGTTTCAGGCTGGTGGAATGAAAATAGTTTATATCTGAACAAAATGCAAAACAAGGGCCAACTGCAACTTATCAAAGTATGGCTACCTACACCATAGTAAAGATTCATTTAAAACTCAATTGTCACTGTTAAGATTGTTATCTAACATTACTCTCACGTTTTTGGGCATATTCAGAAATGTATATCAGAAAAGGGAAAGGCTGGGCACACTTCAGTTTTTCAGAGGAAAATGTCAAAGCTCCCTTGCCCCAAACAATCCTATACGAGTTGTACTGTGGTGAATTATATTGTCAGGCGCCATATAAGTTTGCACCCAAAGAACTACCACTTTGCCATGAATTGTATTGGTTACCATGTCCCAGGCATTGGGATTTCTCCAATAAATTTAAGGTTAGGGGCATTGGTGCAAACTTCATTAGCTTTATCAATTTGCTAAGGGGCAGGGTGCCAGACCCACAGCTTGTGCCCAATCAGCCATTTGAGGGAAAACATATGTGATGCAAAGTTGCCCCAAGATTTTAGTGATGAAACTTCAGGCTATTTTGGAAAGTAACCATAGTCCAGTGCTTTACAGCTGTTTTTGTTTTGAATCGCTGACAGCACAATTGCATTCCAGTTAATAATATTTGTTCTTTTCAGATAAGTTCAACCACTCCTTAATCTCTGACCAGGAGAGTAAAAACCATTAACAGATTTGGTATATATTTAAGTAGAACAACCCCTTTTGCTTCCGGGGGCAAAAAAAAAAAAAAAAAACGAGGAACCAAACCAAGGCTTTCAATAACGCTTGGCTGGCATAAAGGGAACACGGGGATGGTCTTATCCATGACATGTAAATCAGTCAATAAGATATCTTCCTAATGCTCCCAGATGAAAAACTCTAAAATTAGGTACTTTTCGGGGAATGGCTGACAAAGTGGAGATTAGTCCCCCATGATAATCCTCCTCTATCACAGACAACTAATCTCCTGCAAAGGCTTTCACACCGGTGTTAATGTAAATTGCTGATGGGAAAACATACACGTTGCTTCAGTTTCCCAGTGCCTAAATGTCAGTTTCAGTTGCCTAAATGTCAGAAATATTCACTGGCCAGGGCCCATAAGTTGCATATAAAAAGAAACCTATATACAGGTCCAGGCTGACCCACCATGAAACCTGGAGAAATCCTGATGGGCCCTGCAACCATGACTAATCTCCCGCAAAGGCTTTCCCACCCGCGATAATGTAAATATATGAATTAAGTTTTTGGCTAACTAACCATATTAGAAACCTGATTTATTTTGCACAGCCTAATGATTAACCCAGTTTTTATTTTTACACTGAACTGTTCCTTTAAATATTATGCTTCTATTTTTGTACAATGCTAAATAAGATTGAGTCAGCTCTACTAACATAATCACAATTGTGCCCATACCGTAACCCAGATAAAAAAAAAAATCAGATTGAGGGGGGGAACCATGAACCCTTCTGCAGACTTGGTAGCAGAGTCCACTGCTAAAAAAACAGGTCTCAAGCATTCCAGATAACAGACCTATATGATATTCACAGTACATTTTACTGATAACAGTTTATTGTTCCCTTCATCAGCACCATTGAATCTCCCAAGCAGGGCCGGAACTAGGGGTAGGCATAATAGGCACCCGCCTAGGGCGCAATCAAGGAGGGGGTGCACTTTTAAGGAGAATTTTCTTTTCTCTTTTAAACCCTGATTTGCTTGGCCTTTAATTGTTTTTCAGTTTTATAAACCACCTGTTCCAACCCCCTCTTGCCCGTGATTCGTACTGCAGGCAGAAGCACTCCCCACCTCCCTCTTGGCAGCTGCTGGCACTAATACATATTTGGAGGCAATATTGTGGAGGGTTTTTTGGCTGATGCTGGCTCACGTGCAGATTGGGCGCAATATGAGGAATTGACTGCAGCTGGATTGGGGCAGATTGGGGTAACAATATGATGGATGTTTCAATTTATGCTGGCACAGGTACAGATTGGGGGTTCAGGGGCAATCTGAGGGATTGACTGCCGTTGGCACAGGCACAAATGGGGGCAATATAATAGGTACTGGCACAGGTACATGGGGCAACATGATGGCTGCTATCACAGGTACAGGGGACAATATGAATGGTAAGGTGGGAAATGGTAAAGCAGGACTGGGTGGGGGAAGCCCTTGCCTAGGATGCCAAAATACCCTGGCCCGGCCCTGCTCCCAAGTGGTATGCCCGATTACAATGCCAAATATCTTGATTCATTGTTCCCAAATCCAGGGAGGGATTGAGCTGAATATCTATAAAATGGTTGGGGAGCACAATGGCTCAGTGTTTAGCTCCCTCCTGTTTTGCTGAATTCCAACTTGAGCATCTGCAAGGAGTTTGTTTGTTCCATGTTGGTTTCCTCTCACTCTCCAAAAACATACAGGCAGGTTAACTGGCTCCTGTTAGACTGACCCTACTGTGTGCAAATAGGGACTTCTTATTGTAAACTCACTGGGTCAGAGATTGTTTGAATGATGTATAATCTCTACAGCACTGCGGGATATGTTGGTGCAATACAAATTACAGATATAGTCAGTACGCTTTGTCTCTTTCAGAAAGTGACCTGCTCTGCTGGAAAACCGACTAGGTCCTCAGACAGCCTGTTCCTGGGCAGTGGAGATGAGCAGCACATTCTGCATATGGAATTCCAGTTCTCCGAGTTAACAAGGTATCCAAAGCGTATCCAAACCATAGTGTAGAACCAGCTGATTAGAATGCAAGCTCAGGGGTAATCAGCCAACCTTTCCCAAGAGCATGGGGATTAAAGGAAAAAATACCTATGGGTGCAATTATGAGAGTGTGCAGGCTACATTTATACATGCAATAATCTGCTATTTTTGGACCAACCATCACTCATCATTCTAATCCCCTTCATTAAATTAGTAAGCAAGGTCAATGGCTACACACAGTATGCTGTTTCAAATTGGTTGTTCAGGGATTACACACATGTTGCTGTCCAACTTTCTCCATGTGGAGGGTAAATTATTTAAAGGGGGTCTTTCACCCAGACATAAAAAGCTGTATAATAAAAGTCCTATACAAATGAAAGATGAGACCAAAATTATTTTTTTTATGAAAACATCCATACCTGTTATAAACATGTTTACAGGTCTTAGCTATCAATCATGTGTTGCCTGCCCCTCCTCAGAGGCGGAGCAACTAATTACTTTCACTTTCCTTTAAGTACATTCCCCACTAGATTGTACTCCCCACATTCCCCCTCCCTCTAATTGTGTAGCCAGTGCATGGCTATCGGGTGCCCCACTCCGGCACAGAAACATGATTTTGTCATGATGGAAAGCTTGCCTTAATAACAGTGTCCTGCTTGCTGTGGATGTGAGTTCCAAGACTAAGGGTAGGACTCCACAAACTATTTTGTCGCGACCCGACGCGCTGTGACAAAACGCACCCGACAGTCCTGTCGCATCGGATCAACGATGCGACACCATGCGACAATTCTATCTCTTACCTTATTTTTGTTGCATGTGACAAGTCACATGCGTTTTGTCGCAGCGCGTCAGAACGCTACAAAATCATTCGCAGAGTCCTACCCTTAAAGAAACAAGATTGAAATAATGTATGTAGTGAAGGTCAAGTTTATTCTCCTTGACTAACATCATTTGGGGAGACATATAAAACATGCGTAAAATTGTTCTTCTGAGTAAGCTACATTAACTGAAGTTTTCTTTTAGATTTATGATTATGGCAGTTGTTTTCTGCTGCTCTCTACCTGTTTTGCAAGGTTGAGGTCCTGGATATTTACTGGTGCAGAAAGCCTTTCCTGAGACTTCTCTGCTCAAATAAATCATTCCCGTCACACTGAGCTGAGCAACTACAGGAGGTGCTTTCTTCATCAGTAAATGGAGTTTTACAGTTCTGTTTGTCCCCCCCCCCGTCCCAAAAAGAGCAACAGAGGATGCTCAGATAATATTATGAAATCTTGAAGAAAACAAAAATATAAAGATTACTTGCAAAAGTGCTTAGCAATTTTGAATTGTTATATGGATAAGGATGTGTTCCCTTTAAAGGAACAGTAACATCAAAAAATGAAATAGTTTTAAACTAATGACAATATAATGCAGTGTTGCCCTGTTCTGGTAAAACTGTTTGCTTCAGAAACACTACTATTGTTTATATAAATAAGCTGCTGAGTAGCAATGGGGGCAGCCAATCAAAGGAGAAAAGGTTCAGGTTACACATCAGATAAGCTCTGTAGTACATAATGGTATTATCTGTTATCCACTATTTAACCTGTGCCATATAGACTTTTTTCAATTTCCGCCATTGCTACACAGGGGCTTGTTTATATGAACTATAGTAGTGTTTCTGAAGCAAACACATCAGTTTTATTAGTGAAGGGCAACACTACATGATATTTTCATAACTTTAACACACTTACATTTTTTTGGTGTTACTGTTCATTTAAGAAATGACACTTGTGGCGCTGTCACAGATCTGAGTTATTGTGGATAAAAAATATGGAGATGCTTAAATAGTAGATACAGGTTAGATATATATGTGATATCAAGAATCAGTGGAATAACAGTATAACACCTCGCCTCGCCGACCTTCAAAAAATGGAGATGCTTAAATAGTAGATACAGGTTAGATCTATATGTGATATCAAGAATCAGTGGAATAACAGTATAACACCTCGCCTCGCTGACCTTCAAAAAAATCTCCAGAGGGGCTCTGCTCAGCAAACCCCACCTGGCTGGCCCACCCTCCCCATGTGCAGTGCAAATATTCAGGTATATCAGCGGCAGGGAAAGGGAGGGATTTGTATACTGCAGACCCCCCCCCTCCAACCGCAGGGTCTTCTACTTCAATAGTTACCCCACTGTATAGGATATGTAATGCAGCACGTTCCTCCATAACATAAGTATAAGATGGAAGCATATTGGTGGTGTAAAATAATGTTGCTGTCTATCCGCAGGTACAGGGAGGCATCTGGCTGCTGTTAGGATAGAGTGCTGTTCAGGGTAGTGCATAAAGATTCCTATTTAAACAATTATAAATGCTAATATAATGCTAAGTTGCCATTGGAATCTAGACATGCACAAGATATGGATGTATATTATATACGAGAATCCTTCCCTTTTATAAAGTCCTGGATTGAGTTTGTATCATCTTATTCCTTGCAGTAACCAGTCTTCTTTTGCTATTCGGACCTTTGACCCAGAAGGGATTATTTTCTACGGGGATGTAGGGAAGAATAATTGGTTTGTGCTTGGAATCCGGGAGCGAAAACTGGAAGTTCAAATGAACAATGACAATGGGCAGATGTTGCTGTCTAAATGGGGACCAGACATCAGTGATGGCAAATGGAGGAAGGTAGGATGATTCTATATATTGCAGCCAGTGCCGAAACTTGTGTCACTGATGTCCATTTGTTAAGGCTTTTTATAGCTTAAGGGCAGAGAAATACAGTCACAAATAGACAAATCTATTCTTCGGGTGACTAATCTCTCCGAACTGCCTTCCCCTGCCTTCCCGCAGGCTAGAATGAAAATCACCAGTGGGACGGTACTAGGAGCATTTCTTTTTCCGAAGTCGCCCGAAGCTGCCTCACGAGGAAACTTCAGGCAACTTTGGAAAACATCTGATTGCGGATTGCATTCTAGCCAGCAGTTCGGGGAGATTAGTCGCTCCAAAGAAGAGGAGATTTATCTCTGGGCGACTAATATACCTGAATCTGAGCATGTGTCTCTGCCCTTTAATTCCTTGCAAAATTTTATTTATTACATGGAAATACCTGTGCTGCCACAGATGCATCCCATCAAACACTGGATTCATAGATCTGTCTTGCAGGTAACTGTGGACAGCGGTAGCAATACTGTTGAGGTGAGGGTGGATGGAGAACTTGTGGTGAAGTTAATCCATCATGTGAGCTCTCAGCCTAGTGCTCAGATCCCTTCCATGCTCAGAATTATCCTGGGAAACCTGCCAGCAGGCACTAAAGATCAGCTCATTAAACCGGTAAGAGACACCACTGAAATCTTATCCATTTCTTTACTTGAAAACTATATTCAGTACTATGCACCTATGGACATTTAGAGCTCTGCTCATAGCACATAAGAGGGGACTTATTCTATATTGGTCAGGGATGGCTGTTGGAAGGACCCATACAAGGGCCAATAAGCTGCCAATTCAGCCTGTCAGCAGCTTTTTTCAGTCTGTGTATTTGGCCGCCTTAAGTGTGCAATACTTAAGGCCAAGTTGACAGCTTATTAGCCCATGTATGGGGCCCCCTGAAAGGCTAGACAACCAATACCTGGCCAGATATTGATCAGACAGGTTTAAAAAGTCCATCAGAGCTCTGACCACATGTGGTCCTCGCTCCAGTCCCCTGTATCTCCTTCATTGTGATCTGATTGTTGACCCTCAGGGTGGGCATAATGGGGAAAGGTCCTCTGGTTAGGTGACCTCACCAAACAAGTGGATCTTTAAGTGTATGGCTTCTAGTGTATGGCCAGAATAAGTGCCTAGCTACTCTGTCCCTTCTCAGATACAACCTGCTTTGGATGGGTGTATGCGCAACTGGGCCTGGGTAAAGAAAGATGCACACGTTTTGGAGGTTGCTTTAAATGCTGATGAGAACCGACGCTGCTTTGAACAGGAAGAGCCAGGATCTTTCTTCCCCCCCAGTGGTTATGCTGTTTTTAAACCTGCAGGTGAGTGTTTTTTTATCCATTGCACACATCAACAACAAAGCTTAGGGGAAAGCAAACCTAATGCTTGACTCTATAGGAAGAGAAGGGTGAGATTGAGGTGGGGAAATTGCTGTAGGAGGAAGGCTCCTCTAAACGCCAGTAAAGAAGTGGAGCTGGATTTCTATTTCTGGCACTCCTAGGCCAGCTGCAGTCTGTCTCCCGCCCCCCAGGTACACACATGCACACACTTTGCCTGTCCCTATCGACACTGCGCATGTAAAGGTAAATAAATGAGAAATTTGCTGTGTTCCCAGTCCTCAGTGCATGTAGAAATTAGACCGACAATGTGACTGTGTGGCATGCCGCCCCTGAAATCATACCACCCCTGAAATCATGCCGCCCTGGCCTTTGTGGCCTTACCACAAATCTGGGCCTGTTTCTCTCAGGGTAGGTATGGTGCCAGAAGAATGAGAAGGACTCCATTGGAGTGATGTTGGAAGGCCACAGATGGAGACTTCTCATTGTAGATTTGACAAGTTTGGCTAGGGTTGCCATCCATGGGATGAAGTCTGGGCAGGGGAGGTGGGGTGTGACAAAACATGGGCATGGGTAGTGATGTAACTGGGTAGAGTGGGTGATGTGGAGAGGCAGGGCCAGGACATCAGGGGTAGGGTTATGATTTGGTGATTGGCTGATCACCAAGGTCAATCTGAGAGTCCTGTCTGGATTTCCATATTTTGGAGAACCGAGCAGGAAATTTTGACCCGGAAAGCCCTTCCAAAACCCAGGTCAAAACCGGACACGTGGCAATCCTAGGTTTGGCGCTACCCAAAACCCTGAAATTAAGGTTAATACTTATAAAGAAGTTGCTACAAGCTGTGACCATTTGCTTGACCCCAAACTATGATACATTTAGAAGTGGAAATAAGCAATTCAAATGTTGTTCTTAGACAGCTCAGAACTTTCTATCCACCAGTTCATGGACACATTTTTAGAGTTAGAGGAAACTTTACTTGTAACACTAAAATTCACCATACACAGGCAGATTTAAGTTGCAGATTCAGCCGCTCATAGTGAATTGTCACATTTAAAAGGTAAGGCTATTGAAAGACCAGGCCATCTGGAGAGACCTCCATGTATCACTGGAATTTAGTAAGTTCTCACTAATACAGTTTTTCCCTTTTTAAAAAAAGTTGTGAATAAGATTCAATTTGAGATGTCATTTAATTCAGAAAAACGTATCTCACTGTTTATCACAGGAAAACTGTATTGAAGTCTATGGGAAAAAAATGGAACTGACTTTGGGGAAATTTTTTTCTCCTCCAATTGACTCTCATCCATGACTTTTCATGTGATAAACCATGAGACAACTTTTTCTCTCTGAATTGAATCTGACCCATGGTGTGAGCCAGTGTGCTTGAGCCCTGCATGGTCTTATATTATCTAATTGCTAATAAAGGCTATGAGTGGTCTGGTGTGGTTCCATTTGGTTTTGTTTTGTATTTTGGGATTGGGATCTGCTGATGTTTGCGGCACAGAGTCTATGTTCAGTTTTTAGGGTTTCCATTATATGCAGGGTTGGATGTGAGCTAATATCGATTGTTTCCTTGTTGTTGAGTGATGGATGATGTCTTGCAGTGCTTCACACAGTAGACATTGAAACATGGGGACTGTCAATCAAGCTGCTGTTCCGAGTGGTTGAGAATGGCGGAATTCTGCTCTTATTACATGATGGGAGCAAGGTTGCAGCCCTAACGGTGGCACTGGACTGTCAGAAGAAGGTAGAGTATTATGCATCTGAACTATCTCAGTATGAACAGATACAATTACTCACAAAACACGATCTCCTTAGATCACATGTAAAATGTAGGTACCAAGGCCACTGACCCCTAGACCTGCAGCTGAGGCAGTAATGAAAGAGGTTAGCACTCATGAAATTAAAGCAACAGTAACATCAAAAAAAATGAAAGTGTTTTAGAGTAATGAAAATATAATGTAGTGTTGCCCTGCCCTGTTTGCTTCAGAAACACTACTATAGTTCATATAAACAAGCTGCTGTGTAGCAATGATGGAAATTGAAAAAAGACTATATGGCACAGGTTAAATAGTGGATAACAGATAACACCATTATGTTCTACAGAGTTTATCTGCTGTGTAAACTGAGCCTTTTCTCCTGTGAATGGCTGCCCCCATTGCTACACAGCAGCTTATTTATATAAACAATAGTAGTGTTTCTGAAGCAAACACATCAGTTTTACCAGCAACACTGCATTATATTTGTATTACTTTAAAACACCTTTATTTTTGAGGCTACTGTTCCTATAAGGCACTTATAGAATTAAGGCTTTACATTGTTGCCCTACTCTTCTGTCCTTGTTTCCTACAAACATACAGTACAAGATGTAGAACGATTTGTTTTACCAAAAGCATCAGAGGGTTGAAGGACACTCTACAAAAGGTGCCAGAGAAATGTAATGGTTGCTTTCCTGTTCCCAGGCTCTCATTGTCACTCTTGAAGGTAATTTGATACATTCTGAGTCACTTCTGGAAGACGTGTGCTCAGGACACTGGGAGTTCAGAGAGGTCCATATAAAAACGAATGAGATACAAGCAAATCAAACCAAGTATTCCGTTTTATGGGACGTCAACCCGGTGGCCCTCAAAGCTCTAAAAGATGTTTGGCTGGACCCGGCTGCTCAGCTTTTTGTTGGAGGCATCCCAGGTACTGTACATAAGTCTCATTCTCCCATGTGAAATGTATTGACTGGTTTGACTGGTAGCCAGGCTAAAGCTATCATTGGTACAAGTGAACTGGATGTTAAATAGATGTGTTCTCCCCTTCTCCTTCAAATGACTGTTAATGAGGGTATGAATTGGCAATACAGGTGAAAAGAAGAAAGAAAGAATGCTTTTCCTGTGAAATGAAGTATATTCCAGGGATGAAGTGCCTCCACCTTCTATATAAAATGCCTACTTACAAACCACTGCCGTGGTATGGTGCATTTAACATGAAGCCCTTTCTGGTGCCTCCTTCAGAGTTCACCGCTCCTTCCAAGTCCCCAGTCAGGAATAAAACCGATAATAGTGTAATACCGTTTTTTATTTAAAAACTAATTAAAAACAATTAAAAATTCACACTCACATTTACCCTGACGGGTTTTTGCGCATTGAGTCCAATAAACAGTTTTTCTGGGGTTCCCAGGGGCAATCCTGTCAGCTCACTCCGAACTTCTGTCAGCTCACTCCAGGTGCCTTGCTTCTAGGTTGTTGTGTCCCCCAAACTATGCCTAACGCGTTTCGCTGGGTGTTACCAGCTTCCTCAGAGGCGTCTCTGCCATGTTTGTTTGTGTCCTTCCTTTTAAAGCCCATTTCAGCGTGTCCGTTTGGTTTCCGCCTTCACTTCCGGTTTGTGCTATGTGCTATGCTTGTTTTTTATTTCTGTTGCCACAGACGTTGATCGCTTCTTATACATATCCCTTCTGGGGGTATATATATGCTCGATTTTGGATTCATATACAGTTGAGAGACTGTGAAGGGGTCGGCAAGAAATATTCTAAGAGACTGACATTTTTTCATTTGGCTGCATTTTGTAAGCTTTAAATTGTTTTTATTGGTACAAGTGAGGTGGGTGCTATGGTGACCTGCAGGGTGCTACATATGAATACACAGCTTGCTAAGTCTTGCCAAGGAGTTATTGCATCCGGACCTGTATGTTATTAATAAAATTCTGTTGTAAGAATAAAAAAATGCTTTAAAAAGTTTAGATAATGGTGTATTAGTATTAGCAATGTAGGATCCATGTGCCAAAAGAAATGGGTGCAATGATTTAACAATAGATGACTATTATTGACAATATTGATGTCTGTTGTAAATAAGGCCACAAAGCATGAATTAAATACACCCTACACCCTGAGGAATAATGTATGATTAGTTGCATAATTGTGTTAGAGGTATGGGACCTGTTATCCAGAACGCTTGGGACCTGGGGTTTTCCAGATAACGGATATTTCTGTACTTTGGATCTTCATACCTTAAGTCTACTAGAAAATTATGGAAACATTCATTAAACCCAATAGGCTGGTTTTGTTTACGTTCAAGGGATCAGGCAAAATGTACTGTTTTATTATGACAGAGAAAAAGGAAATCATTTTGATTAAAATGGAGTCTATGGGAGTCAGCCTCTCCTTAATTCAGAGCTTTCTGGATAACAGGTTTTCCTGATAACGGATCCCATACCTGTACCTCTTTATACATGGAATCCAAAGAATATTCTGACGTATATTCGCATTTGCGTTTTTCACTGCATTTTTTCTCAAATCGTGAAAAACACTTGACTTTTGATAAATCAGCCCCTAAATTTCCTGTGTTTTTGCAGATGATTTCACTAAGGCCGCACCTTACTTCTCTGGGTGCCTGAAGGTAACTGTGCAAGGGCAAGCTGTAAGTCTGGACTCAGCGCAGTACAAGCACCCTCACGTCCGCAGTCACAGCTGCCCCCAAGGGACAGAGATAAAACCTTGCTCCGGGAATGAACCCTAGTCACAGGGCTGCACCTCAGAATATTTGAGAACTACTGCATTATAATTCTACTGTAGATTCTGCCTTCTTACAATGTGCAAATAAATGTTTGTATTAGAATAGTAACACTGGGGGAGGCAAAAAGAAAATCTAGTGCCATGTAAAATATTTTAGTAAGCAAGACTGCTCTTAGACTGCTAGACCCCTGCCAGACTTCTAGGCATTCCTACATTGGGGAACATTTACTAACTAAAATTTGTATTGGTGAATTTTTTTCTTGTGCTCTTAGTAAATTGAAGAATATTCCTGCGGAAAAGATGTGAATTTATAACAATTCAAAAAGAGTTTTCACCACTAGGAAGTTATTTCTCCAAAATGTGTTGTATTCTCCTTTTAGTAAATGGGTGATGTTTAGGGGAATCTTTATTTTAAGTGAGACTTCAAATTTTCACTTCCACCCTTTAGTAAATATGCCCCTAAGTGTGATATAAAACTGATGGCTCATGGGCAAATCAACTCTGCCACCTCACATTGACTTGAATGTAAATCATATAGACAAATACAAGAGGTCCTCTGCACTCAACCCATTATCAATATGGACAAACAATCCCTGTTTTGTTTAAAGGGTAAGGCTTTTTATAGCGATGCACCAAATCCACTTTTAGATTTTGGAAATTTTTTAGTAGCTTAAAGGGATAATGTCATGGGAAAATGTTTTTTTTTAAACACATAAGTTAATAGTGCTGTTCCAGCAGACTTCTTCACTGAAATCCCTTTTTCAAAAGAGCAGAAAGATTTTTTTATATTTAATTTTAAAATCTGACATGGGGCTAGACATATTGTAAATTTTCCAGGTGACCCCAGTCATGTGACTTGTGCTCTGATAAACTTCAATCACTCTTTACTGCTGTACTGCAAGTTGGAGTGATATCACCCCCCTCCCTTCCCCCCCCCAGCAGACAAACAAAAGAACAATGGGAAGGTAACCAGATAGCAGCTCCCTGGTAGATCTAAGAACAGCACTCAATAGTAAAATCCAGGTCCCACTGCGACACATTCAGTTACATTGAGTAGGAGAAACAACAGCCTGCCAGAAAGCAGATCCATCCTAAAGTGCTGTCTCTTTCTGAAAGCACATGACCAGGCAAAATGACCTGAGATGCCGCCTACACACCAATATTACAACTAAAAACACTTGTTGGTTCAAGAATAACATTTTACATAGTGAATTATTTGCAGTGTTATTTAGAAATAAAAACTACACCATCAATTCATCACAGAATCCCTCCTATATATACAGTATTGATAATGGGTTGAGTGCAGAGGACTCTTGTATTTGACTATATGTATTTTGTGGTCACAGCCTCATTGCACCCCCGCCTAATGGTTTCAAAAATTAGTGGTGCGCAGAGCTTTCCCTTGTTTGAATGTAAATCACCCAACAGTGCCAGAACTATTCATTAGATCATTCTTTGGCTGAAAAGTGTCAGTACCAGTGCTGTCATGCATTTCCCATTCATCAGTGGGGTAGGCAGGGGTCAATTTTGTGCCTTTATGAGCCAGCTGAAAAGCGCCTTATGAGCTATTTGCCTATGGCAGACTTACAAACTGCTCTTTTGAGCCCCAAACTGTTCTTTTCTGAGCCCCAACTGATGTGTGTGAAAACAAGGTATCTTGGCAAAAATTTGGGACCCTAAAAGGATTTTGCTGCAGTGTAACATTTCATTATGACAATGCAGCAAATCCAAAGGGGAGGTTCACCTTTAAGTTAACTTTTAGTATGTTGTTCAATTGTCCCTTCTAACTTTTTTTAATTGGTCTTCATTATTTATTTTCTATAGTTTTTTAATTATTTGCCTTCTTCTTCAGACTCTTTCCAGCTTTCAAATGGGGGTCGCTGACCCCATCTAAAAATCAAATGCTCCATAAGGCTACAAATGTATTGTTATAGCTGCTTTTTGTTACATGTCTTTCTATTCAGGCCTCTCCTATTTGTATTCCAGTCTTTTATTCAAATCACTGCCTGGTTGCTAGGGTAACTTGGACCCTAGCTACCAGATTGCTGAAATTGCAAACTGGAGCGCTGCTGAATAAAAAGCTAAATTATTAAAAAAATAATAAAAATGGTCTTGGAATGTCACTCTCTACATACATTAGATACTTAATTTAGTATGATGTAGACATTCATATTCTAATGCCATTTGCAATTGGTTTTCATTTCCCATAATTTATAGTTCTCAAATTACAGATATTCAGTTTTTTGTTCAGGGGCTCTCCAGTGTGACATTTCAGCAGATATTTGGTTGCTAAGGTCCACTTTACCCTCGAATGAGAAACTAAAAGAAAAATAGGAGAGGCGTGAATAGAAGGATAAGTGATAAAAATTAACAATCGCAATAAAATCGTAGCCTCACATAACAATAGTTTTTTGACTGCTGGGCCAGTGACCCCCATCTGACAGCTGGAAAGAGAACGAAGAAGAAGAAGACTATTCTAAAAGTGTTATTAATTAAAGTAGTTGTTAAAAACAACATATCCTATAATATACTAAAAGTTAACTTAAACCAATGAGGATTGTTTATGTGTTGGAACCACAAGGTGATGTCTTGCCAGGCTCTAAATACATGCTCCTTAGTACTCATTCCTAAAGCAGATGCATATATGGGCCTGGTTAGTCCTTACACCGGATTTTCCACCGGCACTCGCTAGTGGTTGGCTCCCTAATGGTTACCACTGCCCAGTGTTCTTGAATCAACCAAAGCCTACTATATGAGATGCAGGGATTTGTATCTTCACTAAAACCTAAATAGGTCCCATGCTCGATGAAATCGAAAAAAAAAACATCAATGTAAAAAAAGAGTCATAAATTTGGGGGTATATGGGTGGAGAGATGGGGAGAGGGCATGTTACAAAAGTCTCACTGGCTAACCCTAATTCCTGCCCTACCCCAAAAGATCCAGATGTGTATGTGTGGGGCTTGTTGGGACGTGCAGTTCTGCTGGGTCAGATGATGATTCTTCACGTGGCACATTAACTGCTCAACTGAGTGCATTATTGGCTGTAGTCTAGTACTAGTGTAATGTAGTAATATCCTCATGTTTAACCACAACTATATGCTGTTCTTAAATAAATTGCTGTTTCTTTCTTATTCTTAATACATATAGCAAATAAACTGAAATACAGATGATTCACAATTGGTGTCACTTGTGATTTTAATTAACTAATATAATATACAGTAGATACGCACCTCATTCACATCAGTCTCTGTCCCAGTGGCAGTAGTGATATAATGGTACATGTGCAGGGAGGAGGGTGGCCCGGTGTCATTATACACCTGTGCCCATAGGGTTTTACTCCACTTACTACTCAGAGGAGCTTACAATCTAAGTTCCATTTGACATTCAAATGGAACATTGCAGAGTGATTTGTCTAAGTTGGGAAATTGGGCAGCAAACTTGAAAATGCGTTCAATGTTGATAAATGCAAGGAAAAAATAATATAAATGCAAGTTATACACTAAATGGCAGTGTGTTGGGAGTTTCCTTATATGAGAAGGATCTAGGGGTCTTTGTAGATAACACGTTGTTTAATTCTGGGCAGTGTCATTCTGTGGCTACTAAAGCAAATAAAGTTCTGTCTTGCATAAAAAAGGGCATTAACTCAAGGGATGAAAACATAATTATGCCTCTTTATAGGTCCCTGGTAAGGCCTCATCTGGAGTATGCAGTGCAGTTTTGGGCTCCAGTCCTTAAGGGTAAGGACACACGAGGAGATTCAAGGAGATTTTGTCGCCTGGCTACTAATCTCCTTGTCTTTTGAGCAACTATCTCCCTGAACTGCCTCAGCGTTTTTCCCCATAGGCTACAATGAAAAGTAGCCTGCGCTAATGCACACACGGCGATGCGTTTTCAATAGTTGTCCAAAGTTGCCTCAGTGAGGCAATTTCAGGCAACTATTGAAAACGCATCGCCCTGTGTGCATTAGTGCAGGCTACTTTTCATTGTAGCCTATGGGGAAAAACGCTGAGGCAGTTCAGGGAGATAGTTGCTCAAAAGACAAGGAGATTAGTAGCCAGGCGACAAAATCTCCCTGAATCTCCTCGTGTGTCCTTACCTTAAGAGGGATATAAATGAGCTGGAGAGAGTGCAGAGACTAAGGGCAACTAAATTGGTTAGAGGGACGGAAGACTTGAATTATGAGGGGAGACTGTCAAGGTTGGGGTTGTTTTCTCTGGAAAAAAGGTGCTTGCGAGGCGACATGATTACACTTTACAAGTACATTAGAGGACATTATAGACAAATAGCAGGGGACCTTTTTACCCATAAAGTGGATCACAGTACCAGAGGCCACCCCTTCAGACTAGAAGAAAAGAACTTTCATTTGAAGCAACGTAGGGGGTTCTTCACAGTCAGGACAGTGAAGTTGTGGAATGCAGGCCCGGATTTGCGGCAAGGCCGCATAGGCCCGGGCCTAGGGCGGCAAAAAATAGGGGCGGCATGCCGCCCAGCCGCATTATGGGGATCTTTGCTTCCCGTTGAACTACACCAGCTGCGCCGGCGTTCCCATCACCGGCGCGATGGGAAGGCGGGCGCTAGCACCGCGCGGTCGCCTTGTCGGACCACGCGGCCTAGGGGCGGCCGGAGAAGAAATCCGGCTCTGGTGGAATGCACTGCCGGGTGATGTTGTGATGCTGATTCAGTTAATGCCTTTAAGAATGGCTTGGATGATTTCTTGTACAGACATAATATCAAAGGCTATGCACCGTTTGTGAGTCGTGGCCCCTTTTGTGACATCATCGGTGGGGTGAGTCAGCGAGGGTCTATAAATGGAGGGGGGAAGCCTGGTATAGGCGGCCGTGGTTTGAGCTGGAGCTTTTCTCGACCCACACATCACTAGAGTGTGCATATATTTGGAGTGGAGGAACACAGAGGACCCAAAGGAAACCCACAACATAGGCAGGATGTTAAAAGGGTTGTTCACCTTTCAGTTAACTTTTAGTTGCTTGAAATTAGCCATTCTAGAACATACTAAAAGTTAAATAAAAAGTGCGGCCCCTCTGTGCCAGGAAGCAGTGTTACCCATTGGTAGAAAGTAATTGATGAGCACTCTGATCACCCGTAGAATTAAAAGAAGTAAGCTTTTATTCTCAACTTGTTAAAAACATCAATTCCCTGACGCTTTTCGTATAAACCGATACATAGTCATAGTAACATAGTAAGTTAGGTTTGAAAAAAGAAACACGTCCATCAAGTTCAACCTTTTTACTTTTTTTTAACCTGCCTAACTGCTAGTTGATCCAGAGGAAGGCAAAAAACCCATCTGAAACCTCTCCAATTTGCTTCAGAGGGGAAAAATTCCTTCCTGACTCCAAATGCCAATCAAACTAGTCCCTGGATCAACCCCTTCTTAAAGCTATCTAATGTATCAGCCAACCCCTTCTTAAAGTTATCTAATGTATCAGCCAACCCCTTCTTAAAGTTATCTAATGTATCAGCCAACCCCTTCTTAAAGCTATCTAATGTATCAGCCAACCCCTTCTTAAAGTTATCTAATGTATCAGCCTGTACAACTGGTTCAGGGAGAGAATTCCACATCTTTACATCTTTAAAAAACCCTTTCAGAATATTTAGGAGGAACCTTTTTTCTTCTAATCGAAATGGGTGACCTCGTGTCAGCTGGAAAGACCATAGAGTCAAAGGTATGATGTGTTACCCATTGACCAATCATGCCACTGCAGCATGTACTGTTTTTCTGTTTCTGTACCTCATGGATCTGACACCTACGTGAGGCTCAATTAGATCTTTCATCTCACAATCCCATGTGTACAGACCAATGGCAGACCCTCAATTCAATGGAATGGAAGAACATTTTAATTCCAATTACTTTATGTTGCAAATGTCCCTTCTGATAAACAGGCAGTATCTTTTGTAAGAACATTCTCATTTATAAACACAGGGCAAATTTGCACCTGGGCAGTAACCCATAGCAACCAATCAGTGATTAGCTTTTTTCAGCCAGCTGCAGGATGAACACTGAAAGCAATCATCTGATTGGTTGCTATGGGTTGCTGCCCAGAAGCAAAGTTGCCCAGTGTTTATAAATGAGCCCCACTTGTGGTGTGCCATGTAGAAGTGGACTGTGAGGTTTGTTTTCCAATCATGATAACAAGATCTTTATTCTCTCTTCCTAATCTAGGAAAATCCGTTGTCCATTAAAGACTGGACCATAATAAACATAATAAAATGTGTTACTGAGTCTCTTTAATAGCAAGTACAGTCCATTCTTCCAAAGCCACCAGAACCACAAGGGGTGCACTGGGTGCAAATCCTGCATCTGGGCCTTTGTGAGCCTAATTATGCCATTATTGCACCGTATCCTTTGATTTGGAGGATCAGTCTGGTACCACAAGGATCACCCTTATATACGCCCACCTTAATTCAATGCCATCCTGATTGTGGCTCGCTTATAAGGGCTCTTACTGACGAGCGGTTGAAGCTGCGCTCCCCTGCGTTCCATTTTTCTCCGTTCAGCCGCAGGGGAGCGCAGGAATTGACGCATTAAGTTTTTTTCAATGGGGCTGTACTCACACAGGCGCATGTAGGCGCGGAATGCAGGAAAAATGCAGCATGTTGCGTCTCAACCTGTGTTCAGCGACTACACGTGCCTGTGTTAGTACAGCCCCATTGAAAAAAGCTTAATGCGTCTATTTCTGCACTCCCCTGCAGCTGAACGCAGAAAAACAACGCAGGGGAGCGCAGCTTCAACCGCTCGTCAGTAAGAGCCCTAAACATACTGAATCAACAGTAAAACATATGTTTTTCCTTTTAACTGCACCCCTTTAATAAACATGAAACATTGTTTATAGAGATATTTACATTATACCAAGAAAAGACAGAACTGTTTTCATTGCAGTAGGTTACTAGATTATCATTATTATTATTATTATTATTATTATTATTATAAATATATCATCATCAAGTCTTTCGCAATCCTCTGTGGAGTAAATGTAATTACAATCTCCAGCTACTTGTTACATTACAGACAAATGTTAAAAACTCCTATACGTTTGTCAGTTCAGCAGGGTGAAGTGTGTAAGTACCGAGTGCATTGTGCCTGCTGGGTGTGTTTAGCCAGGGAGCCTCCAGCAATACAATAATTAGTGAGTGACTGGAACTTTGTTGTGCAGGGATGTTTGTTGCACCATAGAAACAACTGCTGGTGATTCCCTGGGTCTGTGTTCCTGTAGACTTGGGATTTCTCTGCCTTCCAGAGTCCCACCAGGTAGGGTGAATCCATGGTCTGCTCATTAGTTGCTCTGATTTCTCTTCCTAATGAGATATTTTATCTCTGTATTGTGATTAAATAAGCAGTATAGAGAGTGCAGGTGAAGAATTCCTCTTTGGTGAATGCATCTTCTTGCCAGTATTTCATGCCAGCACATAATATGGATAGCCCATGACTTACAAACCTTACATGTACTAACATATTATGCCATGTAATAAATTGTGGGCTCTTAGGGTAATGAACCACAGTTTGTGTATGCCTGACAATTATGTGCATGTTGATGTTCTGTTCTGTTTGCCTTTATATCAAACTTGGATCTGGGTTTATAGGTGATCATTTAAGGTTGAGGTCCCTAAACTTTTTTCCCTATGAGCCACATTCAAATGTTTAAAAAAAAAAAAGGTTGAAATCAACGCAAGAATGCAAAAGAATCATGGGGATGCCAAATATGGGTTCTGGTTTGATATTGGTAGTACCTACCAGGACTGGAAGCCTATGTGAGGCTTTGTGTAGCAGTGCACATGGTCACGACTGCCATCAGAAATCGCAGGGCCCCATACGACAAAATTTCTTGGGCCCCCCGGGCTGCACCCACCCCAAGCCCCACTTACAGGCCCGACCCCACCCCACAGGTCTGCCCCCCACCACACAGTAAAAAAACAAGAAAAATATTGGTGGCTAGGGTTCCCACATGTTAATAAAAAATAAAAAGATATTGGTGGTCAGGGCCCCCCATAAAAAAACATTTGTGAAAAAAATTATATTAAAAAATATTGGTGGCTAGGACCCCACATGAGAAAAAAAAATTGGGTGCCAGGGCCCCTTAAAGATCCATGCCTTCCCAAAGTCAGCAGCTCTCTGAAAGATGGGGGCCCGACTAATCAAGTAAGTGTGGCGTGGCCGGGCCCCCGTTACCCTCAGGGCCCCCTACAACTCTCCCCCCTGTCCCCCCTGATGGCTGCCCTGCACATGGTTTTTAGGTAACTAAAGCTTGCCTTGAAACTAGAAATTTAAAAATAAACACCTGCTTTGAGGCCACTGGGAACAACATCCAAGGGGTTGGTGAACAATATGTTGCTCATGAGCCGATTGTTGGGGATCACTGATTTATGGGGCTTTGTTCCACTTGACCCCTGGAATAAGATCTGGGTTACATGACTAGTAAAGTAAGCAGCCTTGCATGGTTCTGTCTGATAATGCTAGTATAATGTTTACATGGCTATATAAAGCACAGGCACAGCACTCAAGGGGCAAGGGGAGGGTTATAGTAAACATCCCTGCTCTTAGTCAAGCCAATACCCATCCCTTGCATTTGGCTGCAGTGTAAATGTTCTGTGCCTCAGTGTCTTTGCATGTGTATGTACATCATTTGCATTGAGATACTTTGCATTGCTGCTGTACACTCACCACATTGGTGCATATCTATGTCTGGCACCCTTACCTAGCTCAGCTGATATTTGTGCGGCCCAGTTCCTGCTACATTATTATTCCTTTATTACTTTTGCATCCCTCAGCCTCAGTCACTTGTCAGCTTTCTGTCTTTGTGGGGGGAGGGGTATTGGGCCTTTTTGTAGATTTGGGTCAGTACTAGTGTCATTTCCTAATTATCTCTGGGTTGTTGCATGATATTCATGAACTAGTTCCCTTCTGCTTCCGTTTTGCTTCTCTGTAAGCTATGTACCCTCTTTGTTGGTTACAGGATACAAGACTGGCACTATGCCAGAGAAAAAAAAAGACAAGAAAAAAGGCAAAAAAGAACCTAAACCGATAGACACATCTTTACTGAAGAGATTCCTGAAGACTTATGAGAATCATTGTGCAGAGAGCCAGTCCTTAACCAGCCCCACCATTACACAAGCCCTAAAAAAATGCATCCAAAATGGAACACGTTACGTGAAGGTAAGAAAGATGGCACATGGTTATTTCTTACAGATAATTCTGTAACTGCCTGTCTATAAATAGGCTCCCCACTTCCACGACGTGTTCAGTATCCACTCTTATCTGATGGTATAACGACGAGGAGAACCTCATAAAACTACAAGAATATGATCAGTATATGAGCTGTTTGTTAAATCAAGATGTGTTTTGTCTTCACTGATTCCATTGTAAGAAAATTCTGCTTTTGTGGGAGGAGCCACTTTTTTTAAGGCAATAAGAATAGGTGATCTTGGAAGTGCCTGTATTGTGGTGGGATGGGGAAGAAAAGACAGAATTCAGGAGTTTTTTTTATTGATACTGATCCCTAACCCAGATATCATGCAGGTCAACTTTCCGTTTATATTCTTGTTTACACCATTTTAAGACCATTTTATATGATATCGTTTGGATAATGGGATGTAACAAAGGAACATGTATCAATCATTTATCATCTGCTGAATCTGATATATATCGATTTTATTATATCATTGACGGAGCATCATGGAGTTGCTTAATTATCTATGCATTAAAAAAAGATATTTTCTAAAAAATACAAAACAAACATAATGTGATCCAGTCCAATAAAAACGCCACGTTTCCATATACTTGCAGGTCCTACTTTCATGTCCTGAAAATCTCTCTGGAGATTCCCATAGGGTTTTTCTAAAGCCATTGCTGATGACAATCCGAGATGTTCGGTATATGGTGGCAACTGACCTCTGTGTGTGGGGCATCTCACTCAGCAACCAGGATGTTGCCAGTCTAGTAAGTCTAAATATCGAAACCGCCCACTCTTGACTGTAAGCTCTGGTGTATGGCCTTTTTTTGCACTGTACAAATCAAATGACACTATAAAAAATTACAAAAATGCTTGTTACATTATCAATAATAATATAATGTGTGGGGTACTGGAGTTCTTATTGTAAAAGAAAAAGTTAATCTCTTCTGGCGTTCTCTATATACAATATATATATACATTGAAAAAGGTCCCAATGCGGACCGAAATGTCAGTTGTACCTACTATGCAATAAATATATATATTATAAACAGAGAGATTTTCATGAAAAAGTGAATTTTTATTATATTTTTTAATAAAGTGACCATTATTACATTTATTGTGTTTTTTATATAATTGCAGGCCATTTTAATTGAGCTGAGTGGCAGAACATCCTATCCATTTCTCAGGCTGGATTTAATAAATTGCAGCATTGATTCCTGGTCAATTTTAAGGCTAGGGAGGGCAATCAGATACAGCCAGTTAACAACTGTGTCCCTGGATTATAATGAGTAAGAGTTTATATTTTTCCATTATCCAAGTAATATATATACCAGTGTGAAGTTTTTATGTAACATCACTAGCAGGTGTATTCCCATATGTTGGACCCCATTAATGCAGATTTGTGCAATGTAAAGGTATAATGTGTGGTATTATGTTTCAGCTTCAATGATATTTGAATTTTGTGGTTGTTGGGGCATTGCGTCCCCTTACACATGAGAACCATGACCCATATCATGCCTTTGAGTTGCCACTCCTTAACTGCAATTTTCTTTTGTTCTGGACCAGTTCAGAATTTTGGAACATTGTTTAACTCCATTATAGCTACTGTATTAGGACTTCCATTGGCTGAGTAAGGGTCATGGATTTATAACATGCTTTTGGCAGGGAAACAAAGCCCCTCTCTTCAAAAGGGAAGTTTCAGTGGCTCGTATACAGGACAAAATGTCAATGAAAGAACAGTGAACTGAATTGATTTGTTTCATTCTCATTGTTCCTCAATGCACACCCTGGACTATGAGCTACAAAAGCCATTCATTCATGATGGATTTCAAGGTGAACTTTGTGCTTAACACTTGGCAAATGGACAATTGCCCGCAAAATTTGTATAGTGAATATATCACACCACTGGTTAGTGGATATATCATGGATATAGTGGATATACTGTATTTGTTGTTGTTGGTGAGTGGCTATACCATGTTATCGGTTAAGGAATACACCAAGCTATTGCGTAATAAATATACCATGTCACTGATTAATGGATATATCATGTCACTGGGTAGTACAGCAGTTCCCAATCTGTTTAAATGGCCCCTAGGTGAGGTCTCAAGCACTGTGGCCCAGCCTGAAGGGCAGTTGGGGTATGATATGGGATGAATGTATATTTTCACAACTAGACACATTGGGACACTTAGGATGAGATTTTGGGCAAACACTTATAATAAATACCTATAATAAATGGCTGATAAATGACTTTGGGAGGCTCTGACCAAATGCCGAACCTCAAAGGAGAACTGAAACTGGGAAAAGTTCAACAATTGTTGTAATGATTGTTTGGCTACAGGTTGGTCTTCTCCTTATAGGCCATTAGCTGCTTGGACTAGAGTGTACCGATACATGACAGTGAGGTTGTGGAATGCACTGCCAGGTGATGTTGTGATGGCTGATTCAGTTAATGCCTTTAAGAATGGCTTGGATGATTTTTTGGACAGACATAATATCAAAGGCTATTGTGATACTAAGCTCTATAGTTAGTATGGGTATATAGAATTTAATTAAAAGTAGAGGGGTGTATGTATGGATGCTGGGTTTTCATTTGGAGGGGTTGAACTTGATGGACTTTGTCTTTTTTCAACCCAATTTAACTATGTAACTATGTAACTATGACATAGTGAAGATATACTGCCATTGTACAGCTACAGTCAAGCTAGTAACACTAGTTTAGGTCTATATCCTATTGTTTGATAGGTTCCAAAATGATGGTGTCCAAGGTCTTGTTCGGGGGCTTGAAGCAAACAAGAAGCTGATCTCATTGAGTCTGTGTTACTGTAACCTGGGACCAGAGAGTGGCGCCGTGCTGGGCAAAGTCTTGGCAGAAACAGCCATCAGGTAATTTACACTAGTCTTTTGGCTCACACAAAGACACTTATTTTTTTGTATAATGATTTGTACCTATGGCTGCCAATCAAGCTTTGAGTTTTCTAGTTGAAGAACATTTTTCCACAAAGAGACAGTAATTAATGTTGGTTTGTATCGGCGAGCGCTGGTAGCCCCTAAGTGGACTGACAGCCTACAAGAGGCTCTATTTGGCAGTTCACCTGAGTTTTATGCAACAAAGATTTGCCTTCAAACCTGAAATTCAAAAAAAGCACCTGCTTTGAAGTCACTGGGAGCAACATCCAAGGGGTTGATGAGAAACATGTTGTTCATGAGCTACTGGTTGGGGATCATTGGTCTATATAGAGGTGCTAGCAGAAGTCACTTCCCCAGCAATTGCATATTTTGGGAAAGGAATGAAACCCCAATGAACCACAGAGATATATCTCTATTTAATGAAGCAAATGCAACTATGGTACAGAGTGTACAGTAAGGGTAGGTATTGTGAGTAATATACAGGCTAAAGCTTAGTTCCCCAGGTCTAACTTTATATTCTGTCCATGCACTGCAAATATTTTAGATGATGAACTGTAAATGGTTATGGGCTCAGGTGCCTCAGGTCTCTTGGGAGCCACCGCCACTGGTTAAAGGTATTAGGCAGCATGAACACAAGGCTGTGCATTTTTTCTTGCAGTGAATTATATCTCAATGGAAACCATTTGCAGTGCTCTGGTGCAGTTGCTCTCATAACCACTATAGCAGAACACTGTCAGGGATTAGCTACCGACGAGTTGCCTGAGGTGCCCACAAGCCTGGCCCATCAGTTCTTGGAAGGTAATGAAAAAGCTGAATTTTAAGAAGAAAATTTGTTTGTGATTGCACGTAAAACTGTTAGGTTAGTGGCACAGGCTGTATTTCTGTGGCTTTTCCTTGGGAGAAATGTGACAATTCAGCATGGAGTAAGTTTGAACTTACTATCTTTTTGTCAAGTATGAAGGCAAGTGTAAGGATACTTAAAACATATCCACAGTAACTGATAGAAAAGTCCCTTACAGATAGCTGAGAAGTGTTCTGGCCTCACATTTAATAATGCCATCCAGTCTTTTGTAGAAATGCGCCATGATCAATAGGAAGCAAACACAAGCAATTCCCATTGTGGTTATTGAACAGCCTGTATTAACCTCCTTAACTTTATATTTCTTATTATTTAGGTAAGATCCATAGAGGGAGGATATCTTTGTTTGAACTTTAGTGTTCTCCTTTAAGGTTAACTTTTAGTATGACGTAGAGAGTGGTATTCCGAGACAATTTGCAGTTGGTTTTCAAATTTTATTATTTGTGTTTTTTGAGTTATTTAGCTTTTTGTTCAACATCTCTCCAGTTTGCAATTTCAGTCCAAATGACCCTGGCAACCATTCATTGATATGAATAAGAGACTGGAATATGAATAGAAGAGGCCAGAATAGAAAGATGAGTAATAAAAAGGAGCAATAAGAATACATTTGTAGCCTTACAGAGCATTTGTTTTTTTTATGGGGTCACTGACCATTTGGAAGTTGGAAAGTGTTAGAATAATTAAAAACCTATACAAAATAAATAATAAGACCAATTGAAAAGTGGCTTAGAATTGGTAATTTTATAATATACTAACAGTCAACCTAAAGGTGAAGCACCACTTTAATAGTGCTACAGTCATACAGTATATTTCTATCATTTCTCTTTCATCCCTATTTTCCTAAGCAGCACATGACAGTGTCGGTGTCCACACGGTAATATCAGAGCAGCTGGCTAACGCAGGGCAACATGGAGATGTAGCAGAGAAAACTATTGCCAAAAGAAATATCAAAAGAAAAGGTACTGCCATAAATATCCTGTAACTAAAATCCTTTTGAAAGGTGCTTAGTGATGTCATTAGTTATAATCAGGGCCGCCATCAGGGGGGCACAGGTGGTACTCCTGTACTGGGCCTGGGCCTGACAACGCCGAAGCAGTACCATCTCCTCCGAAGTCCTGAACCACCAAAGCCCTGAAAAGCTGACGTCCCGAACTGTCAAAGTCCCAAAGTCGCGTAAGGAGCCGAGGTTGAAGTCCTGAAGCCAAGAGTTCAGTTCTACTGAACACCAATGTGTGTGTGTGTTTTTTTTTTTAAACCCCTAGCCACCAATTTATTATTTTAATACTCTATAGGCCCCTGCTACCAATGTTTTTTTAACTTGTAAAGGGGCCCTGGCACCGATGTTTTTTTTAACTTATGGGGGCCCTAACCACCAATAATTTTTTAAAAAACTTTTATGGGAGGCCCTGGCACCAATGTTTAAAACTTAACTTATAGTGGACCCTGGTCACCAATTAATTTCTTTACTTTGCAAGGGGGCCCTGACCACAGTTTTTTTTTTTTTGCTTATAGGGGGGCCTCACCATCAATGACTTTTTAGAACTTGTGTGTGTGGGTGGGGGTTTACTGTTTTTAGCGCTGATGTCTATGCGGTCTTTTAACTGTGGTGTATGGGATCTGGGGTGGGGCTTTGGGTCCCTGTGATTTGGCCCTGGTTATAATCGGTGCTTAGTGATGTAATTTCTGTCACATGGTTCACTGAAACTTGTTTATTATAATAATGTACCCCCTGTTGTAGAATATGAGAATATTGGAGGTAATTTGACCTTGTGCTTTTATATGATTTGGGGGTGCACATTATATGATAGGAGGTGCACATTATATTATAGGGGTGCACATTATATTATAGGGGGTGCACATTATATGATAGGGGGTGCACATTATATGATAGGGGGTGCACATTATATTATAGGGGGTGCACATTATATGATAGGGGTGCACATTATATGATATGGGGTGTACATTATATGATAGGGGGTGCACATTATATGATAGGAGGTGCACATTATATTATAAGGGGTGCACCTTATATGATAGGGGGTGCACATTATATTATAGGGGGTGCACATTATATTATAGGGGTGCACATTATATGATAGGGGGTGCACATTATATTATAGCGGGTGCACATTATATGATAGGGGGTGTACATTATATGATGGGGGTGCACATTATAAGGGGTGTACATTATATGATAGGGGGTGCACATTATATTATAGGGGGTGCATTATTTACTATTTATATTTGAGTGTGAATAAATTAATTCATACTCCATACAGATTTTTTAGGCCCTAGAAGATTTTGCTGTGGGAATCGCATTCAAGACTAATTGAGGCTGTGGAGTTAACAGACATACGCAACAAGGCAATTTTCATGAAACAGTGAAATGTATTAGGGCACATTTATGACAGGGGCACAATGCACCTACCCACTGGGAGTTGGGCTTGTGAATCTCTGCAGTCATGTTCTCCCAATAACAGAGAAAATCAGTTCTAATATTTACATAATGTATGGAATTTCTTACTAAAGGAACAAAGCAATTCGGAGGAGGATGCTTTTATTCTGACATGCACAAATGCCTGCGAGTTGACATGTAATTGTAGCTTGGAGCAAAAAGAGGATGTTAATAAGCTGAAAACTCTTTTAGGATCCAAGAAAAAATCTAAAGGTCTGGTGGTGCCTGGGCCGTGGGTGAGCAAATTACATCTGGCTGATAATGGGATTGATGCAATGGGAAACGAAGGCAAGATCGGGGTTCTGGAATTCTCCCAGTTACTGAGCTGGTAAGTAGCTTATCCTGTGCTCTGGTTATATAGTCATACATGATATTTACTGGCATGCATTTGGCAAGGTTAGGCTCAGCAATGAGCAGGATATAGAGAGAGACATTCATCTATATGTTTATTATGAAAACATGAAAAGCTTCAAAGGCAGGACAAAATGATGCAAGTAAATTAATATTAAGAAACTTTTATAAAATCTGATCTGCACCAGGTTGAGGGTTACCAGCAAGTTGCCAGACAAGCAGTCATGCGACCATATATAGTGGCTTCATTGTCAATATCCACATTCACCATTTACAGATTCAAACCAAGCCTGTATTTGTACAGTATATGGTGGTCTGAATTATATGAATATATTTTATGTAAAGTTCCCTGATTACGTCACCAGGGAAATGTTGGATTCGGAGCCGCCATAAGCAAATCTCTCACTCCGTAGAAAATGGATGGAGACTAGGGTTGCCACTTGCTCGGTATTTTAGCGGCCTGGCCAGAAAAAATTAAGCTTGATCCCAATGTTATTGATAGGGAAAAAGCATAAAAATATAGGAAGCCCGGTATTTTTTTGAAGAAAAGGTGGCAATCTTAATGGAGGCAGACCAGGAAAACGCAATGCTATGCTGCAAATGGTCCTTTTATTAGACACTACATGTTTCGTGCAGAGTTGTCCTTTATCAAGTGTTTTGTTTTGCAGATAAATTCGTCTCATTCGTCTTTCTGCAGCCGTAGCGAGCTGCTTAGTATCCTAATCCCTGCAAGAAAGTGGTCTTAGCTTTAGAAACGCCAGTGATACGACTATATTATATATTTTATAGGGATGCAGCAAATCCAGGATTTGGTTCTGGATTCGGCCTTTTTTAGCAGAATTCGGATTTGGACAAATCCTTGTGCCTGGCTGAATTGAATACAAATTTGCATATGCAAACTAGGAGTGGTGGGGGAAATGACGTGACTTTTTGTCACAAAACAAGGAAGTAAAAAAATGTTTTCCACTTTTTCCTTTGCCACTCCTAATTTGCCGGTATTCGGCTGAATCCTTCACAAAGGATTTGGGGATTTGGCCGAATCCCAAATAGTGGACTCGGTGCATCTCTAATATTTTAGAAACCTTTTGGCTTATTTCTTTGTTCCAGTCTTATCCGCTACTCTAAACAACTCTCAGAACTCAACATAGATGACAACTGCCTGGGAGAATTGGCTGCCAATGATATCCTAGAAGCCATGGTTGACAGGAATAAAGGTACATTTGTGAGTTTATGCAAGAACTAGAGATCGTCATTATGTTTGAATGCTCCATATTTAATTGTTTTATGATTTTTACTTTTTTTTGGCCATGCACTGAAAATTACTGCATTGTCCAAAACTGTTATATAACCAACTATGTATGTAAATCACTGGCAAGAATAGGAGAATATACTATGTAATGTAATTCTTACTAATATTTATTCAAGTCCCATTGATGGGGGACTGTCATTAGGTGCACTTTTCTGGTTCTTTTCTTTTAAGAAGGTTTGCCTCAGACATGACATAAACTAAGAAATAACGTTTGGGTTGTGCTGGTGCTTATTTAGTGGGGAGTACAGGATTTCCTTCTCATTTGGGGTTGGTGTTATAAAAACTAGGTGCTGCTGGTTCTTGGCCCCTTCCTCCCCTAAATAGTGTTGAACGATGTTATTATTTGTGTTCCCGTATCCCTGTTAATCTACAAAAACTTTATTAGAACATAATTACAATGTATACCAAGCACACAATCTATGGTCTTACGCGTTTCATGCACAAACGGCAGTTAGTCATAGGCAGATTTTCATGGCATCCCCCTGATACTGAGGCTTTTCCTTGCACCCAAGTGTTTATTTACTATAGCACACACTATCCCTCAGTTTTTTTAAATGGCCCATGTCCCTGTTGCCAGGAGAGAGGTGTCTTGATTGACCACCTCACCCATAGCAACAAAACATATATTATTCAGACATGTTTAGGTTTTGCTGTTGTGTATAAATATCTGAATTGTGCAATGTATGTTTAAAGAGATGAGGTCACTGGTTAAAAAAAATATATATTTTCCTTGTCTTCTCTACAGCTAAACTGCCACGTCTGAAAATGAATGTTACAGCTCAGATTCCCTCTGATACCTTCAAAGCCATTCATAAAACCAGCGGGAAGCTAAAGCTTTCAAAAAAGAAAAGGAAAAAGAAGGTAAGCCCCAAATTCAACATTGTTCTTTACACATACTCCATCTTCTGTTCTTCTGCTCTGTGGTGTCCATGATCTTATATCTTGGCTCCAGAATGCACAGGGTTCCACAGGACATTCCTTTGAATTTGGCTTCTACACTCCTTCAATGTGTTTCTCATACTTCTGGGACACCTAAGAAACTGGTGGGGTCTCTGTTTCTATGACCCTGCTATTCAGTTAGGGTAAAACCATCAAATGTGGTTCCCTGTAATATATCAATATATCTGATTGCATGTTGTAGCCTACAGCGATGATTTGCTGCTTAGGTAGTTAATAATATTATTCCTATTTACAGAAAAAATGAATGAACGATCACATTGCAGCACTGAATATATCTGGCAAAGAAGAAAAGAAAGAATGTTCTTTTAATGGAAATGCTTTTTGACATGTATTCAATTAACTGTGTATAATTATAAGCTTAGCAGACTTTTATAAGTCCCCCTTCTGCTCATCTTTCCTCCTGCCCCTTCTTCCCACAACTATTTTTCAAATCTCACATCCTCCTCATATTCTCCTTATATTCTCCTGATTTTCTACCCACTTTTGCTTCACACCTGACCCCTGCTCACAATCCCTTTCTTTAATATCTCACTTTCCTCCTCATATTCACCCAAATTCACCTCCCCCTCATTTCCACCCTACATTACATCGTCTCTCAATTCTCCCCACATCCTCAAGTATCCCCCTATCACTCGCATCATTTGTATGGGGTCTATGTATATATGGTCACACACTATACAGAAGTCACAACACTTCTGCACATCTTTTCCTTACCAAAACATATTGTCTATATTGATTCCTTATTATGTTTCCCTAGTTCCATATTGTGTCTTCTCTATATCAAATTGAACTGTTTCCTCCTGTTTCTCATAAAATGCCCCCCTTTATATAATTTTATCAGATTTTCAGCTATTTCTGTCCTTTATCTGCATTTTCCCTGCACCGTTACTCTTCAGTATCTTATCTTTCTAATTTTCTTATCATCTCCCACCCATCCCTTGACATGTTTCTTGACATTTCCCATCATTCTCCTTGGCTCTGCACCTTTTCATAGATTCTGCTTCCCCTTAGGGTCAGGGCACACTCTCAGATTCGGGGATTTTAGTTGCTTGGCGACAAATCTCCTCCTTTTTGGGGCGACTAATCTCCCCGAACTGCCTCCCGCTGGCTAGAAAGTAAATCACTGGCGGGATGGCACTCGGATCGCTTTGTTTTCCAAAGTCGCCCGAAGTTGCCTCACAAGGAAACTTCAGAAAATGAAGCACTCCAAGTGCCATCCCACTGGCAATTTACATTCTAGCTGCCGGGAGGCAGTTCGGGGAGATTAGTCGCCCCAAAGAAGAGGAGATTAGTCGCCCCAAAGAAGAGGAGATTAGTCGCCCCAAAGAAGAGGAGATTAGTCGCCCCAAAGAAGAGGAGATTTGTCGCCGGGTGACTAATCTCCCCGAATCTGAGCGTGTGCCCTGACCCGTAACCTGCTTTTTCTTCCTCCCTGTCCTTTACCCAATTCTACCCACATTCCCCTCCTGATCCATGGCCCCAACCTTTACATTCTGAATACCCCAACCCCACCTTCTGTCCTTCCTGCTTTCTACATTGTCTCCCACCCCAATCTCTTGATGCTTGAAATATTCAGCTTTAATATCAGCCTCAGTTGCAATGCTGAAACCTAGTTCCCTGATAAGTTTTGGGACAACAATACTGAAATAGCTTAGGGAACTGGCCAGTTAGGGCCTCTTTGAAGAGCTGGGGGAACATTTTAGCCTGTGATGTTAGTGAGACAGGTTGGGAAGTCTGTGGAGTTACCTCCCAAGAACTCCAGTAGCTGATTAAAAATCTGCTGATCTGTTTTGCCGTTTTTGTGTCCATAAAGGAATTTGGCCTTTTGAAGCACTTTTGGTTTCCTCTGTGCACAGCTGAACTACAGCATCTTACTCCATACTGCAGGGGACCCACGTGAGGGCCGGTGCATAGTTAGGGCACAGACCCAACAGAACCCCAGGTCATTAACCGCTTTTATTTATAGGGAAAGTCAACCCCAAAATAAAAATTTGCCTAATAAATGAAAACATAATTCTAAGCAACTTTCCAATATGTATTGATTACATTCACATTTTCAGTGCTTTTAAAGTTATTTGTAAAATCAGTTGATGTTGAAAGCAGCTTTTGCTTAACTCTCAGTTGTTGCAAAAGTCTTGCTTCCCAGCAAAGACAGTAGTGGTGTGACACAATAGAAATCAATTCCACTGCCTTCCTCTAAGCATATAGCACAATTAAGGAACGAGGCCTGAAAGGCATTGTGCTAGTGCAGATAGTCCCAAGACAGTGGATGATAACGTATGAAGGTGACATTGGTCCCTTTACCCCTTCAGTCCAAGTAGATTGATCCCTTGTTGTACACAGATCCTGACCTACACATTCTCATCTTGGTGTTATGCATATTGTGTGAAAACAAGAATGTACTTTTTTTTTAAAGTGCTGTTTCTGGTTACTTTATTGGAAATTTCTTCAAAAACGCCCATCTGTTCCATTTCCTACTGCCTCCATTCCCAGGCTGAGCAAGGGAGCCGGCAGCATTCAGCACACTGCACTGTAGGACAGGAACCAATCAACAGCTAGCAGGACCTGATAGGGAACTGATCCCTGTCTGTACTTGTGTGAATGCAGGGCTGTGATTGGCTATGCTCCTTCTACTGTGCCCACCCCTCATTTGAAACAGGGACAGCGACTGCAGCAGCTCCAATAAAGGGGACATTTTTAAACATAAATATTAACGTTTGCCCCAATAGAAAAAACAGCACCATATAGTATTCATTATTGAATAATGACGACCAATCTAAAACTGGCTTAGAATTGGCCATTCTATAACATAATAGAAGTTCGCTTAAAGGTGAATCAGCCCTTTAATGCAGCAATAACTCAATGATCTCACATTTAAATATCAACCTTGTTAAGTTTATTGGTCACTGAAGTTGATGTTGTACACATTCAATTACATGAGGCAGACTCCACCCCGCACCCAGTGATTCCGCCGGCAGCCGCTAGGGGGAACACGTCCACACAGTTTGCTACGTACTGTCTACATACGGGCTACAGAGGGAGCTGTATTATTGGCATCTACAGGTAAGCTGCTCCCCCTAGCGATAACTCGGAAGGCCTTTTCGTCAGCTGTTCGTAACGGCTAGAACCTGTATAGCCATTGGTTGCTTCTCTAGGGGCGTTACTGTATGGCTCGAGTACTGGGATTGGCTCTACTCACATACTTCTCTAAAGCGATTGGCTTAGCTTAGACTGTGCTCTTTTTTGATTGGATCCGTTACTGCAGCCCATCGACAGGATTGGTTATATGAAGAGCCGTCTCCTGCCGGTATGGCCGCTTTGCGTGAGGAGCACGGAGCTAAAATGTTCTCCCTGAAGAAATGGAACGCGGTGGCGATGTGGAGCTGGGATGTGGAGTGCGATACGTGCGCTATCTGCCGGGTGCAGGTTATGGGTGAGAGATACCACTCTGCGCGGGGGGATATTCGGAGATAAATAAGACCCTCTCTTGTATTCTCATTAGTTTGGGGGGCACTTGTACCCCTGCTTATTGTATCCACATCTGCCTTGCCTAAAGCTGTGTAGATCGTGCCACTGTATCCCCCGCGAGTCCCGTGTGTGTTGGTACTGCCTTCTTTCCCCTCTAGTATTTATACCACTGACTGGCCATGAATTCCTTTGTATGACGTCACTTTAACAGCTTCAAATGACATCAATGTTAATAGGTTCAAAGTATCCAGACAGTCCTTCAGAAGAGGGAATTTATTATTTAAGCCACACTTTGGATCTCCCTCTAGCCCCCAGTCTGTAAGAGCCATAGACTGTCGCTATTTATTGGTTATTGTACATAGAAACCCCTAATATAGCCATCACAGTTACCGGTTTCTTCAAAAAGTATGAATAAATGCCATTTTCTATGCTGAAATCCAGCTGTTTAACAGTATTTCTCTTTCTGCATCATTTGAAATCCTGGCAGGGAAGGAGGGACTAAACACTGATGTTACAAATTGTAACAACTTCTCCACAGCTTACAGACAGCATGCAGGAACTACATAACCCACAATGCATTGCACTGGGATGTTCCTTTCCTTATGGAAATCACTTGTGCAGGGAATTGTGGGGTTTGGAGGATGCAGGCTGAGGACAGATGGCTGTTGATACAAAGTAACAGTAGTCAGACAGCTCAGCAAAGTAGTCAGACAGATCAGCAGGTGAGCAGGGGGCTAGGCTTAGGGAACTGTTCCAAACCATTAAAAATCATGAAAAGTCTGCATATTTTTTAATTGATGTATATTGCAAAGTTAATTTAAATTATGTTTACTTTTCAAAAAACTCAAGTTATGTTTGTGTGGAGTTACTCTTTTTAAAGAAGAATTCAACCATTTTCCAAAAAAAAAACAAAAAAAAACGGATGCCATACCTGTACACTATTGAAACTGTCAAATAAATAATATAATATTGTTTTTTTTACACAGACGCCCAATTGCTCAGGTTGAGAGTAAACCATGATAGTCTGCCCTTTACTCTCACAGACCTGCCTCCTTCCCTTACCTCGACATTCAAAGGATAAGTAAACCTTAAAAAATGTAATGTAAAAAATTGCTCAGGGTGCTTTTCTAAGCATTTACAGTAATTATTTTTTTTTTTTTTTGTTTCTAGGCAATTTATGGTTTAATAAATTGCAAAAAGAATGAATTTTTTAATGGCAGCTCCATCTGCAGTTTTTGTAACTGGACAGTCAGACAGATAGGGCAGATTCGGGGAGATTAGTTGCCCGGCGACAAATCTCCTCTTCTTCATAGCGACTGATCTTCCCGCTGGCTAGAATGTAAATCGCCGGCGGGATGGCACTCTGAGCGCTTCATTTTCCAAAGTCGCCTTACAAGGAAACTTTGGGGCGACATTGGAAAACAAAGCACTCAGAGTGCCACCCTCCGGCGATTTACATTCTAGCCGGCAGGGGAAGGCAGTTTGGGGAGATTTTTCGCCCCGAAGAAGAGGAGATTTGTCGCTGGGCGACAAAAAACTGAAAACATTAGTGTAAATTGCAAAACTGCTTAGAAAAGCATATTGAGACATTTTTTATTTTTTTTAAAGGTTTATCCTTTAACTGCTCTCTCGCCCTGGTCCATGTTTAAATTAATAATCTCAAGTCAAAAGGTCAGTGATGCACATAGGCTTGATTGTGAGCCTCTTGTACATGGAATCCATTCCTCTTTAACTACATGATATTTGTATTTTTGCTGCTGGGTAGCTGGGGGTGGGGCATAAGAGAATATTTGAATGGAATCTGTGTTTTTCTTTCTAGATGCCTGTCTGCGCTGCCAAGCTGAGAACAAACAGGAGGACTGTGTGGGTATGTTAATAAATGGCTGTATTTCTAAGCCTCTGGAGGTACTTTAGGGCTCTCTAGTAGTGAGTGGATTAAGATGCTGGGCTTACATCACTGTACGTATGGGGTCAGTACTCCGTAGTGAAGGGCAAATGTCTTAAGCAGTGCTTGCTTTTTATCCTGATTGGAATTGTCTCCTAGAGCTGATCTCTCCTCGCACAATCTCCCTTGAATCTTTGCCTCTTAAAATGTACTTTATATCCTGTTGGTATTTGCCTAACTCTCCACATAAGAAATAAGCTTGAAGGCATCGAAAATCAGGAGGTACATGGTTACAGAGTAAGGTTAAAGGGGACCCGTCACCCAAAAAAAATTCCAAATCTTATTTTATCACATTAGTCAAGCAAAATGAACTTTAAGTACACTATATAAATTATCTGAATCTTGTTTCCTTCAGTCTGGAAATTCATAATTATAGCAAGCAGGCAGCAGCCATTTTGTGGTCACTGTTAAAGGACCAGTAACATCAAAAAATTTTTTTAAAAAATTCGTTGGTACACAAGGAAAAAAACACCAACACAAATTATACTTTAAAAAAGCAAAGTCTTTATTAAGAAATAACTTACAGAAACTCTGCTTCCTGTCTTGTACAGAAACGGCGAAAGGGTGACCATCCATTGAGCAGCACTTGATTTCTCCTCCCTGGCTCTCTGCTGCTGGATCTTTTAGCTGCCACATTCTGTGCTTTCTGTAGTACAGCAGCGCTTCCAGCATGAACTTTCTGCAGATCTGCGGTGTTTTGCTTATCGGTTCCAGCCGCGGTGCAATTACCAACATCCCCGAGGCGCCTTCTGCATTCGCTAATTATCCCAGATCTATGGGTACAGGATGGGAAGGTCCGGACATTAAAAGCCGGCTCTGGATGCTGCCCTTCGCCTCTTGAGCCGGTAGATCTCTTTCTGCTGCCCCTGCGCACCGGCACCGTATCTTCCTGGCCCAGTCTCCCCTCTTGCTGGCTGCCCGGGGACAACTGCCGGCGAATTGCTTTGTTTGAATTCCATTTCCGGCGCATTCCATTTCCCTGCGCACCAGAACACGCATTGAGTTGTGCACAGATATTATAAACACGGTGGAAGACACTGTGCGCAGGGAAATGGAATGCGTCGGAAATGGAATTCAAACAAAGCAACTCGCCGGCAGTTGTTCCCGGGCAGCCAGCAAGAGGGGAGACTGGGCCAGGAAGATACGGTGCCGGTGCGCAGGGGCAGCAGTAAGAGATCAACCGGCTCAAGAGGCGAAGGGCAGCATCCAGAGCCGGCTTTTAATGTCCGGACCTTCCCATCCTGTACCCATAGATCTGGGATAATTAGCGAATGCAGAAGGCGCCTCGGGGATGTTGGTAATTGCACCGCGGCTGGAACCGATGAGCAAGGCACCGCAGATCTGCAGAAAGTTCATGCTGGAAGCGCTGCTGTACTACAGAAAGCACAGAATGTGGCAGCTAAAAGATCCAGCAGCAGAGAGCCAGGGAGGAGAAATCAAGTGCCGCTCAATGGATGGTCGCCCTTTCGCTGTTTCTGTACAAGACAGGAAGCAGAGTTTCTGTAAGTTATTTCTTAATAAAGACTTTGCTTTTTTTAAAGTATAATTTGTGTTGGTGTTTTTTTCATTGTGTACTAACGAATTTTTTTAAAAAAATTTTTGATGTTACTGGTCCTTTAAGACAAGTCTTGTATCATCTCAGAATCTTGTTTATGCACCAGAATGGGGGGACCTGATGTCCATCCCCATGCCCTGGTTACACAATGAAATGGTGAAGAGAGAGAGGGAATGTGGGGAGAGCAGTGACATTTAGGAAGGGCTGAATGGAAAGTGAAAGTAATTGCTTGCCCCGCCTCTATGCCTAAGGCTTAGGAGGAGGGGCAGGCAATTTTTGACTAACAGCTGAGATTTTTTAAATGAGTTTACAACAGCTATGACTGCTTTAATAAAAAAAAGAATTTGGATTTCATGTTCAATTTGAAAAGGACTTTTATTATTCAGTTTTTTTATGTCTGGGTGACAGGTCCATTGGGTGGGGTGCCAATATGCTGGGTGTATTAAATCTCTATCTCCCTGGACCAGGGCTCAAGTTCAGTAAAGAAGGCTCTGATCCATGGAAGTTTAGCACTAAGCGCTGTCTCGACATCTTTGTAGTATTTCCCAATGCTTCCTTCAGTGGTGTAACTTTTATTCCTTCAAAAACCACCCCCCACCCCAAAACAATTACTTTCTCGCACAAAGTGTGCAGCGCAATAATTCAGTGTATTTACAATACCATTTCACTTCTGAATAGCAGTAAAGAAGATGGGGAGCTACTGGGGCATCTTTGGAGACACAGATCTTTACTGCTAAAGGGCTGTGGTTGCCTTGGGCTGATACAGAAGCACAAAACATAATGTACAGCATTTCTTTAGCTTTAGTTCTCCGTTAAGCTAGCACAGTCTGGTTACTGGGGCTTGGTCTGGTTGCTTAGATGCGATGCATGGACATGACCTTGAAATACGAGCAAAACAAGAACCACACACTTATTAGAATGTTATTACCCAGTTAATTGGTGCCACCAATAAAACCAAGTGCTGCAAGGGACACATCCCTTCACTTTGTTGTTGTCTGGGCACCATATATTTTTTCCATGTTAATAGGGAAAGCGTTCCCATGGGATCCTCTTTGACATTACCAGCATTTCCATTCATTTGGGAAGTGAGCATCTCGGCAGTCAAAATAACCTTGTGTGCGATAGGCCTAAATCACCTACAGACTTATCCATACAGCAGTGTTGTAAGTGATAACGGGGGGGGGGGGGGTGACCAGGGGTGACCAGTCAGACATTTGCCTGAATGTTGAATTTGTTCATGGCACTTACCGATAGAGACCCTGAAACATTATTGGCATAGATCATCTCCTGTACTAAACAGCACATTGGTGAAGTGGATAGAACTGCAGCCCTGTGGTCCTTGGATCGGTGTATATCCCAGTGTTTGTCCCAGTGCTTACATGAGATTCCTCCCACACTCCAAAAACGTACAGGCAGGTTAATTGGCTCCTGATAGAACTGACCTTTCTGTGTGTGTGATAGGCACTTGATTGTAAGTTCCGGTGAAGCAGAGACTGATATAATCTCTGTGTATGAGTATATAAGCAGTGTATAAACAAAGTAGAAGAATAATAACCACTAAAGCTGGCCATAGATGCAAAGATCCGATCGTACGAATCATCGTACGATCGGACTTTCCCATCTCCCGACCCGCCACTAACCATTCAGATCAAATTCTTACCAGTCAGATTAGTTAAAGAACAGATCAGCAATGTTCTGCCCCTGACAGCAATCGTACGATATCTATGTCCAACCAAAGCTAGTGACAGTCTCCCACTGAAAATCGTACGATCGGCAATACACGCAGAGATATTATCGGCAGCCAATAACCTGTCCGATCGACCAAACGACCGATCTCCACCGGACGAAAAATGTCGGGACTCTCCACACACGTTCCGAAAATCGCACGAATCGAGGATTCAGATCTTTGCGTCTATGGCCATCTTAAGTTATAGAACTGCCTAAATGTGCAGGACTTTGCTATTCACACTAATGTTCTTTCTTTTGCAGTGGTGTGGGGAGAATGTAACCACTCCTTTCATAATTGCTGCATGTCCCTATGGGTGAAGCAGAACAACCGCTGCCCCTTATGCCAACAAGACTGGGTGGTGCAGAGAATCGGCAAATAGCCAGCGTGGGACAGTCCAAACGCCATCCTTGTGCTGCAGCATGACTCCTTTCTGTTTTGAACACAAGAAATAATATTGTGTGTATTGTGTTCCTGTTTAATGTGCAATAAACCAAATTATCATTCTACAAAGCCTTCACATGGCGTAATATTCCAGACCAACTGCAATTCGCAAAAAAGGTCTCTACAAAACGTATTGTGTGTTAGCTGCCAGTGCGCCCAGAACAACTAAGGGGCAATGTCTGCCTTTTAGGCAAAAACAATGTAGACAGTGTCATTCTTATACATTGTTTTTTTTTTTTGTAACAAATCTTTATTTATGAAATTTTCTGAAGGGGGGGTATAGAAGAAGAAAAGGAGGGGGAGTGAATAGGAATGGGGGAATAAAGTTACTAGAAAATTCCAGCATATATCATCACAAGTTTTGTATATACATACATGCATTTATAGTCTCATTTTTATAACTTCCACATCTATTAAGCTGGTAGGGGGAGAGAGGAGAGTAGTATAATCCCATCTTACTCATATTATAGTGGTTACTTTTACTATTAATTGTCTACATATTAATTTTTCTGCAAGAGACTTAACACATTTCTTTAGCAATTGTACTTGCTTGAGTTGATATTATACGTATTGTCCATTTGACATATTTATCCTTTGCTTAATTGTCTAGTTGGAAGTATTTTATCCAGGGGTTCCATACCTTCCAATAGATTGGACTCTTGTTCCTACTAATTGCTGTCAATTCTTCCATTTTTCTAGTCTCTTCCACTAGTTTAACCCAGTCCCGATACGTAGGAGGTTTTTCCTTTTTCCATTTTTTTGGAATCAGGGCCTTTGTGGCCTGTAACATGTATCAGCAACTTATTTTGGATCACCTTCCCTGTCTCTGTGTCGTAATGCAAAATTAATTTAGGCAAAAAATCTGTCCCAATCTTTTCTTGTATGATGGTCTCTATTTTTTCTTGTATGTCATCCCAAAATCTTTTCAAATTTTTACAAGTATACCAAATGTGTGAATAAGTCCCCACCCGTTCTTATACATTCTTATAATAAGGTTTGATTTTTTACTTGTTTTTATTAAGATTTCTTAAGCATGTCTTACAAATATTGGCTCAAAAGCATCCAGTAGGTGATTATCATTGTGAATGTAAAATGCATGCTATTTAATACAGTAAAGTTAAAGAGAAGGAAAAATAAACATAAAGATAAACAAAGCTAGCATAACATTACAGTTCCGTTATTTTGCAACATATGACAATCAAGTTTCTGAGAATGATCAGAATAACCAGATTCAAGTAAACAGGTCAGGTTCATTTACCTTAAATATGACGTCAAAAGCCTATTAGTACAGTGACTCCTGGGGGTGAACTTGTGGATGGTCTGGTGCCTTGAAGTGAGTTTTGGATGTAGTCGTTGGCTTCTTGTAGTAAGGAGTTTCCCTTTAAGATTTCCATATCATACCATGTAGTGTTTATGAAGGTTTAAGTGGTTAAATATCTGAGCAGTAAAGGAAGGTTATTGATGTATGTGGTCCAGATGGAGAAAAAATGTTTGTTTGTAAGTCTTTTCTCATTGTGGCCTCCAGCCAGTCCATATGAAAGATATGGTGTAGTTTCTGTTTCATGAGTGTGGTCGATGGGATTTCCGTAGACATGATTTTATTTTTTTAAACTGAAATAAGCTATTACTTTGCAATGACCTCCTATAGAATTAAGTAGACACCCTCTTTGTCCCCCTTGGGGGAATGTATTGTAACATGGTAAGAGTAAAGTTGTAGCATAGGTGTAATAGGTGTAAGGAGACTTTAGGACTCAACTGTATTGACATTCATGCATGAGAATAATTAAATATGCCGTGTATCTTACACCAACTTTACACATTTGAGTAGAGGTGGCCTTATAACAGTTCTTTATGTAAAGTCTCTGCCATAAAGCAAGACAGAGGTGCGTTTGTTTTGCCAGGATTGAAGTAGAAATGGCAAATTGACTCCCGTCCCCCACATGCAGCTTGTTTTTTTTTTAAACTATATCACGAATTGTTTTACAGGAGATTGTACCTGTTCCAATACACAGACGTATGAAGTTGCACCAGCATCTCTGTTATTCTTAGAGAATTAAACTGGGCCGCCGGTCTAGAACGTGAATAGGAAACCTCCCACAAATGTACTGAGCAATCACATCCTCCTCTCTGTAGTTTCTGTGGGAGGAATTCATTAAAGGAACAGTAACACCAAAAAATAAAAACATTTTAAAGTAATTAAAGTATAGTACGCTGTTGCCCTGCTTTGTTAAAAGTTATGTGTTTGCTATAGAAAGACGACTATCTTTATAACAATAAGCTGCGTTGTAGCCATGGGGGCAGCCATTCAAACTGAAAAAGGAGAAAAGGCACAGGATACTAAGTGGATAACAGATAATCTGTAATAGAATACAATGGCATTCTACTGTGCGCATCTGTTATCTGCTGTGTATCCTGTGCTTTGAATGGCTGCCCCCATGACTACACAGCAGCTTGTTTAAATAAACTGTATTAGTCAAACACGCCAATTGTACTAGTGCAGGAGAACACTACATTATATTTTAATTACTTTAATACACTTTAATTTTTTGGTGTTTCTATTCCTTTAAATCATCACCCAGAATGTGCAGATTTTGCAGCTTGATAATTTCCCAGCAAGTGTGGCTCATTGTGTCCTGCTCAGTGGGCTGTAGTATCCGCAAGAACTTGCAACTCCACGCTGCCGCAATTCCTCTGTATCCAGCCAAGTTCATGCAGTGTTTTAGTCTCTGCAGAAGAAATGCATGGTGGTTGTTCCACAAACAGTTTGACTGCCCCAAAGATCATTTCTAGACAAAGTAGGCATGCACCGAATCCAGGATTAGAGATGGCGCGAACTGTTCGCCGGCGAACTTGTTCGCTGCGAACATCGGGTGTTCGCGCTCGCCGGAAGTTCGCGAACGTCGCGCGACGTTCGCCATTTTGGGTTCGCCATTGTTGGCGCTTTTTTTTGCCCTCTCACCCCAGACCAGCAGGTACATGGCAGCCAATCAGGAAGCTCTCCCCTGGACCACTCCCCTTCCCTATAAAAACCGAAGCCCTGCAGCGTTTTTTCACTCTGCCTGTGTGTGCTGAAGAGATAGTGTAGGGAGAGAGCTGCTGCCTGTTAGTGATTTCAGGGACAGTTGAAAGTTTGCTGGCTAGTAATCGTGTTGATACTGCTCTGTTATTGGAGGGACAGAAGTCTGCAGGGGTTTGAGGGACATTTAAGCTTAGGTAGCTTTGCTGGCTAGTAATCTACCTTCTACTGCAGTGCTCTGTATGTAGCTGCAGTGGGCAGCTGTCCTGCTTCTGATCTCATCTGCTGACTGCTGCAATAACAGTAGTCCTTGTAAGGACTGCTTTTATTTATTTTTTTGTTCCAATACAGAGCAGTATCAAGCAGATTACTAGCCAGCAAACTTACTATCATCTGTCCCTGAAATCACTAACAGCTCTCCCCCTACACTATCTCTTCCAAGCACACACAGGCAGATTTTTCAGATACATTTTTGCCCTTGATCCCCCTCTGGCATGCCACTGTCCAGGTCGTTGCACCCTTTAAACAACTTTAAAATCATTTTTCTGGCCAGAAATGTCTTTTTTAGATGTTAAAGTTCACCTTCCCATTGAAGTCTATGGGGTTCGCGAACCGTTCGCGAACCGCTCGCATTTTTGCGCAAGTTCGCGAATATGTTCGCGAACTTTTTTTCCGACGTTCGCTACATCCCTATCCAGGATTTGGTTTTGGATTCGACCTTTTTCAGCATGATTCAGATTCGCCCAAATCCTTGTGCCTGGCCAAACCGAATCCTAATTTGCATATCTAAATTAAGGGCAGGTAGGGAAATCACGTGACTTTTCATCACAAAAGAATTTTTTACACTTTTTCCTTTCCTGCCCCTAATTTGCATATGCACATAATAGTAGAAGTCAGCACTCAGCAACGGAAACTTTTACAGTTGGGGTGCACGTCTGAGGTAGCCACTTCCACCTTAATACTCAATATTCCCAGGTAGAGAGCACCACACATCCAGTCATATTCCTTAAAAAGCTTTTATTGGCAAAAGGGCTTTAATTTTAATAAGACAGAAATACAGCTACTTTTCAGGCCGACATCAGCCTTTCCTCAAGCTACAAAATGCATGAAGTGAACACATTTATATACCATCTCTATACAGTGCCATCTACTGGCTACTTTGTTGCTACACAAACAGCTGAACTTCCTCAAACTAATGAGAACACAATGTTGCAAAAATACATCAGGGATAAAATACTTCTTGAAACAATCTTCCTACTCCATCAGTGCATATTTCGAAGAGCCTCACAGCAATCCCAATGAAACAACTCTGTGAAATAAAACCAATAAAAAAAACAGTTTGCTATAAAAACACATTATTGAAAGATTTTATGCAGCTCCCTATTCAATCCCCCAGGTGTAAGGGTGCCCAATAACCGTAACCACATTGCCTCCTTTTTTAGTAATATTTTTAATCTATCACCCCGACAGTGTGGTTTGGGGACCCTATCTACTACTTGATATTTCAGTTGATGGATCTCATGTCCCTCCCCTACAAAGTGACAGGCTCCTGCTTGTTCCGTTTTTTTTCATTCTAATAGCAGACTTATGCTCACGTATGCGTTCCTTAACCATGCGGGTAGTCTGACCTACATACTGTAGCTCGCATGGGCACTTTATCACATATATTACAAATGAGGCGGAACAAGTAAAGAAACCTTTAATTTTAATTGGGGTACCTTTATGGGAATGATAAATAAATTCCCCTCTTTGACAATTCGAGCAACAATTGCACGAAAGGCAAGGATAGGTGCCATTTTTCACCGGTCGGAGCAATTGTTGTGTTTCTTTTGGGGTCCCTACGTCTGATCTCACCAAGGCAGACCCAACAGTTTTTGTCTTTTTGTAGGCCATCATAGGTAGGGACTGAAATTCCCGTATGGTAGGTATACCGTCTCTAAGCATATGCAAATTAGGGTTTGGTATTCAGCTGAATCTTTCACCAAAGATTCGGCTGAATCCCAAATAGTGGATTCGGTGCATCCCTAATACAAAGATGTTGCAAATACACCCCCTTTGCAGTAACCCCATGATATAAATGCACTTTATATAGAGCAGATTTGTACTACAGAGTTTATACAGCAGTCCCTGTCCCAGCAGAGTTCACATTCACACACACTCTAATGGCTCCAAACAACCTGTTTGTTTTGTATTCAGAAGGAAACCCATGTGAGAGCAGACAAACTCCCTGCAGGTGGTACATTGGTTGGAATTGCTTCCAGGACGTTCATACTGCAATGCAGCAATGCAGCAATGCCACCCACTGCACTACCATGCGTCTCCCAATATTTGCTTTTATTATTCTAAGTGCACTACACTGTCAATACTGATGGGTAAGGATGGTTACTCATTTGACAAAGCATCAGCTATGATAGTCAGTGATCCCATCATCTTTTAATACAGAGGCAGAAAGTGACCCCTGCAGCTATGATTTGATATCAGCTCTGTGTCTGAGTTAATCTAATGCTAGGAACCTTGCCATGCATTAGACACGCTTCATAAAACTTGAGGCAAATTTGCCTGTTTCTTTATTTTTTGAGATCCAGTGTTCATATGTTCATAGTACATCAGGAGGTATAAATTATCTTTCACGCTGAAAGCTGTAACATTGCAACCTAGACTTTATTTGATTGATATAAATAGTAACATTAGGTAAGTAAGTTAGGTTGAAAAAAGACACACGTCCATCAAGTTCAACCTTTTAACTATTTTAACCTGCCTAACTGCCAGTTGATCCAGAGGAAGGCGAAAAAAAAAATTCAATTTGAAGCCTCCCCAATTTGCCTCAGAGGAGGAAAAAATTCCTTCCAGTCCCTGGATCAACTTGTACTATGAGCTATCTTCCATAGCCCTTTATTCACTCACTTAAGCCATCCAACTTAAAGCTATCTAATGTATCAGCCATCCCCCTTCTTAAAGCTATCTAATGTATCAGCCAACCCCTTCTTAAAGCTATCTAATGTATCAGCCAATCCCTTCTTAAATCTAATGTATCAGCCAACCCCTTCTTAAAGCTATCTAATGTATCAGCCAACCCCCTTCTTAAAGCTATCTAATGTATCAGCCAACCCCTTCTTAAAGCTATCTAATGTATCAGCCAATCCCTTCTTAAATCTAATGTATCAGCCAACCCCTTCATAAAGCTAATGTATCAGCCAACCCTTCTTAAAGCTATCTAATGTATCAGCCAATCCCTTCTTAAATCTAATGTATCAGCCAACCCCTTCATAAAGCTAATGTATCAGCCAACCCTTCTTAAAGCTATCTAATGTATCATCCAACCCCTTCTTAAATCTAATGTATCAGCCAACCCCTTCATAAAACTATCTAATTTATTAGCCAACCCCTTCTTAAAGCTATCTGATGTATTAGCCAACCCCTTCATAAAGCTAATGTATCAGCCAACCCCTTCATAAAGCTAATGTATCAGCCAACCCCTTCTTAAAGCTATCTAATGTATCAGCCAACCCCTTCTTAAAGCTATCTAATGTATCAGCCAACCCCTTCTTAAAGCTATCTAATGTATCAGCCATCCCCTCCTTAAAGCTATCTAATGTATCAGCCAACCCCTTCTTAAAGCTATCTAATGTATCAGCCAACCCCTTCTTAAAGCTAATGTATAAGCCAACTCCTTCTTAAAGCTATCTAATGTATTAGCCAACCCCTTCTTAAAGCTATCTAATGTATCAGACAACCCCTTCTTAAAGCTATCTAATGTATCATCCAACCCCTTCTTAAAGCTATCTAATGTATCAGCCATCCCCTCCTTAAAGCTATCTAATGTATCAGCCAACCCCTTCTTAAAGCTATCTAATGTATCAGCCAACCCCTTCTTAAAGCTAATGTATAAGCCATCTCCTTCTTAAAGCTATCTAATGTATTAGCCAACCCCTTCTTAAAGCTATCTAATGTATTATCCAACCCCTTCTTAAAGCTATCTAATGTATCAGCCAACACCTTCTTAAAGCTATCTAATGTATCAGCCAACCCCTTCTTAAAGCTATCTAATGTATCAGCCAACCCCTTCTTAAAGCTATCTAATGTATCAGCCAACCCCTTCTTAAAGCTAATGTATAAGCCATCTCCTTCTTAAAGCTATCTAATGTATTAGCCAACCCCTTCTTAAAGCTATCTAATGTATTATCCAACCCCTTCTTAAAGCTATCTAATGTATCAGCCAACACCTTCTTAAAGCTATCTAATGTATCAGCCAACCCCTTCTTAAAGCTATCTAATGTATCAGCCAACCCCTTCTTAAAGCTATCTAATGTATTAGCCAACCCCTTCTTAAAGCTATCTAATGTATCAGCCAACCCCTTCTTAAAGCTATCTAATGTATTAGCCAACCCCTTCTTAAAGCTATCTAATGTATCAGCCAACCCCTTCTTAAAGCTATCTAATGTATCATCCAACCCCTTCTTAAATCTATCTAATGTATCAGCCTGTACAACTGCTTCAGGGAGAGAATTCCACATCTTCACAGCTCTCACTGTAAAAAAACCTCTTCCGAATATTTAGACAGAACCTTTTTTCTTCTAATCAAAATAAAGCATTCAAGAGATTATTATATGATCCCCTTATATATTCATACATAGTTATCATATCACCCCTTAAGCGCCTCTTCTCCAGCTTTAAGAACCCCACAAATGGAATTGCTGGATGTGCAATTTGGCCGTCAGCATTGTACTGCTTATTTTGAATAAAATTGTAATTTTGCACAGACCAACTTTGGCCTGATAATTAGAAGACGGCTTGCCCGAAAAGGCCCATCTGAGTTGCCATAGATGACCAAATGGCTGTGATCTGTGCTTTTGTTTTTTTTATCTTGTAGGTGACTGTTCAAATCTAATTGCTGATTGATTGCTATGGGCAACATCACCTGTAATGTTTGTCTCCAATGTTAATAAATATGCCCCTAAATCTGTTTCTATTATATAGACCAGGGCTGTCCAACTGGTGGCCCTCCACATGAAAGTCTACCTGCTGTGTCTGTTTACCATGTGTAAGATTTAAAAGGTATCACTACAGAGATTAACTGGCCCCTGCATTGTTTAAACCTCAAATGTAATCCTCTGTATTGATCATACGTGATCCCGTCTGCATTGTTCCCACTTGTAATTTGTAACCTCTATTGTTCACATCCTAAAGTACCCTGTACTGTTTACACCTGAGACCTAGACTGAAACTGTCCACATTGTTGACCTGTTCACAGTTAAATTGCTGGAGGGGCACTAGCACTGTGTCACTGTATGTAGCACAGTATGAACTGTCCATCATAGACTGGTCCTGATAGGATTCCCTGTCTCCTGCTCTATTCTGCCTTCCCTATGCTCCCTGTGTGTGCCATACTCTGCTTGCCCAGTGCTGCTTGTTTGTGCCATACTCTGCTTGCTCAGTGCTTCTTGTGTGTGCCATTTTCTTCTTGCCCAATGCTGCTTGTGTGGGCAATTCTCTGCTTGCCCAGTGCTGTTTGTGTGTGCCATTCTCTGCTTGCCCAGTGCTGCTTTTGTGTGCCATTCTCTGCTTGCCCAGTGCTGCTTCTGTGTGCCATTCTCTGCTTGTCCAATGCTGCTTGTGTGTGCCATTCTCTGCTTGCCCAGTGCTGCTTCTGTGTGCCATTGTCTGCCAGTGCTTGCCCAGTGCTGCTTGGGTGTGCCATTCTCTGCTTGGCTCAGTGCTGCTTGTATATGCCATTCTCTGCTTGCCCCATGTTGCTTGGGTGTGCCATTTTCTACTTGCCCCATGCTGCTTGTGTGTGCCATTCTCTGCTTGCCCAGTGCTGCTTCTATGTGCCATTCTCTGCTTGCCCAGTGCTGCTTGGGTGTGCAATTCTCTTCTTGCCCAATGCTGTTTGTGTGTGCCATTCTCTGCTAGCCCGGTGCTGTTTGTGTGTGCCATTCTCTGCTTGCCCTGTGCTACCCGTGGGATGTAAGCCTGTTAGGGGTTTGTTAGCATTTGTTAGCACTTGTTGTTAGGGGCCTCTAAGGTGTTTAATCATGTGTTGGGGGGTTGTGTAATCCACAAGGGGAGGATGAGGCATATGGATATAAGGGTATGTCTTAACATGACTTACATTTTTCAACATATGAGGGATGGAGGGATTTCCCTGCAGTGAGCACCAACCATTTGGTTTTTTGGTGTGCTACCAACGTTAATGTGGATATGATCTTAAAAGTTCTTGTGGTAAAGTTGGTGTGGTTTACAGTGGGTGTGGTTTAAAAGGGGGAAGGGTCAACAATGACTTCCATTATTGGCCCTCCTCCACGTAGGCCAGAAAAATTTCGTCCCTCTGTACCACAGAAGTTGGACAGCACTGATCTAAATGTCATACTGTAAAAAAAGGCATAATATATTGACATAAATGTCACTTTTTTTTTTCTTAAAGGAAAACTAAAGACTAACTAAAGAAGTAGGCTAGACATGTTGTACATTATGTTTTGTGCTTCTGTACCAGCCCAAGGCAACCACAGCCCTTTAGCAGTAAAGATCTGTGTCTCCAAAGATGCCCCAGTAGCTCCCCATCTTCCTTTCTGCTTATTTACTGCACATGCTCTGTGCTTCTGTCACTTACAATATACTTAATGTACACAATATAAACGTTATGATGTAAGTCTTAGTACCAGGTATGGGAGCTGTTATGCGGAACCAATTATCCAAAAAGCTCTGAATTAAGGGAAGGTTGTCTCCCATAGACTCCAAAACAAGCCTATTGGGTTTAATGATTTTTTTTAGTAGACTTAAGGTATGGAGATCCAAATTACAAAAATATCTTTTACCTGGAAAACCCTATGTCCTGAGCATTCTGGATAACATGCCCCATACCTGTAATTAATTCATATTATTAGTACATGGCAGCTTTGAAACCAGCATAATTACCATCAAAATTGAATATTCAACCCTGTAACATCAGCTTCCATGACAGGCCTCATTTACTGCTTCAAAATTTGTGACAATCCCTAAGCTCAGCTTCTCAACAGCTGCCCAGAGAACACTGAGCATGTGCAGAGTCACAGACACTCCTAACAAAATCCAAGATGGTGAGCTCCTGTGCACAACTGCAAAGGCCTGGATCATAACTACTATAGAGATGCTGAACCTTAAGGCAGGTACAGTAAATTATATAAATATGGCATTTCTAGCCATTTTCATTTTTAGGGATTCGTTTTTTTAAATATCCAGTTTTCATAAGGTTACACATTTTAAACTTCATTGGTTTGGTTTCCTCTTTGTAGAAGCTTCAGCTCAACCCAGTTTAAGGCACAAGAATGTACTCTATTGCAAATACACCAAATCCATTAAATATCCCCAAAAACAGCAACTAGAGGGCTGATAATCTATCCACAATCACCAGGGTTTAAGCCATACTCAACTCCACAACTATTCATGTGCTTGGTCATCCATGAACCACCACCTAATTCCTGCACGTCCAGATAAACATTTCCAAGAAAACATTCCATACCTTCTGTAAAGGATTCAGTATTCATCTTAATCTGAAAATGAAGGATTTAGTGGATTTAGAGTTTCATTAGAAAGCTGATAGGGACCTTGCTTTATAGCAGGGATATTAGATCTACCCGTAGGATGATCAATTGTCCCTTTTTCTGAAAGTCTCATTAACATTTATTGCAGTGCTGTTGGAATGCCTATGTCTAACAAAGTGTACCAGTCAGCTCTCTAATGAGTGGAGAGGAGGCTGTATAGAACAAACCATCAGACACATTATATTGTTATCCATAAGGGTTCTTATATCAGCCAATGTCAGTCCACAGGCAAAGCTGTAATTCCCAGAAAGGAAGCAAATATAGCATCTACCAGTGAATGAACTTAAGAAGTGCCATTATTTAACCATCATGTCCAGCCCAGCCTACAATGGATTAGAACAATTATTCTTACAATTATTATACAACTGATTTTGTAATTCTCTCCAAACACTGAGGTGCCAGGCAGTCTAACCCTTACACACTTGATGTGTTTATACTATAATTAACTGGCAGATTAACAGTCAGTATGTTACAAGTTCTAACAAATTTACAAAGATTTCAGTGCCGCGGAACACTGTCCCTGCGATAACCTGCCCATATGCTAGTGGCTCCTTCCATTGTACCTGGTGCTTGTAATCGGCAGCTATAGATAGCAAAGCAAAAGCTCCTTAGTGCAGAGAAACCTCTTACCAGTCACTTTCAGCAAATGGTACATGGGAAGGGTCTTAATGAAAATCCCTCTGTACTATTTAATGCTAAAGCTGCAAGTGGTTTCTCTGTCACTGTGCCTGAAGAGAGGAGAGACGGCAGCCTCTAGTAGACAACAAGAGGGTAAAAGTCACTGGTTTTGTGACCTCTGTCCGTTAAGACTTACATTTCTTGCTGCACCAGCCAAGTCCCTGGTGCAGCCATGTGTGACATGGGAGGACTAGATAATCTTATAGCCAACACAGCCTATTTGCAGGCTAGGAAAAACAGTGAAGGGGATGTCAAGGAGCTGCAAAAGAGGCGCAAAAGCTTGTCTTTGCCCTCAACTGATGTCTCCCGTAAGGAAATTAAAGAGACAATTACCTTGGACTATCAAAGTATCTGTGTGGAGCAGCCCATTGGCCAAAGGCTCTTCAGAGACTTTCTGGGAACAGTGTCAGAGTATAAGCTGGCCGAGGAATTTCTGGAAGAAGTGAAAGAATGGGAGTTAGAAGAAGGCTCTGCCAAGGAGCAGCTCATGGAGAAGCTGGTGAGCAGAAGGTTCAAGGAGCCTGCTGAAGGAAGTCTTAATTTTCTGGGAAAGGACCTCTCAAGCCGTATCCAACAAGCCCAGAGCAAAGACATGCCAGAACTTATTCTGCTTGCTAAAGATGCAGGAAATGCTTTCCTCATGGATGCGCCATTCCAGGACTTCCAGAATAGCCCCTTTTATGACCGCTTCCTACAGTGGAAAGCATTTGAGAGACAGCCAATTAACCAAAAATACTTTTATGAGTTTAGGATTCTGGGAAAAGGTGGATTTGGTGAGGTATGTGCACATTTTAGTACATTGTAGTATTTGAGCCTTCAGTGGTCCTTTTCCATTGGAATGGCAATGTAGCTTTAGAACAATATACCGTAAACTTACACTTAAACTAATGAAGTGCTTCTTGTAGTCAGTAAGTAACATTCTAGTATTATAATGAAAAGGAATGGATAGACAGATACATGATAGATACATGATAGATCGATAGATAGAGATAGATAGACCAATCTGAAGCCCAGTTAAGGGAAATTATGGAGCAAAGGCTTACTCGATGTTCTAGAATATTTCAGAAAGTCCAGCATTAAGACTAGTAGGAAATAAGATTTGGGGTGAATGCCTGTTTCTATCCTGAATGTTGCATGTAACTAATAGAGATGTCGCGAACTGTTCGCCGGCGAACTTGTTCGCGCGAACATCGGGTGTTCGCGCTCGCCGGAAGTTCGCGAACGTCGCGCGACGTTCGCCATTTTGGGTTCGCCATTGTTGGCGCTTTTTTTTGCCCTCTCACCCCAGACCAGCAGGTACATGGCAGCCAATCAGGAAGCTCTCCCCTGGACCACTCCCCTTCCCTATAAAAACCGAAGCCCTGCAGCTTTTTTTCACTCTGCCTGTGTGTGCTGAAGAGATAGTGTAGGGAGAGAGCTGCTGCCTGTTAGTGATTTCAGGGACAGTTGAAAGTTTGCTGGCTAGTAATCATTTTGATACTGCTCTGTTATTGGAGGGACAGAAGTCTGCAGGGGTTTGAGGGACATTTAAGCTTAGGTAGCTTTGCTGGCTAGTAATCTACCTTCTACTGCAGTGCTCTGTATGTAGCTGCAGTGGGCAGCTGTCCTGCTTCTGATCTCATCTGCTGACTGCTGCAATAACAGTAGTCCTTGTAAGGACTGCTTTTATTTATTTTTTTGTTCCAATACAGAGCAGTATCAAGCAGATTACTAGCCAGCAAACTTACTATCATCTGTCCCTGAAATCACTAACAGCTCTCCCCCTACACTATCTCTTCCAAGCACACACAGGCAGATTTTTCAGATACATTTTTGCCCTTGATCCCCCTCTGGCATGCCACTGTCCAGGTCGTTGCACCCTTTAAACAACTTTAAAATCATTTTTCTGGCCAGAAATGTCTTTTTTAGATGTTAAAGTTCGCCTTCCCATTGAAGTCTATGTGGTTCGCGAACCGCTCGCATTTTTGCGCAAGTTCGCGAATATGTTCGCGAACTTTTTTTCCGACGTTCGCTACATCCCTAGTAACTAAAGATGGATCATTGTTATGGCAATGTTTTCATATATAGGTATTAGTATAGGAGGGTCTCAGTTTATTGTAATACTGGGAAATGGACATACAGTTATTTTTATATGATGCGGGCAATGAATATGTCTGTCGCTTATTAGTACATGACATTCCTTTATGCAGCCCCTTCCATTACTCTTCTCTTTAATCCTTCCTCATGCTAGAATCTATTTTGAGATATAACAGTAAAATACTTTTTTGTGTTGGGGCACGCAAAAATAAATGCTAACCGATCAAATTATAGAGGATGCTAGAGACAGATACAGGTATAGGATACATTATTCGGAAACCAGTTATCCAGAAGTCCCGAATTACGGGAAGGTTGTCTCCCATAGACTCCATTTTAATCAAATAATTGAACATTTTAAAACATATATATAAAACAGTAGCTTGTACTTGATCCAAACTAAGATGTAATTAAGCCTTACTACAGGCAAAACCAGCCTATTGGATATATTTCATGTTTACATGATTACGAGTAGACAAAGAAAAGGAAAGTTTTCTTCCACTTGGGGGTGCCAAATGTTAGGCACTCAGGTGCATTCCCCCAATGAGGCAGCGCCAGATACGTTTCCAGGGGCGGCAAGAAGCCGCTCCTGTCACTTTAAAGAGACAAATTTACGGTTTTGAAACCGGAAATTCGGCTGTACTAGTGCGAGAGAGGACAGTTGCGCTCTCCGCACTAGTGTTCCTGCGACGGGAGGGGCAGCATTTAAGGAGCCGCCTCAGGCAGCGGCTTCATTAGAATCGGCACTGTAGGCACCCCCAAGTAATTGTATTTGTTTACCTGAAACCCCGGGCCAGTGCTCCTATCAGCAGAAAACTGCACCAGGTTCTTCCAGCTAGCACCACTGGCTTCTTCTGTCTTCTAATTTTCCGGGGCAGACGCATGTGCAGTAGAATGAAATAGACGACTTTTTAGTTAAAGTTCGGCTTTTCACTCTACTGCGCAAAGAAAGAGGAAGACAGAAGAGGATCGCTCCACTGTTCTCACTGGCATAGCCCTAGGCCGGTGCAGTTTTCTGCTGATAGGAGCACCGGCCCAGGGTTTCAGGTAAGTCAATACAATCACTTGGGGGTGCCTAACATTTGACACCCCTGGAAGAAGACTTTCCGTCTCCTTTAAGGTACAAAGTTCCAAATTACAGAAAGACCCCTTATCTGGATAACCCCAGATCCCAGCATTCTGGATAACAGGTCCCATACCTGTATAGATAATTGATAAATACACAGAGACACAAGTATATGAAAGCAAATTTATATATTTTGCTACGTGGACTTTTAATTTGCACTATGAAAGGGTAATATCTGAGCAGGTATATCAGCTATTATATACACAGTTATATTCAAGTTCAAGGGTTTTCTTTGTTTGATTATTTGTGGATTTTGGTGCCACGGGAAGATATATTATTATTATAGGCTAGTGTGATCCATCTGAAAGACAAACTTAACTTTGCTCTAACTAGATACCCAAATGCCATTAAATGAAAACCTTCAACTGTTCTTTTATCCCAGAGTTACTTTTGTCTTACTCTTTTCCAACCGAAACCTTTAGGGGGTATGCGGGAAACAAGAATGCAGGTGGCAAATAGCACTGGGTGTCATTGACCTTACAGAATAATGCAATAGAACAGAAAACTTGTCAAATTACTGATAAGAAGACTGAAGTGATGTTCTTATTCTTGACAGTTGACAAAGCTCCTGCTAAGATGCTTGAGATTACGCATAGTGCACAAAGATTCTCACTCCAGTACAGGACAGAAGGCCAGATAAGTAGGCACGTGTCCAAAGAAGCTTTACAAGCCACCAGATGCTGCAGCTAAGGGCACACTTATGTGCTACCTGCTGTTACTGTACTGTAGATCTGACAGCACTCAATAAAACTGGTACAAAAGGCTCTAGTGCCATATCCAATATAAATGTGTTTTTGGACGCTGCTTCTAAAATGCAAAACCCTCTTATGAAGTAATCCTGCCATGTATTTGTGTAATAGTTTAACAGGGATCTTCTCAGAACACATCATTCCTGCCCTTGCTTCTATCTTGATCATGTCTAGACTAAGAAGCAATAAAGTTTTGCTGGAACTCCAATTTGCAAAAATGTGTTCACTCCTTGTTGTATTTATTCCAAGGGGGCTACACTGATATTTTTATTCACTTTCAACTGCAAATATCCAACCTACCGATATATTGATAATACTGACTATGGGATCAAGTGACAGAGTCAGATTAATGTGGGGCCTCCACCAAAGTATTATAGATTATTAAAGATCCACCTGCAGCAATGCACTTGCCGCACTTTGATTTCCGAAGTCGCCCAAAGTTTTCCTCGTGAGCCTGAAATACCACCCGTTGTTCGTAAACTGTCGACTGGTCCCCCTATGGGGGCTTGGCCTGGAGGGTGAGATTTGGCTTTCAAATATACTCTTTGAAATATAGTTCAAAGGTCGATAGGATTAAAGGTGGAGCAATAATTGCTGTTTGAGAAATCTTGTTGGGCAAGGTCTGCAGTGGAATGTTGATGTGGTCCTCTCTCAATAAGCCTGGGGGCCAGTCGGTTGGATCATCCTGATGTGGCCCAGCACTTGGTTGGCCAAAACTCCTTTGGGGACCTCAACCAATGAGTGGGTCTATTTGGGAATGGTCAAGACTATTCATTATGATGATGTGCCAGGATATGTATAGTATAACATTCTGTAGGTTAATGGATTAAGTCGAATGCAAGCTATTTAATGTAATACAATTTGTGATCATAGGTGTGCGCCATCCAGGTGAAGAACACTGGTCAAATGTATGCGTGTAAAAAGCTGGACAAAAAACGACTCAAGAAAAAGAATGGAGAGAAAATGGCCTTACTGGAGAAGGAGATCCTTGAAAAGGTCCACAGCCCTTTCATAGTCAGCTTGGCCTATGCCTATGAGACCAAAACCCACTTGTGCCTCGTAATGAGCCTCATGAATGGAGGAGACCTCAAGTTTCATATCTACAATGTTGGGGAAAAGGGAATTGAGCTAAAGAGGGTTATTTTCTACAGCGCTCAGATCTGCTGTGGGATTCTGCACCTTCACTCGCTGAAGATTCTCTACAGGGACATGAAACCAGAAAACGTTCTCTTGGATGACAATGGCAACTGTCGGCTTTCTGACTTGGGGCTGGCAGTTAAAGTCAAAGAAGGCAACCCTATAACCCAGAGGGTATGTACCACACTGTGTGTGCAGCTCATATCTTTGTGTGTAGAGAGGAGCCAGAGTGATTTATTTTTGCATTATAAAAAGAAGTCTTAAATCTTGGGGATTTGTATCTGCTAAAGACCTTATGTGGCTATTTAATTTTAAAGACAGATGGTAAGGAGATTTTACCACTTAACCATTTGAAGACAAGACTAAGCTGTGAGTTTATGTAATGAATGTGATTAGTATTTTAACCAGTTACCCTATTCATGGTGTAGGTTTCATGCCTTATACTTCCAGGAATTTGTTGAATCACTGGGTAATCACATTGGCATAAAATACCAGCACAGCCCAACCTTTTCTTCAAGGGACTGGGCAAAATGTATCTTGGAAACCTGATAAATTGATAGTGATTTCTAGTAGCAAATGAGTCTGCAAGTGATTGGCCAGTAGAGATTTTTGCATAGTAAGTCACAAACAGAAGATCTAAAAATTTGATTTGATTTTAAAATTAATAAAGTTATACAGGTATGGGACCTGTTATCCAGAATGCTCAGGACCTGGGGTTTTTCAGATCTTTCCGTAATTTGGATCTTCACACGTTAAGTCTTCTAGAAAATCATGTGAACATTAAATAAACCCAATAGGCTGGTTTTGCTTCCGATAAGGATTAATTATATCTTAGTTGGGATCAAGTAAAAGCGAATTATTTTTTTTAAAAAAAGTGGATTATTTGGATAAAATGGAGTCTATGGGAGACAGCCTTTCTGTAATATGGAGCTTTCTGGATAACGGGTTTCTGAATAACAGATCCCATACCTGTATCTATTTAAGGATAAGTACAGTATTAATCTGGAGGCCTCTGATGGTAGTTTCAATAAGTAGAATTTTCATGTGCTCATTTCTTTTATACATATCCAAAATGAAATCCATCATGATCTGTTGATTCTGTATCTGAGATCATTAGAATAGAAGCAGGTATTCTGGATATTTAAGGGTTTTCTGAAGTTTGCAGTTGAGCGGTATCATTCTTCTTTTCTTGGCATAACATCGCTCACACAGAATCTCCTGCGATTGAGCTGAGACATGTTATGCAGTTCCTTATAAAGATTTTTTTCATCATTCACATCAGTCCTTGCCCCCGTGGAGCTTTCCATACCATATTCACACAACCAGCACATGCACTATGGTCAGACTCATCAGGTTCTGATCGGAACAGCTTAGATTTAGGAGAGAAGAGCTTCTTAATTCAAACCCATTTAGACAGCAAAGAAATCACAACGTATCTGTCTCCAGTGAGTGACAACAGGCTTTGCTCTTAGCTAGTGGTTAAGCAAACAGGTGGTCACAGAAAAGGGGTTTCAGGCAACTGAAGTTTCTTGACTGAACTGAAGTTTCTTCTTTAGGCTCCATGAGGGACTTTGTTGATATTTTATAACATGTGATAAACTTTGTATTTTTTAAAGGGATACTGTCATCAGAAAACATGTTTTTTTCAAAACGCATCAGTTAATAGTGCTACTCCAGCAGAATTCTGCACTGAAATCCATTTCTCAAAAGAGCAAACAGATTTTTTTACATTCAATTTTGAAATCTGACATGGGGCTAGACATTTTGTCAATTTCCCAGCTGCCCCTGGTCATGTGACTTGTGCCTGCACTTTAGGAGAGAAATGCTTTCTGGCAGGCTGCTGTTTTTCCATCTCAATGTAACTGAATGTGTCTCAGTGGGACATGGGTTTTTACTATTGAGTGTTGTTCTTAGATCTACCAGGCAGTTGTTATATTGTGTTAGGCTAAGGCCACACTAGGCGATAGCGCCGCGATTTGACTCGCGGCGACTTTTCGCCGCGACTTTTAAGCCGCAATCGCTGGGGAAACTTTTGCGCTGGCGTCTATGGGGAATCGCGAAAAATCGCCAGCGTAAAAACACACGCGGCGATCTTTTTTCTACTGTCGCTCGAAATTGCCTCGCTAGGCGATTTCGAGCGACAATAGAAATAAGATCGCCGCGTGTGTTTTTACGCTGGCGATTTTTCGCGATTCCCCATAGACGCCAGCGCAAAAGTTTCCCCAGCGATTGCGGCTTAAAAGTCGCGGCGAAAAGTCGCCGCGAGTCAAATCGCGGCGCTATCGCCTAGTGTGGCCTTAGCCTTAGGGAGCTGCTATCTGGTTACCTTCCCATTGTTCTTTTGTTAAGGCTGCTGGGGGGGGAGGGAGGAGGTGATAACACTCCAACTTGCAGTACAGCAGTAAAGAGTGATTAAAGTTTATCAGAGCACAAGTCACATGACTGGGGGCAGCTGGGAAACTGACAATATGTCTAGCCCCATGTCAGATTTCAAAATTGAAATCTTTTTGCTCTTTTGAGAAATGGATTTCAGTGCAGAATTCTGCTGGAGCAGCACTATTATCTGATTCATTTTGGAAATAAAAATCATTTTCCCATGACTTTACAGCATGCTTTGGGAGGTTTTTTTTATTGATTGTTGTTATATCTCTATTTGGTCACTAGAGGACTCCAGCATGTGAGCTAATATTCACTAATATCTATACCCAAGTAAATTGGGTTTTAACTGAAGTTTCTTGGACTTTTAATTTCATGAATTTCCCTAAGAATGAAATGTATTTGAGTGGAAGAGACCTTTCTCCCCCATTCTAAACTAAAGCAAGTCAGGATTATGAAAGACAATATAACAAATGCAGTTGCAATGTGTACCAAAAAGTGCCCCCAGGCTGGGCCTTCCAGAAAGTGTTTTTTTTTTCAGCTAAAACTCTTCTGTTTTGTTGTATTCTTTCCTTTTTCTATAGGATGTTTATATGCAATCCCTCTGACTCCTCATGCTGGAGACTTGGTAGAAAGCACTGATGGTTTTGGCTCTGGCTAAGGAGACTTTCCTTCCTAGGTATCTAGAAAACATCAGGGAGATTGTTTTCCTTTTATGAAAGATCAGTCATATAGGGATCATTTCTGAATTCTGAAGCTGAAAGCAGTAGCCTGGTTATTAAGTGTGGAAGGCCAGGCTTTGGATAAGCTAATATAGGAATAGTACTTGTTTCTGTTCTAAAATACTTTTTGGAATAAAACATTTGTAAAAGTTTTGCTAATTTAGCTGTTGAGAATGTTATTTTTATACTTTCCTTTCCTTGGAATTTTTTAGCATCCTGCATGTCTATCCTTCATGTGCAAACTTTTGCCCCTATTTGTGTCTAATGGCAGGATTTCATGACCAGTGTTTGTATCAGAAACCTTTATCGAGTTAGCAAAGAGAATCATGTCTTTAATATGTAATATGTATTCCCTTCATTATTTTAAAGGGATTCTGTCACAGGAAAACATATTTAATTTTGATGTGGGGCTAGACATGTTGTTAGTTTCCCAGGTGCCTTCAGTCATTTCAGGTCACGTTGTAGTCATAGCACCCCTCTCCCTTTCCTCCCAGCAGCCCATCAGCAGAACAATGGGAAGTTAACCAGATAACAGCTCTCTGGTACATATGAGAATTGCACTCATTAGTATAAATCCAAGTCCCACTGCGACTCCTCATTGAGTTACAATACATTGAGTAGGACATACAGTATCTTATCTTATATAATGTTCTCTGCTCACATAGGCCTTTTCCACTTTGAGTTTTGTTAATTTGCACCAGATCCAAATCCAGGGATTAGGCCAAACCCAAAAAAGAAGAGTATGGTGCATCAGATAACTTATTTTGTCAGATTCAATCATTGCTGTTTTCTTTGCTTTCTTGGGAAACAGGCTGGAACTAATGGCTACATGGCTCCTGAAATCCTAACGGATGTGGATTATTCCTACCCTGTAGACTGGTTTGCCATGGGATGTAGCATATATGAGATGATTGCAGGCCACACCCCCTTCAGAGATCCAAAGGAAAAGACCTCCAAGGAAGAGGTGAAAAGGAAAACTATAGAAGATGAAGTTGTCTTCCAGCACCCGGTCTTCACAGAAGAGGCGAAGGACATCTGCAGACTTTTCCTAGCCAAGAAACCACAAAACAGGCTGGGAAGCAGGTGAGAGGTGCACTTATATATAGTGTAATTAACATAAAACTCAATACAGTTTGAACTAAGGGGCCTCTGCATATTCATTTGTTTATTTTCCTCTATGGATTTGCCTAATGCAAATATTAGGATCTCAGTGTAACAGTATTTTCATTAATTTTATTCATTCAGCTGCCCTCCCAAGCTTCTATGAAGATATTACTGGCTCACCTTCCAAAAACCTGTGCCTTTCACATGAATATAGGTCTGCCTGCATTAGGCAACATGTATTCATGAGGGACGGGGGAAGTACATGGGTGTCCCTTAGATATGCAAGTTGTGAAGCACCAAGGGATACTATGTCAGTACAGGACTTCCTTGAGTCAATTGCTCTATAGACCTTGCACCAGATGTTTAATGCAGATAGCCGGAGCCAATGTCCCAGTGTAAACAAGGCCTAGGCTATCAGTTGGTTGCATTAACCACCGTAGTATGGAATTATCAAAAGTGCTAGGTGGGCACATGAGATATTTTCTCATCTTGTACTATAACTGCTGCCTACAGTTACCCAGTTGATTTTTTGGCCCAACAATTTGGGACCAAGGGTTGTTTTCTGTTAGAGATCAGTAGGTGGCAATCTTTAGGGACTCCTAGTGTTTTACATGCACTGGTAATGACTTGTGTCGTAGCCTAATAGGACTATATACTGTAGCACAGTAGAGTAAATAAGCAGTGATAGTTGAAGAAGAGCAACAAGGTTCAGAAAGTGTCTAAATGTGTAATTTAAAGTAAACAGAAATAACTTTAGTGCTGTTTAATCCAGTGCCATTATAAATGGTATTACAAATAAAGTAGAGATATGATGACTCCTGCCACAAGCTGTGTCAGTGTAGTAGTTGGGTTTAAACCAACCCACACAGACCCAAGCACTACTGGCACTTCTATTTATAGACCCGCCCCCAACCCGGGTTACCCTGAAACGTTGCATTGCACTCCGCACCAATAAATCACTGAAATTTTCATGCAGACCTGTGTGCCGTGTGGCTTTTCTACATTGCTATATTGGGAGGTTGCCGAGCCTCCATCCACGTGCACCAGGCAGATCTTTATTCATCGTTAAGGAGGGTGTGCGAATCCACACTACATTTGTGGGAAGCAGAAGCCAGGTTTGAGCCGGCCCGTACATCACTACGGCCTAGGGTGCATCTGTGTGAGCACCACAAAGCCATCATCTTCTTTCACTTCTTCATTCTTCAATGGCCTCCTTTCATGGAACCTAGAATTACTGTGCACATTTCAGACCAATGGGCCTCAGGCTAACATGGTGGGCAGAAGACAGTCAGCCATGGCTGAATACTGAGGCATAATATAAAAGCATGCAAGTTAACTAGTGGTCACCTATATCAACCAATAAGCAAGTAGACTTTTTTGGTTGGTGTGGGTGACTGGGCAAACATTTTACCTTTTGTTACATTCCACCAAAATCTATGTTAAACTCTATCCAAGCAATTGAAAATACAGGTTGTCCTCGAGTTACATACACCCGACTTACATACAACTCATACTTACATACAGAGGATCTTACAGTAATGTAATATGGTTTGCTTTGCCTTTATTAGCATTTAGCTTTAATAAAGCACCTTGCCCTTGCTCTTCCTTTTTTTACAGTTTTTCTTTCTTTTTTTTTTGTTAATTTTGTTCTGTACCTTAAACTGTCATCTGTTTTTTAGTATCACTGACCATAGCAATCAGGGGTGGCTTGACTGGCTCATAGAAAGATGAATAGGAGAGGATCTGAACAGATAAGTGTAATAATAATAACAATGCAAATCCAGCCTTGGGTTTCATTTGCTTTACAGTTTCTAGGGTCACTGACCCACTGACAATCGGTTTTTACATCTGTTCTCCTTTTAAAGAATGCTTGTCCCTTCTAGGAATGCGCCACTCCATTAGCAGCTCTAGTAACCAATAAGAAATTTGCTTTCATTATTTTAACTGATGTAGACTGGTGAATTGTTGAGACTGTTGGTTGATTGCTATGCTTTACTGCCTTGGTAGGCTGAATACCAGTTGGTCTGTATGGCTATACTTTTAACTTAATGTTAAATAAAAACTGTCTTTTTAACTTTATTACAGAGTTTTGGGATATTTTTCTGTTTTTGATTGACTCCCTTGGTAGCCACACCACAAGAACTGCATTACCAGTGGCAGCCAAGGGGGCTGGAATGGGGATAATGACCTGCGATTGGGTAGGGGTCATGGGTCCTTACTGTTTCTCACTTGCTGTGGGCCACTGCAGTCATGGGATCTGCTCCTAACTATCTATTTGTGCAGTTCTTTGGAGCTCTAGCCTGGACATCTTCCCTACAGAGCCAAACAGACTATAGCTTACACTCATGGTGCAGTTATGCAGGTGCATCATTGTTGTTGCACTAGGGCCCTACAGTCACCTCAGGGCCCAATACCAGTTGTTAAACTCACTGCAAGCCTACACTACCCCTCAGGTCTGGAGTGGGAGTCAAAATAGGTCCTGGCATGTACATGGAGGCCCAACCAGTCCCCCAACAGCCCACAGTCTATGGCATCTTACAGCAGCCCCTCCGGCATTTGCCAAAACTCACAGATTGTTAGTCTGGGCCTGCCACCCCTCAGCTACACTACACAATGCGTACATCTACTTACAGTTGCCTAGGGGTGGGGTGGGGGAGGAGCACCGAAAATCTGGATCAGAGAGAGAAATGGGCCTGGATTGTTGAAGCCAACAGACTGGGTTTATTCCTGGTGTCCTGCCAGCCTAGTTCGACCCTGTGCATAACTCATTTATTTAGCCATACCACATTTCCTTTTGTTAGGATTTATAGTAGTAACAATTTTTTTATAATCCATAAAGCCAAAAAAACTATTTGGACTTCCAAGCTTCTGTTCTGTTCTGTTGGTTGTATGGATTATTCTAAGCTGGAAGAGCAGAAATCTTTTTTCAATTTCCACTACTGCAAAACCATTTGAACCAACATTTGCAGAGCACAAGTATTCTTTCCAGCAGATGGCACTGTGCAACCCGGTTGTGATGCGACATGACATAATTTTTCTTATGGTGCAGTTTACAAAGGCTGCAGAGAAAAATCCCATTTGGTTCTTTGCAGAGGGACTATATCTTTGGAGTGGCATTGGTAAAGCACATCCGTCAGCTCCTTATTCCAGCTGCTTTTAGTGCAACTCTTCTATTTATACGGCATCAATCCTTGCAACTGTCTTAACACATTTTATATTTTGCAATGGGAATCCAATGGGATTACAATATAAAAATCATAGTCATCACTCCTTAACAGCTGAATAACCTGCTCCTCTGGTTCTGCACTATCATAGCTGGCACAATTAAATACAGGTATGGAATCCTTTTTCCGGAAACTCATTATCCACAAAGCTCCGAATTACGGAATGGCCATCTCCCATAGACTCCATTTTATCGAAATAATGCAAATTTTTAAAAATGATTTTTTTTTCTCTGTAATAATAAAACAGTACCTTGTACTTGATCTAAACTAAAATATAATTAACCCTAATTGGACGTACAACCAGCCTATTGGGTTAATTTAATGTTTAAATGATTTTATAATAGACTTAAAGGAAAACTATAGCCCATATTAAAGAATCTTACCAAACTAGTATTTATATTTAAGTAAATATTGCCCTTTTACATCTCTTGCCTTGAGCCACCATTTCGTGATGGTCTCTGTGCTGTCTCAGAGATCACCTGACCAGAAATACTTCAACTCTAACTGTAACAGGAAGAAGTGTGGAAGCAAAAGGCAGAACTCTGTCTGTTAATTGGCTCATGTGACCTAACATGTATGGTTTGTTGGTATGTTTGTGAGTACAGTGAATCCTACGATCCCAGGGGGCGGCCCTTATTTTTTAAAATGGCAATTTTCTATTTATGATTACCCAATGGCACATACTACTAGAAAAGTATATTATTATGAAAATGGTTTAATTACATGAAGCAGGATTTTACATATGAGCTGTTTTATGCAATATCTTTCTATAGAGACCTACATTGTTTGGGGGGTATAGTTTTCCTTTAAGGTATGACTTGAGGTCCCATACCTGTATATAGTTATTTAAGGTTAATTCATTGTAAGCATTTTGTTAACTGTGATCTTTCGTTCAACATAGCCATTCTTTTAACATAGCCAAAGCCATATTAATAATAAATTTAAAAAAAACAAATTTTGTGGATGTATTTTGCTTGATTGGCAGAGGGCTTGCATAGGCTAGGTCTGTAAATACAGCACAGATGTATCACTTATCTTCATTTTCCCTAATTAGCATTAGCCACATTAGTGGTAGTTAAAACACGCCTATTTGTCTGTCGCTGCCTCGTTTAGAGTCCTATGGAAAAAAAGCAGATATAAGGGATCGTTTACCGTGACCCCCCTATGTAGAGCACTAAGGGATGGAAAAGGTAATTGTTAGAGCACAGAGACCTGCAAAAATTTAGAAAAGGGCAAGGCATAAGACCCCATGATTAAAGGAAAACTATAGCCCCAAAATGAACACATAAGCAACAGATAGTTCATATCATATTAAGTGGCATATTAAAGAATCTTACCAAACTAGTATTTATATTTAAGTAAATATTGCCCTTTTACATCTCTTGCCTTGAGCCACCATTTCGTGATGTTCTCTGTGCTGCCTCAGAGATCACCTGACCAGAAATACTACAACTCTAACTGTAACAGGAAGAAGTGAGGAAGCAAAAGACACAACTCTGTCTGTTAATTGGCTCATGTGACCTAACATGTATGGTTTGTTGGTATGTTTGTGAGTACAGTGAATCCTACGATCCCAGGGGCGGCCCTTATTTTTTAAAATGGCAATTTTCTATTTATGATTACCCAATGGCACATACTACTAGAAAAGTATATTATTATGAAAATGGTTTAATTACATGAAGCAGGATTTTACATATGAGCTGTTTTATGCAATATCTTTCTATAGAGACCTACATTGTTTGGGGGGTATAGTTTTCCTTTAAGGAGTGTTTCCGAAATGCGTTAGCAGTCCATTCCACAGCCGCCACCTGTGTTTTTTTAATGTATTAATAAACCTTGATTTTTATCTTACTTTATGAGGAAGTGTGCCCTACATTTTTTCCCGTTTGTTGTCCAGTGCAATAAGTGCAAAAACCATAGCTATTTGCACCCAGTTTCTTGCACTTTGCACCCTGCCCTGCACTTCGGGTTGCCACCTTTTCTGGAAAAAAAATACCAGCCTTCCTCTATTCTTGCTGGTTTTTCCTATTAATAACATTGGCATCAAGCATAATTTTTACCCTACCTGCACTTAGTAAATTACCCCTATACTGTGAGAGGCACACCTATCTCTAATCAGCAATGCTCAAATACTGTAGCTGATGCACAATTTCAGTATAGGCTTTCCAATCAGATCATCTTCCTACAAGATTTGCAGTGCCCTTAAAAGAGTTTGCTGTGGTTCCAAGTAACTTCTGAGTAAATAGAATGAATGCAGCACACGAAATCTGCTCAAGGGTTATCACCCATGTTTAATGCCGCGCCAAACAGGTTACAACGTTTCGGGGGCGTACCCCTTCGTCAGGTTTTACTTACTTACCAATTTTTGGAGGTGCCGTTCTCCTATGTTCCATGCACCGTGAACGTTGAAAGAGGGACCAGGTGTGCATCTGCATTTCGTTTCGTTGAAGTTCCCAGTAACTTCTGGTCATGCCACTGGGACAATTGTTCTCTCTCAAATTGTTAAAAAAAAGAGACAGCTATTATGCACTATAGTAAATAAGCACATGAGCGAAGATTAAGCCCCAGTATCAATAGTTTTCCATAATGCAAAAATACAATTCCATTCCATGCTCCAAAATGTAAAAATAACAAAAATGTTTATTGTAACATAATTTAAAATATACAAACACACAGCCTTACATGTTTTATCCCTACATGGCACTTAGTCATAGGCAGTAAGGAGCCTCGAAAACTGTATACACGGTATTTAAAAAAACCCAAACCCCCTAACAATCAATTCAAACTTAAAGGGATTTTGTCACAGGAATGTGTTTTATATATTTGATTTTGAAATTTTTTTGGGGCTAGACATGTTCTTAGTTTCCCAGGTGCCCCCAGCAGGGCAACTTCATGGGGCAATACAATTATACTTATACATACTGCAGGTCTGTATATATATATATATATATATAGGTACTTTGTGAACATTTATATATATATATATATATATATATATATATATATATATATATATATATATATATATATAGTCAGTCAAGGGAGTATCCGTACTCCAAGGCAATTATTCCAAACCGGGGGGCACGGTTAAAGTTTCATGAGTATCAAATAACCAGCACACCCGTATAAACGTTCACCTTTTATTTTGTTATATCAAGGTCCAACGTTTCGGTCCTGATTAGGACCTTTCTCAAGGATGATACAACTCAATTCCAACAAGTCTTAAATACCCAAATGTGCTTGAATCGACCATTCAGTGCTCACTATCCATGTCAATCAATTAAGTAATTATTTAGTGACCATCTTATTCAATGTGTAGTTTAGCCTTCATTTTACAATCATCATAAATAGTAAAAAATTGTGTATAAAACAGTGTATTCAACCATATATAAAAAAATCATTGATACATAGTGAACCATATTTTATATCTCAAAGTGGCTACATATAGTAAAATTTTCAAATTTACAATTAAATTACTTTTAAAGTCATAAAAATGCATAGTTTCCTATTTAATAAAGCAGGTTACATCAAAAGCATAATTGAATCCAAATGGTATTCGTGTAGATAAAAATTCAAGAATGCTTCTCTCCTGAACAGCAAGCTCAACAGATCCCCTCTTCTCAAACCCAATCTAACTTTCCCTGAGAATTGACTCATATCCCTATTAGTGCATTCATCAAAACGTCTGGTTACATTACTCTAACCTCTGTATTTTGAATTTGTAATCTGGTTAAGATGTCCCCTTACACTTTCTCTTTCAGTGATCTCATTGTACAACAACAGTTGTTCCCCCTCCTCTGCCCCGCACCTTCCCGTGCATCTGTGTTATGCCTCCTTCTCAGGAATGACCCAACAAGGTCATGTCTATCTATAAATCAGGATCTTCATGTTTCCTGGGAGAATAATGAGCATTTAATTCCCAAAAGTAGTGGAACAGGAGCAGTATGCTTCAGTGTCTCTGCCCTAACCTGGGAGATAGTGGGGTACTGTGAAGAAGGCTTTGGGTTAAGGGACACCATGAATGAAGCCTAGACAGCATTAGGGTCTGGACAGAACAGGAAATCAACAAAAATCAAGTGGCAAGGTTGACATCTCTGGGGGTGATATAATACAGGCTGTATAGAATGGTCTATCAAGTGCCCACCCCTCCATTAAAGGGAATGAAATTAGAACTCCTGTTTATGTAACTGCATGTGATAAAATGTACAAACGCTCCTGGAAGAATGCAGTTATAATGCCCAGAGGTAAGGGCACAGCTGTACTGTGAGTATTGATTTCTGTGCTACTGAAGTGTAAAGTACTAAATACCCTTTGGCCTTCTGTCATTTATCAAAATTAAGATTTGTATTTGTTTAAAGGGGACTTTTGCCTTTAAATGACCTTTTAGTATGTTATAGATGCATTCTTATCATGTATAGTTTCTCTTAGGCGAAGGGGTATATTTATCAAAGAGTGAAGTTAGAGATCACCACAGTCCATCACTCTCCATTCATTTCTATGGGATTTTGAAAGGCGTATTTATCAAAGGATGAACTTTCACCCACTGATAAATACTCTTAAAAATCCCATAGAAATGAATGGAGAGTGACAGAATTTCACTCTAGTGGGCTGTGTGATCTCTAACTTCACTCTTTGATAAATATACCCCGAAGAGTTAGCTCTGCTTCTCACCACCACCGTTTTGCATGTAGCTGCACTGACAGGTACAACTTCAGCCTAAGTGCAGTTCCATGGAGCAAAGTCATTAGAGAACAGGAGAGTACAGGAGCATAGGGGCCTGAGGGAGAAGCACTGGTGTCTCAGGTAGGGGCATAGGCCTCCCTGATTGTTTATATTTTTATTTTTGACAGATAGATCTAATTATATTGTAGGGTGATCTATTAAAACCACTCACCCAGTGTCATACATGCCCAGATAGTTCTTCAGTAAATTCACCAAACCGCTTGACCAATTCAGAGTGTGAAAAGTCACATAAGCCTAGCTTTATTGTTCGTTGATAAGACTGATATAATGCCCTTCTGAGTCAATAAATTAGCTGATTATAGGTTAGGGCAGAGAAGTCACTACAAAGTATTCTCCAATTAGTTTGTGATACTCTGACCTGTGATGGCCTCTATCTTACAGGACCAATGATGATGACCCAAGGAAACATGCCTTCTTTAAATCTATCAACTTTCAAAGGCTTGAAGCAGGGATGGTGGACCCCCCATTTGTACCAGACCCTTCTGTGGTCTACGCCAAAGACATCTCAGATATTGCTGACTTCTCTGAGGTCAAAGGAATCGAATTTGATGACAAAGACTCTAAGTTCTTCAAAAGGTTTGCAACTGGGGCAATACCCATCAGTTGGCAAAAGGAGATCATAGACACAGGACTGTTTGATGAGCTCAATGATCCATCCAGGGAAGCAACAGGCGGAGGTGGGAACAGCGGTGAAAAGTCAGGAGTTTGCTCTATTCTTTAGATGCTCCTCTAATCAAAGAGAAGAAGATCACTGTTCAGAGTTCAAAATGGCACATTGGCGGGTGACAAAAGGCAACATGAGCATGTGCACTAAACAGCTTTCTCCCACTGTGAACTTTCCACCAAATAATAGTAAATGAGATTTTCAGCTGACTGTGTGCATTTTCTTCAGCCAAAGACCTCGAGCTGCCATAAATAAATCCATGAAAATATCAAAATACTCTATACTCATCAATATTAGATAGGTACAAAGTGTCCCGGCAGTGTGTAGCAAGTCCTCACGGCAGGTCTAAAGGCTGCACCCATGCCATAAATAGGAACCACACTGTGTCAGCTTAGGTTTGAATTTAATTGATAGCAAGGAATGAAATGCACAGCACTAACCACTCAAGGAGGGGAAATAGTTTAACACATTTGAGAAACACAACTTTTACATGCTTTATGATTAAGGGCAGTTCCAGCACACGTTTGGAAAGCTTTTTAGATTTGAGTTGGTACAGCGGTGCCTTTTCTGCCAGAGCAGATATAAAGTCCCACCTTAACTCTCCCCTGTTTATCGGTTTAAGGACGGCTCTTGTGGGGACAGGAGAACATTTTTACTAGAAAAACCACTCAGGCAGTTAAATCAGCAGCAATCAGTTAGAGCAGAGGACTGATTTAGAAATATGGGCCAGTGTGCCATATCTAGCTCATTTCTTAATGGTTGCAACCATCAACCTAAAACTGTCTTTTTATTTTTGGAAAATTCTCTAAATATATATATAAAAAATATTAATTAAGCTCTTGTCTTTAACCAATTAGAGGAACATCTTTATTCCCAATGTAGAGAATTCCCTTGTGGCTTGATGTAGCACCCCGTGCGGTAAATTTGTTCTTTATTTATTTTATATTTACTGTATATATATATATATATATATATATATATATATATATATATATATATATTTATATATAATATCAAAACAGGGGGGTTGTGGGAGCACTCTAAAGGCTTTAAAGTATATATATAAGTATAATAAATGCTAATGCATATGTACCCAAAACAGGGGTTGTTTTGTTACAAAGTTATGATCATAAAATTGATAAGCCACCATACCACGTCAAGGTAAACCCCGAATGGCGGTCCCTAACTTGTTTTATTTTTTATGTGCATTCTAGCATTACCTGTAATCAATGTCCGTTGAACGCTGTTTTTTCCTTTTATTAGACACCAGTGGGATCACCTGACTATAGCTGGGAAGGGTGGGAACTACCCCCGCCTAATGGTTTTAAAAACTAGTGGTGAGCACAACTTTCCCTTGTTTGTTATAGTTATACAGGAGCAGTGACCAGCTCCATGTTGTAGCTCCCACCCTTCCCAGCTATAGTCAGGTGATCCCACTGGTGTGTAATAAAAGAGCAGCCAAGTTTGGGAGTTTTACTTTGAAAGCAGCAAGTAAGTTGCAGGTAAAACCTAGTCCCTTTGTAAAATGTATAATTAAGCAATTGAATTTTTAATGAAACAGATAAAATTAAGCGTAGGACTGGCCAGATATGGGATGACTTTGACGTAGTTGGCCAGCTTAAATATATTGTAATATATGGACAAACAATCCCTGTTTTGTTTAAAGGGTAAGGCATTTTTCAGTAGCAGTATGCACAAAATGTCGCTGTCTTAAATATATTGATAATGGGTTGAGTGCAGAGGACTCTTGTATTTGACTGTATAACAGATACACATGCTATTGTCAACTTTAGCCTACCAGTATGTTTATAGCCTGGAAGGAAACCCAAGCAATGGTGGAGATAGAAATAAGCCTATTTACTAAGGAAACACTGTGTGCAAAGTTCAATATGCCAGCTCAATTCTTCATGTTTTCACCCATAATGCAGCATTTTCCCCAACTGTAGTTGCCCTTGTTTAAAAAATTGCTGCTGATGTCACTTGTTCCAGATTTATCAACAGGGTCGGACTAGTCCAGCGGGACACCAGGAAAAAACCCAGTGGGCCTGCTGACCCAGACTTGCTCACTGCCCTGGGTGCTGCACCCTTGCTTCCATCCCACAAAGTATGCACAGGGGGAACGAAGGGAGGTTTTTGCTGGGGTGAGGCGCCCAGAGGCAGGTGATGTTGTGTCTGGGATGGGGTGTCCAGAGGGAGGAGGGTTGCATTGCAGCTGGGGTGGGTTGTCCAATAGTGGAGGAGGGTTGTGGCCGGGGCTGCGGCCCCTAAGTTGGCAGCCCTGATGGTCCCCAGGCCCCCCCAGTCTGATGCTGTCTATCAATATGAGCATAAAACTTGAATTGTTTTGATAAATCTGCATCTAATCATGTCTTTGGAGTTAAGGTAATCTGAGAACATGTGGCTTTGGTAGAATTTAGTAGGGGGTTGTCACCCCTCTTCGTGGAAAATACCAGCTACTTCAATAGGGGAGAGGGGCTGGGACTGTGATGGCTGGAGCGATATAATAAAGGGTGCAAGGCAGATCAGAGCCAATCCAGCTAATATTGTATAAGTTTGGCAGGGTGGTGGAATAAAGGGGCAGTAGCAAACAGGCATCCTAGAAGCAGCATTTGTGGGCAGGCTGGGGGCAGAACCACAGCTATTCTGGCCCTGACCTTGGCTGGTATTTAATTGGATAGGCTGGTAAAATACCAACTAGGTGGAAACCCTAAATAGTGGTTTTATACACATCAGCTGGTACAAGTAGAAGTTCTGATCAGATTAGCCCAAATGTATAAAAGATTAAACACCATTATTTATTAAACTCATGGATAAGAATCAACATGACTGCTTAAATTCTACATCGTACTGTACAATACAGTGCAATACAGTGCTGGGCATCAGACATCAGATCTAGTAATAAGATATATTCTATTGTATCAGAGCTAAGTGTATACATCCTATTGAGAGAACAGTACTGTACAGCTGACCACCGAATTAAATAAACCACACTTTGTGTGAACTCACAATATCCACAGCACTGTACATCAGATCAAGTTAGGAAATCTATTCAGTCCTAATCTAGAGACAAGCCCCACTTTATAAGTGCTTAAAGTATACACAGTACTGCACATCAGACCCCTGCTGCATGAGTAATTACAGTATACACAGTTCTGTACAGCATCTATTTAGGAGATCGGCCCTACATTAGGCAGAGCCTCATGTAGTCTGGTGAGACAAGTCATACAGCTGAAGCAAGGTCTGTACACCAAAATGGATTCAGCAGAGTCCAATCAATGAGACACTAATACATTCAGTGCTGCTGAAGGAACATGGTGTATTCAGCCTCACAGTAAGATGAATTGTACCTTAAAAGAGCCTTGAAATTGTTGGACAACAGTGCTTGGGTAATTGTGCAACACAAAAGAACTTCCTGGCCTTGTGGAGGGACTGGTGAGGAATAGTAAGAGAAAGCAGATGCCCAGTGAAAAGGTTCACTGTTACATTGGGGAACGGCCAGATCCTGTTTCTGCAAGCAGGGGACAAAAAGGAAAATAAGGACAGTGACTTATTAAATCCCTTAAATGGGCCTGATTGGAAACACAAGCATGTATCGGCCATCTCTACTTAAAAGTCTAATAATCCACTTGTGCTTGAAGGTTGCATGGCTTTCATAAAGTGAAAAGTGCCATTCAACTTATTACAGGACCTGTGGGTATGTCATACTGCTTTTGATTGACTTACACTGACCCCACAAGCCACTTATGGGTCAATAGGATATGCTCTATAGATATTCCCTGCAGCTCAGAAGGCTGATGGGGGGATTCTGGGCAGGTCTGGACTGAGATTTAAATTAGGCCCTGACATTTCAAGTACACAGAGGCCCAAACCCACCATAGTCCCAATAAATAGTGACTGTTTATGGCATCTCACTGCAGTCCCTCTGGCAATTGCCAGAATCCACAGATTTCCAGGGACTTATCCTGGGACTTATCTTGGTGGGTAAGGCACATGGGGAAGACTCTAATAATAGATTTAGGGCACTGCCTTCACTAAAAAAAAATAGGGTAGTAAGTAACAACTCAATGCCAGCCCCCCTTCGATAAAAAAAAATTATGAAGGGCCCCGTCAAAAACCTAACCTGCACTCCTGCTATGACTAGATTGCAGTGGGTACGTCTGTCATGGGGCTGAATGTTGTCCTTAAAGATGCAGGCCATGAATCAGCCCCTAAACTGGCAGCAGCCTGCTACCTAGCCTGCACCCAGGCCAATGCAATGGCTCCCGATGCCAGCATAGGGGCTGATTCTTGGCCTGCTCTCTTACGTAGCCTGAGATCAGTCCTCGTGTGGCATTAGCCTTATTATAAACAACCCCATTTGGCCAATCTTTTTTTTATATTAATGAGAATTTCCATATCCTTTATCAGCTTAGTTGCACTACGTTGGATTCACTCTAATTCTAAAATTTACAATTTCTGCACTAGATGGGGCCTTGTCAGTAAAAAATGACCCTCTCCTCCCCGTAATTTTTGCCCTTTTTAGTACAGCTCTAAACCTTGTTTGCCCTTGTTGCTGGAGACTTGCATTTCTTGCTACAGCCAAGTTTATCTAGAAGTACAACTAAATCCATTTACACAACAGTGGTGCAAGAGACCAAGCTAAAGGCCCCTTTGGGCCCCCTGACTGTTGCACCAGTTGCAACGTGTCAAAATCCATTGCACAATAATATCTGTCCTGATTATTTGCTCTCTTATGAAACGTTGTTGCTGATGACAGTATACAGCCACATTGAGTCTTGCAATCAGGTATTCAGGTTACTAATAATTGATATGTATATAAATAACTATTTTGTATGGGTAAATCCACAAGACACTCTTTTGGTGTTTCCATGCTCCCAGTGGGCTTTCTGGTCTACAGCAGTTAAAGGATCTTCAAGTTTCTCTAGCATTTAGTAGTTCCTCTTAGAGATACTGCCTTTCACTCAGCTGGAGAGGACTAGTTCCAGTCCCTAATACTGTCCCTGTATGTTGTGCCTGGGTAAAAGCCCAAAACTTTGTTTGTCTTGCAAGCATATTGGAGACATAAAAGGAACACTGAACAAGGAGAGGGAGGAAAAACAAGCATGGGATGAAAAAGCCATAGCTAGACTTCTCTACTGCTCTGCAGCATTGCATCTATCCACTTTAGTTGGAAAATTGGGGTTTAAGCATTACCCACCATCAACCAAATAAGTGCATAAAACAGGCATGATTATGTATGTTATGTGAAGCTTGTCCTGATTAAAGTGCCAATTACCTCTGCAAGAGGACACAATGGCCGCTGTATTGTACTATTAATATTACACTTATTATAGGATAAGGCTGCAAAAACTGATTGCTTTATATGCAACACATGTAGAGCATGTAAATCTGGAACAAGGATATGTCATTTTTAGGATACTGTAAAACAGGCTTATTTATCCTGGGCCTTGCACAAATAAGTTTACAGTTTGCACATCCAGAGAAATCAGTTGGAAGAATAAGTCTGGTGTTTTCTAAAGATTTTGCAGAAAACTTTCTTTGCTCTTCTACGACGGAGAAAATAGTTTTGCAGCAAGATCTGAAGCAAGAGGTAAACATCTCGGCATGTGCCTCCCAAAATACACACTGTTCCCTCTCTGATCCACCTCATGCAGACCTCATCCTACAGAGAGGTCGGACTCCATGGAACACATCCATCCCGTAAACAAGGCAGGAAACGCTAGAGGCTTGCATAGTGATGCCAGGAAAACTGCGTATGTGTGCTTATTTATTATTATACACATTTACACTTGCTAGACTATACCTATGTTGTATTTTACCTTATACAAAACATTATTATTGTTCTTATTATTCAAATTGTGCCACTGTCTCTTGAACTGTAAAAAGACAGTAGATGGAGTGCCTTGCTCAAAAGAATTTAAAGTCTAAGGGGGTTATTTACTAAACCTCATTTTTTTTCTGGTGAATTTTTAGAGGACAAAAAAACATGAATTTTTATTATACCTTGAAGCTGCAAAAAGTCTGAATCGGAAAATCCGCCATTGCAAACCTGTTGAGGTCATGTATAAATGGGAGATGTCCTTTTACAATTTGAAGATATTGTGATTTGCGCTGGATTTTATCTGATAATTCTGAAAGATTTAGGGTGTTTGGCTCGGGCGTTAAATCTGAAAAATTGGTACAATTCAGGTTTTCACGCGAAATTATTGCGTTTTTTCCAATCCGACTGTTTCTAGCTATTTTATTGATAAATAAGTTCCAATTGTGGATGGGAGTTTGGTAGAGCTTGGTTTAATAAAAATATGAGCAAAATTCGAGTTTTAGCAAATAACCCCCTAAAATTAAACGTAAGTGAGATATCTAGATGTTGGCAGTAGGTGTGTAGTGAAAACAGGTAAATCATTAAATTAAGTGTGGGAGACGAGTGAGAGTTGAATGAAAGGTGGGCAAGTTGGTGAAGTCTTAGATTTTAAACTTCAGTGACTTTAAGTGAATGTTTGAAAGCCTCATGGCCATGTGAGTGTCGGATTGGAATGGAGGAATGGAAACGAGAATTTCAGAAGATGTGTACAGCACATGAACGGTCCTGGATGTGGAAGTGTGAATAGGTAACAAATGAGGAGGAGGGTAAAAAGTTAAGTTGGTGCAACATTGATGAGTGATCTTCTTACGACCCCTAGAAACATCTGCTGGTGATTAAGAAACCAGAGCGCTCGTGGTCCTCTTACACAAAGTGATCTAATCTCAGTTTAAAAGCCTCTACTCCTCTACAAACAATCCGCTCATTTGTGACCTCCCCAAATAAATTGGATATTGATGTGTACAGTCAGCTTTACTTTATTTGAATGATCTATCAAGTTACATTGTACCTTCAGCTCAGCGAAGCAGCCCCTTTTGTTGAGCACAGCACTGACCATGTCCCAGTTCCAGAAGAACTAGATGCCTTTACTAGTATCAAAACACAGAATCAAGAACACATAGCACTGGTCAATTGAGTCCATTATTTTAGAGACATCTTTTACTGCTTTATATATTCACTTTAACAGTCATAAGCTAGCATACACCTCTTGTTATCCTCCAAGCAGGTCATCTTTGATTCCCTTTCTTCCTTAGGGTGGTGGCACACATGACTACTAGGGGAGATTTGTCGCAGACAAATCTCCTCTTCTTCGGGCGATTAATCTCCCCAAAATGCCTTCCTGCCAGCGATTCACATTCTTGCTGACGGAAAGGCCTTTTCGGAAGATTAGTCGCCTGAAGAAGAGGAGATTTGTCTCTGGGAGACTTATCTCCCCAAGTAGCCACATGGGCCACCACCCTGGGAAAGAAAGTGGATCATAGATGAAGTGCACTCACGAGGAAATTTCGGGCACTTCCAAAAACAGATCCGAGTGCCATCCTGCTGGCGATTTGCATTCTAGCCGGCGGGAAGGCATTTCCCAGTAGCCATGTGTGCCACCACCCTTAAGTTTCGGGGAGATTAGTCGCCAGGCGACAAATCTCCTCATCTTTGCTGTGACTAAGCTCCATGATCTGCCTTCCCCTGCCTTCCGTCGACTAAAATGAAAATCGCCAGGGGGCAGGCACTCGGAGCTCTACGTTTTTCAAAGTCGCCCACGAGGAAACTTCGGGCAACTTCGGAAAACGAAGTGCTTTGTGTGCCTGCCCCCAGGCGATTTTAATTTTAGCCGGTGGAAGGCAGATCAGGGAAATTAGTCGCCGCGAAGAAGAGGAGATTTGTTGCCTGGCAACCAATCTCCCTGAATCTGCCCGTGTGGCCAGACCCTTATAGTTTCTAGTAAGTTAAGTCTGACCTACCTTGCTTTGAGTGAAGCCCATGCACATTTTGGACAGACAAGGTGCCTTGAATTTATATGTATAAGCACTGAAGTGTCAATGTTGAATGAATGGGCAGTCTTGGCCATGCAGAACATAGAAGGAACCAACAAGGATGGAATTGTGTGTGTGTGTGTGTGGGGGGGTGGCAATACAGAACATCTGGGACCTCATGCACCTGTTGGTGCCAACAGGTGCATGGAGAAATTTAGCCCTGTGATGACCTTTCCACGGAGCTGCATTCTGCAACTTACTCCCAATGCTGCAAGGTGCAAGATGCAAGTGTTCTGTAAGTGAAGCACCCCTTAGTGATCTAGCATTTGGATCCACTATGACATTTGTAATATAATGTAAATTACACCCTGCCCCAAGCTCCTCTCTGATGCTAGGGCCTAGGACAAGTGGCCTTTCTTCTCCTCTAGCCAAAAACTGGCACTAAAAACCGAACTCTATCCTGTGCTACATGCTAGTACCTGTTCTTATTCATCTATTCAGTTGATGAATAAGCAGCGGTGCAGATGTAACAATGTTTTCAAGGAAGAACAACATAGGATTAATGGTTGCACATACCATTGCATTTCCATTGTTTAACCTTGTCATTTGCTACAGAAAAGCAGAACGGATTCTTATAAACTTGCAGACCAATTAAATCATTTGTACTGCATACGCAGGAAATGTGTACACTGTCTAATGTCTAACTTATTCATTCCCTTATTCACAGGAAAGAAAGCTAAACATATTGGGCGACTGGTATATTTTTCCAGTAAAGGTGAAAACCCTAAGTGGCAGGCTGAAGTCAAAGACCAGGGCAGGGCTGAGAGTACATTTGCCCCAGTATCAGAGGGGCCCCTTGTTGAACAATTACTAGATATTTTTAGTATACTGTAAAAATCAGGTATGTCAAAACTGTAATCGTCCAGCTGTTATTAAACTGCAGCTCCCAGAACCCAACCCACTGCAAATGGTTGTCCTGAGGATGGGTGCACAGAGGGATGAAACCTGCAGAATCTGCAGCAAGTTTGGCGACAAAAATCTTTTCCCACACCAGGTCTCTTGGTCACATGAACTCAGCTTTTATCCAAAACAAGTTTTAATGGCCTGACACCCACTAAGCCAAGAGTGCCCATCCTGTACTAATGCGAGTTCTACTTTAAGTGATGTTGTCCCATTATGATCTACATCCATAATAGCACTGTTAGCATTCTTTTCCATGGAAAATATTACTTAAATATTATATTGATTTAAAAGAGCATTTATATCCCTATATTTAACAACTATTTCTTATGTAACCTTAACATAATAAATATCTGAATGAAAATCATGAAACAGGAAGGTGATTTAGTCAAGCTGTTGACAGTGTCTTGAGATCTACTGATCACAAGCTAAAGGTCTACTGATCTACTTTTTCGGCCCCCCATTCTCTACGCTTTTTATGCAAAAGCTAACCCATAACAGGAATGGGAATGCTGTCAGGGGCAGAACATCTTTTGTACTTTATTTGATCGGAATGATTAGTGGCAGGTCGGGAGATGGGGAAGTGTGAATCTTTGCGTCTATGGCCAGCTTTAGGTTGCCATGAACAGGCAGATTTAAGCTGCTGATTTGAGTCCTTAAAGATAGCCATACATGGAGAGATCCGCTCATTTGGCGATGTCACCAAACGAGCGGATCTCTATCCCATATGCCCACCTTGAGGTGGGCAATATCGGGCTGATCCGATCGTGGGCCCTGGGAACGGGCGGTTGGATCAAGGGGCCGTATTAACGAACAGATGCGGCCGCGATCCGACTGGATTTTTAGTCCCATCCGATCGAGATCTGCCCGACTTTCGGCCAGATCTCGATCGGGGAAGCCCGTCGGGGGGCCCTGTCGGGACTCGGCAGCTTTTATCAGCCCATGTAAGGCCACCTTTAGACCAAGTAGGGCTGTGTATGGGGGTCCTCCAATGAGGCTACCTGACCAATACCTGCCTAATAATCAGGCATATTTGATTTTCACATTGAATTAACAACAGAGGTCCTCGTTGTGCTCCTCACCCTGATATCCCCTATTCCTGTTGTTGTATTTGGATTGCTTGATTCTAGGGCCAAACAATTGGATTAGCCTGATATGGTCCAACTTTTTTGGGCATATTAGGGGAAAGATTCACTTGTATGGCCATCTAATGTAAGGCCACCTTTAGACCTAATTTTATAAAAAAAAGTTTGGAATGTATACCTGTATGTACTCTCACACACATTCATGAGCTCAGTTTGCTTAAAAACCATCTGTTCCCAAGTTAACAACAGATATTTCATATAATAAATATTATATCGCCCAAGTCCTCATTTTCTTTTCCTATTTTTTTTGTCACCGTATATGGTACTCATTGGTGTCTGACAGCTAGGCCAGACAACCAAGACCTAGGGGACCTTTATGTTCGCAAGCACAGCTGCATGGCCACTAACTTCCCTACTGTTATTGGCATGGGAAATCCCTTCATTAAGAGCACAGCAAAACATGATCCGTGCATTTCTGTATAGTTGCACTATGTCACTAGGGCTTGGTCAGAGCTAAAGCTAAATGGCAGCAAGAACATATACTGTACAATATACAATGCCGTGCAGTACATTACACTAGGTACAATGTAGTAGAAACTATTTTTGAGATTCAGGTTTAGTACAAACATCTGCTTTTACATAGAAGATCCCAGTTGAAAGCATGTCTGAACCACATACCAAAAAGTGCTACACATGAGTACGCAGTCATGTGTAACTACTAATGTAAACTGGACTGAAAAAGAACATATGGTACAACATGTGATATTAACATAGGGGATTGTGTTTGTTTCAGCAAGTTTATTGAGGTCAGCTTGTTTTAGTGGTTAAGAGCTTGAAGCAGCAGTTCCTATAGTGGTGACTGAATCCAAGCGAATGATAGGAGTCTGTGCCCCAGTCCTTTTTAGTCCAGAGACCAAGATCAATGGCAACACCCAAAAACTGTTTTTATGTCACCCACACGATCCATCTTGTTTCGAGAAAACCACTGTGTATTCCAACTGCCCAATACATAAACAGTGTAACGCCAAAGGGAATTCCTAATCTTCTTCCAGTATTTCTAATAAACACGCCCGTTATGGTCTATCTCTATTGTTTATATACACAGAGTGTGAGAACATTCTTGTACCCAAACATTTGTAAGTATAATGGGAGAATATTTGATGTTTCAATAAACACTCACTTGTTCACATACAGTCATATGAAAAAGTTTGGGAACCCCTCTTAATTCTTTGTAGTTCTGTTTATCATTGACTGAGCTTTCAAAGTAGCAACTTCCTTTTAATATATAACATTCCTTACGAAAACAGTAGTATTTCAGCAGTGACATAAAGTTTATTGGATTAACAGAAAACATGCAATATGCATCATAACAAAATTAGACAGGTGCATAAATTTGGGCAGCCCAACAGAGATATTACATCAATACTTAGTTGAGCCTCCTTTTGCAAATGTAACAGCCTCTAGATGCCTCCTATAGCCTTTGATGAGTGTCTGGATTCTGGATGGCGGTATTTTTGACTATTCGTCCATACAAAATCTCTCCAGTTCAGTTAAATTTGATGGCTGCCGAGCATGGACAGTCTGCTTCAAATCATCCCACAGATTTTTGATGATATTCAAGTCCGGGGACTGTGACGGCCATTCCAGAATATTGTACTTCTCCCTCTGCATAAATGCCTTTGTAGATTTTGAAGTGTGTTTAGGGTCATTTTCTTGTTGGGCCCAGTCTTGTTGGGCCCCAGTCCCTGAACTAGCCACACAGGCCCACAACATGATGGAACCTCCACCAAATTTGACAGTAGATAGCAGGTGTTTTTCTTAGAATGCAATGTTCTTCTTCCGCCATACAAAGCGCTTTTTGCTATGACTCAATTTTTGTCTCATTTGTCCAAAGCACTTTGTTCCAAAATGACTCTGGCTTGTCTAAATGAGCTTTTGCATACAACAAGTGACTGTTTGTGGCGTGAGTGCAGAAAGGGCTTCTTTCTCGTCACCCTGCCATACAGATGTTCTTTGTGCAAATTACGCTAAATTGTAGAACTATGTACAGATACATCATCTGCAGCAAGATGTTCTTGCAGGTCTTTGGAAGTGATCTTTGGGTTGTCTGTAACCATTCTCTCGATCCTCTGCATATGCCGCTCCTGTATTTTTCTTGGCCTGCCAGACCTGGGTTTTACAGCAACTGTGCCTGTGGCCTTCCATTTCCTATTTACATTCCTTACAGTTGAAACTGACAGTTTAAACCTCTTAGCTTTTTATAGCCTTCCCTGTCTAAACCATGATACTGAACAATCTTTGTTTTCAGATCTTTTGAGAGTTGCTTTGAGCATCCCATGCTGTCACTCTTCAGAGGAGAGTCAACTTGCAATGGGCCACCTTAAATACCTTTGAAGTTCAAGACTTAAGGTCCCCATAGACGTGACGATTCTTCTCTGGTGAATCGGCCAATCCGTCAAATTATCGTGCAGTTAGGGGTATTCGAATGATCGTACATCTTACGATTTTTTGGCCGACATCTGTCAGAAAATTGATCGGCCAGGTTTAAAAATCTTTATCGGTCCAAGTGCAATCTATCTATGTTTGCAGGGCCAAGCAGGCAGCTACGCAGCTACTCTTCAGTTTTGCTGGCAATATTGCCTGAAATTGTCTTTTTAGTTGATGGACACATCGTACATTTAAACGATCATTTTGAGATAACGTGGTCTACGATAACTATTGGATCTTTTAAAAATCTTTACATCTATGGCCATCTTAAATTAGCTAATCAAACCGATTTGGTGTTGCCAGTAATTGGTGTTGAGCAGTTACATGCATTCAAATTAGTAAAATTACAAGGGTACCCAAATTTTTGCACAGCCAGTTTTTCACATTTGATTTAATTTCATACAACTGAATACTGCTTTACTAAAAAATCTTTGTGCACAAAACACCCCAATACTCAGATGCTCCTGGGAAATGAAAGACATACCACTGTTATCTTTTTTTTTGAAAGCGGAGTAAATTATTATGCAGGCAGAGAGGGGTTCCCAAACTTTTTCATATGACTGTAAGTTTGTTGACATTTTCTCTCTTTTTGGATATCTACACTTGTTTACTGGAAAATGTCACCTTGTGTGCCATTGTCTGTTGTTATTTCTTGGGTCATAGGGTTTTCTTGTAAAGTTGTAATGCAATTATACTCACAGATAAAATAGACAGTTTCAAGAAAGGTATCACAGACATCTTTTTTTTTGTACCCAAGACTGGCTTATAAAATTGGGAAAAGGGACAGTTGCTTAGAGCCAAACTGGACAGGGTGACCACTATCAGCGCTTTCAGCTCCCATGTCTTTTTTTGACTCAAGCTTAAAATATACATTCACTTTAGCAAACCACTCACGCCATATGCTGCCAGTGCCACCTTACAGTTGTCTCACACATTGCAATATAGGAGTACAGTGTGTAAGGCAGGGTGCAGAGTACAAATAAATTGGATTAGTCTGCCATTTTTTATGAATATCAATGCTAAATGAGTGTTGTATTTATGGGGGTGCACTTAGGCATCTCTCCTCCCTTTTCTGTTCCCTAACTTGTGCATTATTCAGGTATCCAGGTTATGGATCGGCAGCAGATGAATGCTACAACAGGATAACATGTGGCCACTGATGCTGTGTTCTGTACAAACTTTTTATCAGGCACGAGGTACAGATTGCAGCCTCACCTCATACAGAAGTGTTCTTTCCATGAGCAATGACCCCTCTGTGTAAATACAGATGAAGCAGACCCTGCGGCTGCAGGGGGTAGGAGGTATTAATTAATAAGGAGGTACTAATTAATAAGCTAATTCAACATATATTGGTAAAGAAGGACAATCTATGGATATGTTGGCCTTAAAAATAATTTGCTGCAGGGCCCAGTAATTAAGCCACTGCCTAGAATCTTGTTGCTCACAAGCTAGTCATTGTGCCCTGTCCATGAAGCTTTTGGAGCTAGAAGAGCTGAACAACATAAGCAGCATTCCACACTCTAAAATGTGCCACTCTAGACATGTACCTTTGTCTGGGCGAGAACCTTGCCTCAGGCGGCATTTCAACACAAGTTACCATGGAAGGCAAAAGCTGCTCCTGGTAACTTTAAGAGCTGAATTTCCAGTAATTACACCGGAAATTTGTTTTTTTCTATCACAGAGAGCCCAATTGCACTCCTCCCTGGATCCCTGCTGGCTTTTTGGTAAGTGTGGGTGGGGAGGGTGGGCGGCATAGTGAATGCTGCCTCAGGCAGCTTTAACACAAGAATTGTGCCTGATCTTTGTGGCCTAGTCACAGATCCGTGCCTAAATAATATACAAAAATCATAGTGGTGATTTATTTAAAATATAAGAATTATAAATCTGACAATTTGAGGCAAGGCCACAAAGGCCCTGGCTTAGGGTGGCAAAATATTAGGGGCAGCATGCCACCCAGCCGCTTTCAGGGGAGCACTGGGGATGCACAACTCCCCAGCGCGATGCACAACTCCCCAGCGCTCCAGCGCATGCATGCATGCATGCACTCACAAGGGGGAGCCTAGGGACACCTTCCAGGAAATTCGGCGCTGATTACCACTTCTAAGAGGAACTTCAGTTTAGACAGGTTACTACTTATCACACCAACATTTCTAGCAAACAGGCCTAGCATTGCACATGTGTGTTTAAACCTGGGCCAATTGGTGCACTCCCTGATGGTATGTTAGGAGCTGTAAGAAAATCTCCAGAGCGGTCTCTGCTATGGAGAGTTTCCCCATTCCATTGGGAGCAGGGCCGGATTTACCCTTCTTGCCCCCCTAAGCCCAGCTACTGTGCCGCCCCCCCCCCCCGCATTTTCTGGAAGTGAATATTTATCCAATCATTTATGCAAAAAAAAATAACACAGACAATAAAATGGAAATAATTATGTATTAAACCATAAATAACTTTTAAATATAACCAATATGTATATTACTACCAACTGTTGCAATAATTAAAAAATATAGGGCAATAACTTCTGCCACAGCCACTGCTGAATGATTTCAGTTGCAGGCTTGCAGCAAGGGGCGGGCCGCGGGCAGCCAGCCAAATTCACATTATATTGGGCTGATACAATGCTTTAGCCTGGGCCAACAAATAGGTTTACATTGGAGGCCTAAACAGACCAATTGGGGTAGGACCACATTAACAGCACAATGCAAACCTTACTCAATAAATATCTGGCCAATTTTAGTGGACTAAACTTTAGGCTGCAGGGTTATCAAATAAAAGAACACCAAATTATTTTTCTGTCTTTATTTTCCTTTTAATTTACTTGATGGGCCAACTTTGATGTTCTAGTACCTTCAGCTCAGGCTGAGTGAGGCTGGCTGGGCTGGCCACTGGCGCCGAGTGACGCATGCGCAGTCATGTGACGTGATGACATCACCGCGCACAGCGTGCGCTGCGTGCCGTGCGCATACTGAGTCTGACTGCCCGGAAGCGATCATCTGCGGCCAGAGAGAGTAGAGAGCTGAATGCTGACAGGCGCTGCCGGGTGCCGCTGCGCACACAGCAGGACTCTGCAGCCGGAGCCAGGAGTGGCAGCAGTGGCCGCCCCTAACATCTTGCCGCCCTAGGCCCGGGCCTAGGGGGCCTTTCCCTAAGTCCGGGCCTGATTGGGAGAAAAGCTGACAAATTATGAAATGAGCAATGGAAAGTACTAGGATTGGGATGGATGAGCAGAGAGATAACTGTAGTAGTAACAGTTTTGTTAAGGACATTCCTGCCATTGCTTTATGATTCATATTCCTGTTTCCTATTCCTGTCTAAGCAGAGAGCAAGTGTGGAGCAGGTCAGCCCTACCAGCCATGTTCTAATAAATGTACCAGAAGTTCCTGTGCTTGTCTGACTGCTTCACCTGAACTAACACAGCAGATTTATCACAATAGCAAGAGTTGCTTTTAGTTTGCAAGTCATGCTCCTACTCCTGAAAGAATGCAGAAAATATTGATAAACATAAAGGTTTCTTGTGTTCGGTTAAGAAATATAAAAAAGTAACAAAATAGTATAAGGAAAATATTGTATCATAGTGATAAAGGTGCATAATTATCCTTTAACCCAGATATGACAAGCATCCTCAAGTATTTTCCATGGAGAAGGAAAGCCATAGCAGAATGCACATTCACATTCCTACAATGGCTGTAGATGGAACCTACAGCTGGGACTTTGTTTTATTTACACATGTGCATGGTTCTTGAACTGGAAAAATAGAATTTCGGGAGATGGCCTAAGGGATGGAAATGTTTACGATTAGTTAAGAATATACTCTTCTTTGATCCATTTTCTGTTTTCTACAACAGCTTTGCTAAAAATGGGCATAATAAATAGGACTGAAATGACATTCTGCCTATTGTTTTAATTTAAAAATAATCCATATCTTCCTATTCTTTTCTAAAGCACTAAACTGTTTTACTGGCCTTACCCACTTCCTTTATAAACAGGGTAAAGTTCTACTTTTATATAAACAAACCCCTCCTTTATCCAGGCAGCAGACTGTGAGCTGCTCATTGTAGTGGGCTTTTCAGTGGACTGGTAATTAGTTTTCTCAGCTCCTCTGTGGCAAAAGAAGAGACAGGACGTACTAAAAGTTAAAGTGGCTTCATATTCTTATTTAGTGCCAGAAAAACCAAAAAACAAACAAAGACAATAACCAAAACGTAGTTTCAGCACAAGCCATATTCATTAAACTCATGTTGAAAAGGGGTGTATACTGTTCTTTTAGGCAGGGGTCATAGAGATTTGGGAATAAGTTGAGAATCTGACATGTTACAATGTATGTTAATTTAACTTCTAAAAATGGGTGAAGAAGAGACCACATGGGACACCACTGGGTATCCTTATAGAAACTGATGTTAGTGAGGCAAAGTAAGTGCAAAGTCATAATGATGGCTGCAAGTCTATTATTGTGCTACTGTACACACAGCCTTAGGTATGTAGGAAGAATTCAAGTGAAGCCTGGGATGCTGAGTTATAGGAGAGAAAACATCATTACATACATTTGATTCATGCTGCTGAAGCTGATGTCAAGCCTGGGGTCAATTGTTATTTTAATATAACTGCCTACTTTACACTATATATAGAATGTGCAGGGATGTAATGCTTGAGGTTCCAAAACCCCAAGACTTGGTGGAATCCAGGTCATCAAAAAGGAATATATTTGTGTCCATATACAGTGATCTATTACTATATAACACGACTGGGTACTCAGAGATTTGTAGTCAATTTATGTTGTGCATAATCTAACAAATACATATTCCATGCTGCTGTGTTAAGGGTGCATGGATATTCTCCGTCATTCAGTATGTAATCCCCACAAAGACCTGGAATTAATTATGTCAGCAACTGGAATGTAGGCCAGTGCATAAACACTCTTTAATGCAATACGTATATTGGATGGTTTTATAAATCAATATGAATATGAATTTCAATATGGGTTAGTGGGAAGAGACAAGAGAGGCATAGAGTATTTTTAGTCCAAGTTATATATTTTCTTTGTTGTTAAAGGCTGTCTCTGGTTCCTGAGAATAGTACTTTAAAAACAACTAGATGGCTTCAGGTGAAATATCAAATAAAGTATTATTTTCACTTTGATTGGCTCACAAGCCTCCCTGCATCTCCCAAGACCCCAAAACATGAATCACCAGTTTAGCTCTGTATGTTGGGAAAAGAAAAATTAAAAATGCAGATGCAAAAAATAGAAAATAGAATAGAAAATAAACCATAAACCAATAAACAGACAGGGATATAATACAATGTGCCTTAACTGACACATATCAGGTTGCAGTGCTAGGAAATGCTGAGATGAGAGTGTTCTTTCCTTCAAAGATCTCAGTGCAGATATCATGGAGCCCAGGGGTTATGTTATCCTCGTGTCCACTCTCATTCAAAGAACAGAAACAAAAATACAAAGTGCCACATAATGAGCTTTATTACTATGAACTTGGAACACTCCCATCAGCAAATAGAATTAGAAGCCCTGCAGTGATTATCTTCCACAAGAAAACACATCTGCCCCAAAAACTAAATAAACATCCAGTATTATACAGTAGTTTGCTGCATTAGTTGATACATTTCTCAGCAGCAGCTGTAGAATACTAGCAAATATCCCCTTGGATGTTGCTTTCAGTGTCCTCGAAGCAGGTGCTTATTTTTGAATTCCTGGTTTGGAGGCAAGTTTTGGTTGTATAAATAGATGTACTGGCAAAAACAGCCTTCTGTAGGCTACCACTTCATATAGGGGCTTCCAAACAGCCAATCACAAGTAAAAAACGTCGGGGATCCCTGGTATAAATTATAACAGAGGCCTTTAATAAAAAGATGCTTAATGATAAGAAATGTATCAAATAATGTATCAATTTAGAACAATTTACAGAGTTGGTGACCTCCCCAGAGCTGCTTTAGAAAGACATAAGAAGGTAAAAATGAAACTTTCCACTTCAATATTAGAAAAATGGCCAAAAATAGAAAATAGAAAGTATATGGAAAAAGTCTTTATTTCTGGTGAACTGAAAACAACTACAGTATCTAGTAGAAATTAGTCAAAGACAGCTAGGCATTTAGAGTTTTTCTTGAAACTCTAAGGGGCAGATTTACTATGGGTTGAATATCGAGGGTTAATTAACCCTCGATATTCGACTAGGAATTGAAATCCGACGACTTCGAATATCGAAGTCAAAGGATTTAGCACAGAAAAGGATTATTCAGTCGTTCGAACGATTAAATCCTTCGAATCGAACGATTTGAAGGATTTTAATCCAACGATCGAATGAATATCCTTCGATCAAAAAAACTTAGGCAAGCCTATGGGGACCTTCCCCATAGGCTAACATTGACTTCGGTAGCTTTTATCTGCCGAACTAGGGGGTCGAAGTTTTTTTAAAGAGACAGTACTTCGACTATCGAATGGTCGAATAGTCGAACGATTTTTAGTTCGAATCCTTCGATAGTCGTATTTCGAAGGTCGAAGTAGCCCATTCGATGGTCGAAGTAGCCCAAAAAAACCTTCGAAATTCGAAGTTTTTTTACTTCGAATCCTTCACTCGAATTTAGTGAATCGGCCCCTAAATGTCCAGTTGCCTTTGACTTATTTCTACTAGATGCTGTTTATCGTGACCTGGATAAATGAGAATCTTCACAGACATATTGAAAATAACTAAACTGAAAAAAGTGTTTGGTGAACCTTTTTTATCCGTGAGCCACATGGTAATTGTAAAAAGTGTTGGATCATATTGTGGGCCCATGGTAGTGCCTGGAAAATATTGGTTGGGCAGGCCTTTCCCATACACAGGCCAAAAGCTTTAGACATTTACATAATTTTTGAATCTCATACTAGGGCCCTGCTTTCATTTAATTTACTTCTGCATGCAAAGTTAGATTTTTGCAAACCTCTCCTTACTAGAATCTGATGTCATAATTTGGTTTTTCAGTGTTCAACTGCAATTAAGCCTTACCAACAACTGATTAATGCAGTAAAAGCCTTCATAAAATATAAATTCATGATACACACAAAGCACTGCCTGAACCTAAAAAACAAACAAACACCAGAGGTTTTAACCCTTATAGACAGAGAGAAAGTAATTTACTTCTTTATGATCCTGTTGAAACTATGACTCCAGAAGCACCAGACACAGCCTTGACATTCAGAGGCATAAATCCAAACCTGCAGACAGCTTGTTTCAATCTTGTTAGATCTCATCAGAGCAAGTTATTAGAACATGGCTTCTGAAAGTCACAAGGACACAAAACAGTAAACTGTGTGTCCAATAGATTGCCCACTATATCTTAGAGGGGGCAGCTTATTAAAAATTGTCTACAGTCAAACCATAAGGTTCTGATACTACAGACAGCAAGCAGCATCTCAGATCTTAGGCCTACCATTATAAAAACCTACCATCACATAGTGACTGAAAGTCAGATTCTTAGTGCTACGTCAGATCTGAGGAATATCTTATTATTATTAGCTCCACAAAGATACCAAGGGAGAATCTCATCCAATACAGGTATCATCACCAACACAACTGGTACCTATTATAATAATCTACAATCCAGAACTCGATAAACTAAAGCTAGCCATACATATATATTTGGCGAGGTCACCAAACAGGCAGATCTCTACCTGATATGCCCACCTTGAGGAGTGCGATATCGGGCTGATCCGATCGATTGTTGGAGGGGGACCTGGGTGTATGTGCTGTACCGGGGATATTTTAGTTACACCACTGTCAGGGGATTTTATTAAAGATTTTATTAAAGATTTTATTCTTTGTGCAACGAACGCTGGTTCTTTCAGTCTAATGATCTACCATTAACCATTCTGATTAAAATTAGTAGGTAAAAGAACAGACGATGTTCTGGCCATTAATTGACAAACCTCGATCATACGAAAGTTATGTCTGGCAAATACTGACAGTCACGCATTGATATCGTCAGCTATCATTAGGGTTGCCATCTTTTCTGGAAAAAAATAACGACCTTTATATATATTTATCTTTTTTCCCTATTAATAACATTTGGATCAAACATAATTTTTACCGGCCAGGCTGGTATAATACTGGCCAGGTGGAAACCCTAGATAACATACATGCAATACATGCAGAAATGTTATTGTTAGCCTATATAAATCTTTTAACCTGTCCCATCGATTGAATGACCGATCGCCATGGTACGAAAATTGATGGGACACCGCACATACGATTTGAAAATCATATGAATATTTGTTTCATACAGCTGTATCTTTTGGTCTATGGCTATTTTAAGGGTGGTGGTTCACGGGGAGATTAGTCGCCAGATCTCTACGGCGGGTGACTAATCTCCCCAAATGCCTTCCCGCCGGCAAGAATGTGAATCACCGGCATACGTATCACTTTGTTTTCTGAAGTCGCCTGAATTTTTATGTGAGAAAAGTTCGGAAAACCGAAGTGATATGTATGCCATCCCACCAGTGATTCTCATTCTTGCCCGCGGGAAGGCATTTGGAGAGATTAGTAGCCCGCAGCAGCGAAGATTTGTTGCTTGGCGACTAATCTCCCCATGTGCCACCACCCTTAGGATAAGGGCACACTGGGTGATTCTGGGAGATTTAGTCACCTGACGACTAATCGCCTTGTCTTTGCAGCTTCCAATCTCCCCGAATGCCTTCCCTCGCTCTTGCGCTGGCTAAAATTAAAAATCGCCGGCGCTAAAGCACACATGGCAATTCATTTTCCAAAGTCACCCGAAGTTGCCTCACGAGGAAATTACAGACAGAGAAAGATCTGGGGATTCTGAATGACAAAAAGTCATCTTCATCTCTCTGTTTGATTTCTAATTATGGCTTTGAAAGCACTATATACATTTGAGGTGCTCTCCAAATAAATACAAAATACAATACAATTAAAACCACCGCATACCTTTCACACCTCTTATCTATGCAGCAGTCCTAAACACTTTGATGCTACAGTTGAAACTGGTCTAGAATTTATGACACTTAGGGGCCGATTCACTCAGCTCGGGTGAAGGGTTCGAATGAAAAATACTTTGAATTTCGAAGTATTTTTTGGGTACTTCGACCATCGAATGGGCTACTTCGACCTTCGAATTCGACCTTCGACTTCGATTCGAACGATTCGAAGTAAAAATCGTTCGACTATTCGACTATTCGACAGTCGAAGTACTTGCCCTTTAAAAAAAACTTCGACCCCCTACTTCGGCAGATAAAACCTACCGAAGTCAATGTTAGCCTATGGGGAAGGTCCCCATAGGCTTGCTAAGCTTTTTTTGATCGAAGGATTTTCCTTCGATCGTTTGATTAAAATCCTTCGAATCGTTCGATTCGAAGGATTTAATCGTTCGATCGAACGAAAAATCCTTCGATCGTTCGATCGCAGGATTAGTGCTAAATCCTTCGACTTCGATATTCGAAGTCGAAGGATTTCAATTCGAGGGTCGAATTTCGAAGTATTTTTAACTTCGAAATTCGACCCTTCGTGAATCGGCCCCATAAGCTTTGTTTTTATCTTTTGCAACATATAAATCATGATAATCGTGTATGTGAGTATATGACCAGTACTTTTTATAAAATGTTATCCTTAAAACTTGCAATATAATATGTCCATAGAGCTAGTCATTTAAAGGGATCACATTTATGCCACTCTTGCTTTTTTGTGTTTATCACCCGAATACCGAATAACAAAGCTTGTTCTCCTACATTAGGTAGAAGAGAGTCCAGCAGTGAATTCTAATATATTCTGAATCATTGATCTATGCATCTGGATCTAATTGGCAGTACTGACGATTGGTCTTGCTATGATCAATACATGAACACTGAGCTTGTATTGAATTAATTTCGGCATTTCTTACCTGTTTAGTGCAGGAATTAATTAGACAGGCTATTTCCTTCTGACCAGGCAGAAGAAGCTATTGCCTGGGCTTTTAATGACACCCATTGTTCATTTATGTGGGGTAAACTGCTGCTTCAAAGCCTTTTGTTTGATAAAAGCCACTTCTTTCAACTCTCCCTTATTGTACACATAGAACTCAAAGAAAAATGAGTTGTTAGCTTATGGGATGTTATCTCTCTCTCTCTCTCATCATGTGGATTCCCACGTCAATGACTGTTAACAAGATTGCACAGGAAACACAATGATCCACACAATGGGCAGTCTGGAGGTTGAGTAACTACAGCCCACACTTTCACCTTCATAAAACACAACAGATGAGCCGGGCCCAGTAACTTTACATTGTTTTTGGGGGCATCCAACAGCTGCCCGGGTAGTCTATATACATTATGCTATTGTAACAGGCATTTACTGTATCAGCATGCAGCTTTCTAAAACACTGCACATATACAGAGCAGACTACAACTTTATAGTCTATTCTTTGAAGTGCTTATTAGCCTTATGAACATCCAACAATATGGTGCCAATATAATCTGCTTACATGTGCTTTAAAAATTAATTTATAAAATGTACCTAATACTGGCAATATTGCCTATAAGCTGTGTACTTGGGTACACCTGTTATAACACCGGCACATACAGCAAATTAAGCAGCACTTTAAAAAAAAAAAGTATAGACGTATATATCTTTCAATGCTGAACCCACCTTCAGTCTGCACACACAGTTTGTACACACGGCTAATAAAAAAATTGTAAGATGGCTACATTCTTGCCACTACCACTAGGTTTGGTGATAACCTAAATTTATGACCTCATCAGACAAAGGTTGAAATCCCTTTGAGAAAGGAGTTGTTCCAAAACGTTGGGGTTTCTCACCTTTTTGCACAACGTGTCTGCTTTAAACTGTTTGCTCATTTTCACTGTGAACAATGGTGGTATGTATATGCTATTGTTTGTAATATAGATACAGTATATTGAAGTATCTATGTTTAAGCATATTAAAGCATTTTTTTGTTTTTGCATATACCATGGGTGCGGAATTTATGTATTTTGTTTTTGTGGTCATAATTGACTTAAGGAAAACAGCATGTCCCTTTAAACCCACAATAATATACATATATGTCTTAAAAAATACATATACCTATGAAAAAAATAATTTTCTATATAAAAGTGCCCTGCTTACTTTGGATTTTGTTAAATGGTTGAATATAAAACAATAAATCCTGTAATATATTGTCAAATTACCCTCTACACTGAAAACTGTGGACAGGCACAGTGCAAACTTGGAAATAACTGAAATTGCGAGCTCTAAAACCGACGAATCACTTCGTTCTTCTGGCAAGTTTGTGGTGTTACAGCAGGAGATTTCAGTTATTTCCAATAGAGATACATTTTCGGGAGATTTGTTGCCCACAGTTGTGCCTTTTAATCGCGTGCAACAAAACTTCTCTGACAGCCATTGCCCTGAAAGGAGAACTAAACCTCCCTAATGTGAAAAGCCCCTTTCAATACCCTCAGTAGTGCCCCCTCATTTCTGCTGATTCACTGCACATGCTCTGTGCTGCTGTCACTTACTGAGCTTAGGGAACAACTCACAATATACAGTACACATAGAATGTCACAACATATGTCACAACATAAAGCTGATTAGTAATTAATACAGATAATTACTACATGCCAGCTCAGAAATCAGCATCAGAATTTAATAATCAGCCCTGTAGCATCAGCTTATATTACAGGCCAATCTCATTTTCTGCTTGATAATTTGTGACAACCCCTAAGCTTAGCTTCTCAACAGCTTCTCAGAGCCCACTGAGCATGTGAGTGTCACAGACACTTTCCAAGATGGTGACCCCCTGTGACAAGTTTGATGTCCTGGATCATTGCTGCTATTGACAAGCTGAAACTTTAGCCTGGTACAATAAGTTCAGTATATAAAACATAGCATTTGTAGCCATATTTATTCTTAGGGTTTAGTTCTCCTTTAAAAACCTTATCATATTAAGTTATTTATTTTAACTTTATATTGGAACAAATGTTTCTAAAGGATATTTCAATTGAAATGTTATTTCTCATGGAATCCCACAGAAGGTGGTTGTGGGGTTGTGCTTGCTCGCACACAAACAGATCCCTTTTGATGTTTCTTTCTGCCTGCCTTATTATATATTCCCTGCTTGAGCTGAGGAATAGAAATGCTGTAAATTTCTTATGGCTCTGTAAGGTGTTTGCCCAGTTACTGCCAATACCTACAATTGGGCTAACTGACAGTTCATTTGATTTGGGCAATAAAACTGTAATAAACATTTTCTGTAATTATGCTCGCCCCCTTCCCCAAAAATGGTTGTGCCATAGACAGATGCCTCAATTGCCAACCCCTTGTTCCAGCCCAGCTCACCCAGAAGATACACAGATCCAATGATTTTCTGCAGCAGAACAAGCTCTGCTGAAAGTGCTATGCCATGATGTGAAAGATAATTTGCCTTTTTACACAGTCCCTTTTTTTAAATACATCCTTTCAACCACATATCCAGAGTCGTGATTTTCTTCTCCTAGGAAAAAAAAAGATCATTGCCTTTTCTGTGAAAGCCGCCTGCTCTCTTCCCATTCTGCTGATCTTGCTGACTCTGCCTGCTCTTGTCATATATCATTCAGCATTCAGCCTGCAGTCTATTAAGTCCTTAAAGCTGCCAAGATGCTCACTATGACCTAGTGGGGGGGGGGGGGGGGTTCAGGAAACATATGTTTATGTATTGCATATATATATATATATATTTGTCAGACAGATAATTTTATTAAGCACTCACACAGATAATTTAATAAGAGAAATAGCAGATTGCCAGATTTATCTTGATTATATTGTTATGGGTTTGCCATATTACAGGCATGTCCCAAACCCATGGCCGATTCTGTTATAATAAACTGCACCATGTAACTATTGTATGGCTGGGAATCCTCTTGCCAGAATCCCAACTCTGGAATGATTGGGTTGTTATTCAGCTACAGCTAAAGGACCAGGGCCCATCAGATATCATATGGCCCTGTCATTGCCCTGTTAGCTCCAGCCAATACAGGGTGACTATTGACTGATTACTGGCAGCAGCTCAGAGATCCCAGAATGTTTATAGATGTTGGCCAGACAGCAATAGGCCCCAAGTAAATAATGCTGGTTACATACAATACAATACAGTTTTTTAAATTTATACAGCAAAAATCGCTTTTGTTTATCTTTTACTGGCCCTTTAATGCCTCCTATCTGTCCCACGGTGTGTCAGTATCAATCCCCGCCCCAAGGGTATTTACTGTTTACAAGTACAGACAGGGAAACAAACTTGCAACTTCCACTAAATTGCTGTCAATTTGGTATTTACCCCCTGGTAACCACACCACAGTACAAAATATTATCACGCAGAAACAAATATATTATATATAAAAGTGAGAAGGCTCTTTTCAACCAACGGCCTCACAATGTGCCAATATGCAAGCTTTACTGGAGTACAGAATGGGTCTTTTTCAGACATATTGTATTTAAGCCCTCCCAACAAGCTCCAACATTTAATTTTTTTTATAATTTTCCAGTAACTGTTTCCCTGCTATAGTTCCCTGTGGAATTCAGAACCAATAATAAAAATGTAACCCAAATGACTTTCTTTAGGATACACCCCCATCCACTCTTTGGAGACCTGCAGGTACAGCCACCACTGTTAGATTAAAGCTCCCTAATTTATATGTTATAATAGCATTATATAGCAATATGACACATATATAAGCTGCATATAACTTGTATTACTGCAGTGACTAAAATATACACAGAGCAGCTCTTGGGCTCATGAAAATGTGGAGTTCAATGGATCTAAAAATGGTTGTGTTTATATTAATAACAGTCGTGGAAAGGAAGTATTTGCACAAAGTTGGTTGCAGTCATTGCACAGAGCAGCGCGCATTAATATTTTGAATAATATTTTTTAGTGTCAGTATCACTTAAAGCTCTGCAGTCATGTGCAGGCCAGCAAATCACTACTTAAACCCTCATTGTCAGTGCACTCCTTGTCCTTTTTCACCCGCCTGTCATAACTCTTTTATATACATGTGCCTGCCTCACCTCCTTCCAGTAACAACAGAATGAGTTGGGTCAGTTATATAAAGAACAGTTCCCCAGGTCATGGTTGGGAAAGGGCAATTTAGGGTCAGGTGCTATTTGACCTTTTGTCAGCCCACACATCACTGATATATATATATATATATATATATATATATATACCGTATATATATATAGTGACAACCCTACTTGGAGGGATAGATTGTGTTTGTGGGTCTCCAGCTGGCCGGTCATTTGCCCATATAAACAACAATATAAGATGTGTTTGATCAATAAATCCCATTTTGCAATGACCGAATACAATACAGGCCAAGAGAACATTCATGCACACATACAAAGCACCGCTGCTTTTCCATTTACATAGAGCTAATTAGATCATCTGTTGTGTCTTTAATCACTGCAGTGTCCTCAAATCACTTTCATTATTGATGGAACCAAAAAAAAAGTCTCTTACCAAGGCATGCACAAAATGTAGATTGTATGAGGATATTGAAGTAACACAAACCAAATGGCTGCAGTTTGATTTCTTCTTGCTGCTTGGAAAGATATTCTTAGCAACCCCATTAAGTAAAACAGGAACTAATCACATTGCTAAAAATACAGGACTATAGAAAAGTGCTACTTTGGTAACTCCTATTTATATACCTTACTCATTCATATGCTTTAATAAGACCATGTACACATCTGCATTCATGCTGCAATGTCTGATTGAATGATTGCAACACAATCACACGCTCCAATTAGTCATGTCATAAGTTTTTCTTTCACCTCTATGGAAATCACATGCCTTCATATCTTGCTTTGCATATGCAAGTGTAGCAAGAGGTTCATGCAAGCTGCAGCTTTGGTGCCTTCTGGGCCATTGAATTGCAAGTTGAACCCCTGGTGTTGCATGCTTCTTGCGTTGGTTTGTAACTACCCCATTAAATGTAAATTTGCTGCCCTCTGAGCAGATTACATGGTAATCTACTGACAACATCAGCTTCTTCCAGGACCATGAATTCATGGTGCAGTAAAAGAAGTGCTCTAGAAATATTTGTGGTCTTCCTACCTCAAAAGCTTTTGAGAAAGTGGCCGGAGGGGTATGAAACGCGTCATTCGTAATGGTTCTTTGCGAGGCGATTTTTTTTTGTATTGATTTTAATGGATAGATAAAGTATTCGATTTTTTAAATTTGTCTCTACGTGGTGCTATGTGCTACACACAAGAACAATTGGTCTGTTAGTGCACAGACAAGGCATATTTTTGGCACAATGATGTTGGGACAGAAGGATCAATATTTTCTCCCTCAGAGTAGATATTCCAGCAGAGAAAACGCCTAGTGTTACATGGTCCTTGGCCAATTTCTCCCAGGGGGGCAGCCCAACAGTTCGAGAACAGCATTTGACTAAAACAATGATAAATTTTAAAAAAAAAAATGATACAGCCATATTCTAATGAAAAGACTATGAGGCAGATTTACTAAAGGGCGAAGTGCCTGTTGCTAGCAAAAATTTGCCAGAAATACCATCCGCAAGGAGATCGCTAATTTACTAACAGGCATAGAGGACAATTTGCTAGAGAAAGACTACATCGCTAACAATGCTTTCTAATTTTCGCTCAATCGCTCCGCAAATTAGCTAAAGTGAGAATTTTCCATAACGTTACCCCTTTTGCCAGAGTTTCCTTCACCAGCTTAGACCTGGCGAACTGATAAGATGAAGTTACACACTCCTCGATCTTATGTCAGTGACATCTTAAGTGACATCAGTGTATCCCAAAAAGTTGTAAAAATGATAAGAAAAGCTGGCCTTTTTTCATATTTTAAAGTGGGATTTTATTTAAAAGTTGTAACTGTTAAACATTTTTGTTCTAACATGAGGGGCATGTCACATTTGTTTTAGGGTGGGCTTGGCAGTTTTAGGGTGCAGCTGGCAGCAGATATAATAATGGGAACGTGGGAATCAATTATAAAAGTAGAAACAGTAGAGAACTATTAATGGGAAGAATGATAGAAGGCAAAATGATTATATACATACGGCAGGAGCCATAACACATGGCAACTGGGAGAGTAATGGGAAGTGCTGCAGACAGTAATTAGAAGAGGAATCGTAGTAATATTCAACTGAGTGATTTCAGACTTATAGAAGTGATGAATCTTAATATACTAAAAAATGATCTAATTATGTCTTGATAGCTTTTCTAGTCAATCCCCTCGGTGCAGATTGAAGAGATGAGTTTATAAATGAAGGAGCAGAAGAAAAGCAAAGTAAAACAAAGAGGCTCCATGAGTTGCTTCATGCTGAGAGATTCTAAAGTAAAGGTTACGCTCACAGAGCTCTCTCAAGAAGCTGCCTAGTGAGCTGGACCCAAATATGCATATTTATAGAGGGAATGTGTTTAACATTTATCTCTCACATGGTTACACAGCAACATTTCTACAGATAATTATAGCACTCTGCTTTTTTTTAGAATTGTAGAAAAGTAATGGCAGAATTTTTAAGGGTATATGAACTTTCCAGCAAGGTTAGTTTATATCAGTTCTCCCAGTCTCCAGAGTTTCACGGCCCGTAGATTACAGACAGGTTTTAGAGGTTTTTCTATTTCAATTAAACTAATTTTTAAAAAATGCGAATACCTCAAATTTTTACAGTTGAAAAATTTGAATAACTTGCATTGAAAAAATGCTTTAGGCTTGCCATAGACTGCTCCCATTGACTTTCGAAATAAACTTTTGAAGTTTTGCATACAAAGTATACATATTTTATCCGTATTTTGTTCACGTTTATACTTTGAATTCCCAAGTTTTAGTTCAAAAAAATAAATTAGTACAAAAAAATTTGTATTTGAACATTGATAAATCACCCGCTAGGTCTATATCCATCCCATTCCTGGCTATCAGTGATCTAACATGCACTCAATTTCATTTTCTCTGTGTATTCTTTGTACACACCTCTTTAATCATGTGTTTTAACCTCAAATCCCTTGTAGCTTTCGACAACAATCCAGTCCTTTTCCAGTCAGTACCCAGCTGACTACCATCTCGTCTGAAATTATAAAACACATCATTTAATTTTGACAGCTATGTGTTATACTTCCTTTATGCAAAAAAGAGGAAGAGTGAAAGAATTTAATCCTATGCAACTTTCCAATATAGTCATTAAATATTTTCAGTGGTTTTAAAGATATTTGTTCATATACTATTATAATTGCTACTGCAGCAGTATCTGTCTGACTGTAAGCATTCAGTGCACTCCTGGCTCTCACTCCTGAAAACAATGTTGAAAGTTGGCTGATAAAAGATCCAAGGACTCCTGTTATACTGTTTTATGATTCAGACCAGACTGCCAAAAGGGGTAAACAAATACTGCTTTGCACCTTGGGATAACAGGTAAAGTAGGGAGAGATTGTGCCTATAGTAGCAGTGGGATAATAGTCTCTGGGAAGGGAGTGTGACTGTGGGATAGCAGGTATAGTAGGGAGAGATGTTGTCTATAGTAACAGTGGGGATAATAGTCTCTGGGAAGGGAGTGTGACTGTGGGATAGCAGGTATAGTAGGGAGAGATGGTGTCTATAGTAACAGTGGGATAATAGTCTCTGGGAAGGGAGTGTGACTGTGGGATAGCAGGTATAGTGGGGAGAGATGGTGCCTATAGTAACAGTGTGATAATAGTCTCTGGGAAGGGAGTGTGACTATGGGATAGCAGGTATAGTAGGGAGAGATGGGGCCTATAGTAACAGTGGATAATAGTCTCTGGGAAGGGAATGTGACTGTGGGATAGCAGGTATAGTAGGGAGAGATGGTGCTTATAGTAACAGTGGGATAATAGTCTCTGGGAAGGGAGTGTGACTGTGGGATAGCAGGTATAGTAGGGAGAGATGGTGCTTATAGTAGCAGTGGGATAATAGTCTCTGGGAAGGGACTGGGACTGTGGGATAGCAGGTATAGTAGGGAGAGATGGTGCCTATAGTAACAGTGGGATAATAGTCTCTGGGAAGGGAGTGTGACTGTGGGATAGCAGGTATAGTAGGGGGATATGGTGCCTATAGTAACAGTGGGATAATAGTCTCTGGGAAGGGACTGTGACTGTGGTATAGCAGGTATAGTAGGGAGAGATGGTGCCTATAGTAACAGTGGGATAATAGTCTCTGGGAAGGGAGTGTGATTGTGGGATAGCAGGTATAGTAGGGAAACTATATTTGGGAAGGACTCTCAGTGCTGGCCATCCTGTACCCCTTCACTTTGGATGCCAACTCATGAGAGTTGAAATCCAATTGAAGCCCTACTTTATATAAATAATGGTGGCCTACAGAGTCTTTACCTCAGATCTTGCTACCATTAAGGGTAAGAGCACACACTGAGATTCGTGGAGATTTAGTCACCTGTCGACAAATCTCCTCTTCTTCAGGCGACCAATCTCCCCAAAAAGCCATCCTGCCAGCTAGATTCTAAATCGCCGGAGCAATTTGTTTTCTGAACTCGCCCGAAGATGCCACATGAGGAAACTTCGGGTGACTTCGGAGAACAAAGCATTCTGAGTACCTTCCACCCGGCTAGAATCAAAATCACTGGCAGGATGGCAGTTGGAGTGATTCGTTTTTTCGAAGTCGCTCCGAAGTTGCCTCACGAGGAAACTTCGGACAACTTCGGAGAACGAAGCATTCCAAGTGCCTTCCCACCAGCTAGAATCTAAATCACCGTCAGGATGGCACTCAGAGTGATTTGTTTTCCGAAGTTGCCTCGCGAGTTGCCTCACGAGGCGACTAAATCTCCCTAAATCTTAGCGTGTGCACTTACCCTAAAGATGTCTCATGTACTGCATATAAAATGGCAATGTGACAGTTATTTTACAAGCTCCTGATCTGGCAATGTACCTGGCACTTGTTTACTTTGGTGCTCAGCAGGAGCTCAGATATTTGGGGGTGATTTAAGCAGCTTGACAACATTTCCAAGGGAGTTAGCTTCCATTTCAGAACATTAGGGAGGCATTAGTGTATGAAATGTATTAGATAAACCAAAGGATAATACAGATTTGCACTTCTGCTGACTAATCTAGAAACTCAGATTATCAAAAACAGACCCTGACTATAGGCACGTACAGCGTCCAACACAGTCTCCTGGGAGCTCAGAAAGACGCAACATGTTTAAATCCACACAAGGGATGTGTAAGAGCTGAGAATATCTGGCTAGAAGCTGGACTGCCTGTCCTTGTCAAAATATCTGTTCTTTGCGATAAACAAAATAAAAAAAGACATATGACTCCGGTAATCCATTGAATTACCGGTGACATTTCCTTTAGTCTGTGTCAGACCTTGCTGTGAATGAAACTCAGAAATGCTGCACAGTAATGATTCTATTTCCCTAGGTTACACAGGGAGTTTGTAACAGTTGGAAGAAAGCAGTTCCATGCAAATAAGCATGAGAAGGCATTTTAGTTTTACTACTGGTGATTCAGATTCACTGTAATAATTTGTGTGGGTCACACTGATTATTTCTCATGGACAATAAAACATCCCATGTTTTCTTTTTAATTGAAGCCCAAGTAAAAATTCTTCAATTTCACCCAAAGTACCAAAAATCACACAAAGTGCAGTAAGGGTGAATCTTAAAAAAGACAGGGTCACAAAATCCTCCACACCACCTGGCCAAAAGCCCCCCAAAAGAGCCCCTTTATCCCTGACTATGGTTGCCACGTGGCCGGTATTTTTTTACCAGAAAAGGTAGCAATCCTATCCCTGACCCCCCCCCCGTCCAAGTGTTTTCAGACCCCCAAAGCTAGGGGTCCCTTTATCCCCCAACCTCCAGCCAAAAGGCTTCCAAAGGTATGAAGAAAGAAGGGACCTCCGGTGAAGTCCGATAAACGTTTGCACCCAAGTCTGGGCTGGGTTGAGGGTGGGGGAAGGAGCCTAATGGCCACACATCTTCCCCTCCCCCCAGATCCATGCCGGGACCCATGACAGGTTTTAGGACCAGATCCGGTGAAAAAAACACCCCATATGTTCTCTACACTACAGGTGGACTGAGGCTGATTGGTCAGATACTATACAAGGGATCATGCATAGTATGAGTGCCTTTCTTTTGTTCCATTGGTTTGGGCAAAAGCCCAAATATTTGAAGCAGCATAATGTCTATGTCTATGGTGAACATGTAGTGTTGACAAAGGGACTTTTGCTCAGCAATTAGTTTCTGCAATACATAAATAACCCACAGTATTCAGAAAGTGAAGACGAAAGGGTCCAGTTGACTAGACTTCAGCACTTTAATATTTTGAAGATAGCTGGAAATCTTAAATGTTATATGAGAAAGTCTGTATCGGGTTATATTCCTGCAGCTGTTGTTTGTCACCAGTAGTGTGACATTAGTGTGTTTGAGCTGCCAACAAAAAAAAATGTCAGATTCCTCTGCTAAGGATCCTATTGGGGAAATTTGTGGGACAAATCGGTCATCCTCAGGGAATCACTTCTCTCTCATCCCTCTAACTGCTATAGTAACCAGACATGTAATCAGCAGACACGAGAGGAAGTTTGCTTGTTCATGTAGCTGACGGGAGAAGAATGCTGAGCTAAAGGTGAATGCTCATTTTAAATGGCCTGTATGCCTTCGTTTGACATTTTCTCTGTTCACTAATGGAAATTGTGAATACATTTATTTTCATTTCGTTATGTTCATAAATCTTCTTTAAAGGTTGCCACAATTCAGCTCACAGTTTTAAGATGGCCATTTATGTCTAGATCTGGCCAATTTCGACTATACAGCCTGACAATATATGGCTTTATCAGGGCGCTGTTTCAACAGATAATCCTGTGATCCTTGTGGATCGAGCATTATCTATTCTGTGTCACAGTTCTTTTTTACTTCATTCTGTTCTCATCGTTTGAGAGGTCATATGGACTTTTTCCATTCTTTTATTGCTCCCCAAGTTCTCTTTTTACATTTGAATGCATATCCCAATACATTTACTTTTATAATCGGTTCCCATTTTCCCAGTACAGGTATGGGACCTGTTATCCAGAATGTCTGGATAACGGATCTTTCTGTAATTGGGATCTTCATACCATTAGTCTACTAGAAAATCATGTAAACATTAAATAAACCCAATAGACTGGTTTTGCTTCCAATAAGAATTAAGTATATCTTAGTTTGGATTAAGTACAATGAACTGTTTTATTATTACAGACAAAAAAGGTTATCATTTTTAAAAATTTGGATAACCGTATTTGGATAAAATGGAGTCTATGGGAGACAGCCATTACTTAATTCAGAGCTTTCTGGATAACGGCTTTCCAGATAACGAAATTCATACCTGCATTAAATTTTCTGCCACTTACCCTAAAGAATTCTTTCATAATTTGGATCTCCATATCTCATGTCTAGTAGAACATTATTAAAACATTAAATAAACCCAATAGACTGGTTTTGCTTCCAATAATGATTCATTGTATCTTAGTTTGGATCAAGTACAAGGTACTTGTTATGTTTTGGTAGCCGAGGATGAGTTATTGGTTTATAAAAATCTGGATTATACGAATAAAATGGAGTTCATGGGAGATGGCCTTACCGTAATTAAAAACTTTCTGGATAACGGGTTTCTGAATAACAGATCCCATACCTGTACCAGTATAGCTATTCCCTAGTACTATACACATTCAACAGCAACATTTCCGGGCACTCCGAAACTTTAAACAAAAAGCAATTGTGTCTCATGTTATTTGCGTTATAGGTATCGCTCATGCATTTAGGATACAATACAATATTATCTTATCACATCTCCATTTTAAGAATGATAATGGGCAAATAAAAAGATATTGCCTTGGGGAAACAATTACATGCATTCACTGTGATTTCTTGTAAGTAATTGGAAGTGACTGTAGAAAACAAAGCAGGGAAAGTGGAATGTGCAAAGAGAAAAATTATGTCCTTCAGTTTTTATTCTCTTGAACCAAAAAAAAGTGTTATTAAACTTATTTTGCAGGCATGGAAAGTGTGTTTCACAAGGCTGAGTCACTAGACTTCATGCGTAGAATAGCAGCCACAAATTCAGCTGTCGGTTTCATTCTAATCTTACCTTTATATCAATGATTGGAAGTAATTCATTTTATGTTGAGAAGACATCTAGGAACAGAGAGATGTGGTTAGAGTAAACTTGTTTGGACCATGCTGGGCATAAGGTACTGCATTCTATTAGTATTAACTTGTCTGCTATTAGTATTAAGATCTCTGATAAAAAGTGACCGAGGATAACTGAACCCGAGTACGGTTTAGACCTTCACTCCATACATAACAAGGTGAGAAATGAAGCTGGCCATAGACGCAACTATATAGTTGAACAAATCAAAGGTTCGTAAGATTTTTGGACCATGTGTGGAGTCAGAATTATCCTCAGAATAACCTCCCAACATTTTTCGTACCATGGTGAACGCTTGTTTAGTTGATCAGACAGATTTGGAAGATTTCTGTCTACTAGCGATAATATCTCTGCATGTATCGATATCAGTTAATGGCCAAAACATAATTCCTACTTTATTTAATCCGAATGACTAGTTGTAGATAGTTATGTTGAAACAAATGATCTTGTCGTGGTACAAAGAATAAAATCTGCACGTCTATGGCCAGTTTAACATAGGCACAGATAGAAACATTATTGCAAGATGTTTTTATTGGTCATTATGACCTTACAGTTAGCTTGACCCAAATGTTATGCACCTTCTGGTGGTCTCTGCAACCAGTTCCATTGTTACTGTTGTATGATATTCACACCCACTTTCAATGACTAGTGGGCCATTGTTTGCAAACACATGAGACATACACTGGGGAAATGCACAAATCAAACATTGACAATTTTATTGCACAGGCTCCTAGAGGTCTCCCGGTCATCCTCTTTGCAAAGCCCCTCTCCCTTTTGTCATCTCTTGCCCTGCCCTGTAACAAAGAGGCAGATCATATTCATGTTTTCACAGGGTGTATTGTGAAAACTTAGTGAGCACATTCTCAAAGCCTGGGAAAAAAACCCACAGACGTCAGAAATAAAGAGAAAAACAAAGCCAGTCAGATTCCTAAATACAACACATAAGCACAATATAATCTGGATGGGCAACTGTCCTTGTGGCACAATTGTCTCTGCTTCTTATGGTGCAGATTATAATGACTGGTTTACAGTATTCGGGTATTAAATCATAGCATGAAGGCTTATAAATTACATTTTATGAATGGCCCTAAAACACAGAGGGCCTTTCTGGTGTTCATTATAGGAATATGGTGATTTAATCTCTTTCATGCGCTCCTCTGCTTTTTCAATCAAAATAAATGAATGTTTGCCCTTAGCCTGTGTGCAATAAATACAGCCAGCGGCTGACAGGGGCAGTGAGACTTGAATACTGATTGGGACTGAGTATAAATTCATACCTTACTGCAACAGTAACAGGATCATTCTATTGCTATTGGGCTCATTAAAAGAAACCAATTTTTGTTGCAAATGTATGTATTTTATTTGCATCCGTATTTTTCTCTATGGATTTTCTATACTGGTATGGGACCCGTTATCTGGAAACCCTTTATCCAGAAAGCTATGAATTACGGGAAGAACATCTCCCATAGACTCCATTTTAATCAAATGATTGAAATTTTAAGAAATGACTCCGTTTTAATCGAACAATTCAAAATGTTAAAACATCCTCTGTTATAAAAAAAAATTACATTGAACTTGAGCCCAACTAAGATATAATTAATCCTTATTGGAAGTAAAACCAGACTATTGGGTTTAATTCATTTATAAATGATTTTTTAATAGACTTAACCTATCAAGATTCAAATTATGGAAAGACCCCTTATCCAGAAAACCCCAAGTCCTGAGCTTTCTAGATAACAGGTCCTATACCTGTACTCAGGGCTGCCATCAGAAATCACAGGGCCTGTACGGCAAAATTTTCTGGGCCCCCTGGTCCCCACTCCCCTGCCCTCAAGCCCCACCCCCAAAAAAACATTTGTGGTCAGGGCCCCCCTACAAGTTAAAAAAAAATCATTGGTGGTTGACCCCCCAAAAAAACATTTGTGGTCAGGGCCCCCCTACAAGTTAAAAAAAATCATTGGTGGTCAGCCCTCCCCTATAAATTTAAAAAAAAAAAGACCTTTGGCAGCAGGGCCATCCATACAAGTTTTAAAAAAAAACATTAGTGGTCAGGGCCCCCCCTATAAGTTAAAAAAAATTCATTAGTGGTCAGCCCCCCTATAAGTTAAAAAAAAAATCATTAGTGGTCAGGGCCCTCCCATAAATTAAAAAACAGTGATGACAGAGCCCCCATAAAATTTTTACAACAACATTGGTGTTCAGGGGCCCCATAGATTGTAATAAAAAAATCATTTCAATAACTACAAAAAAACAAAAACATTGGTGCTCAGTGGAACTTACCTTAGTTTGTTTTCCATACAAAGTTCCCCCCCCCCACAACTGCTCTCAGTGAGCTGCAGAATCAGGTAGGGTGGGCGGAGCTTCTATAAGTCCCGGCAGATCTACACAGGGATTGGATAGGCTTATCCAATCACCATGCGGCTCTACGGGAAACTACCAATAGTTTAGAAGCTGGGGAGGGGAAAGACATGAAGCAGAAACTCCGCCCTCCCCACACGATTCTACAGATTCGTGACAGCAGTGGGGGCCAGGCTACACAGTGAGTACAGCGGCCAGGCCCCCTAAGACCCAAAAAATCACCGTGCCGGCACAACTGTTAACTGATGGCGGCCCTGCATGTACTGATATGTATTCTCAGCCCCATTTTATTGACATTAAAATGGTGGTTACCTTTAAGTTCACTTTTGTATGCTAGAGAATGGCTAATTTTGAACAACTTTTCAATTGGCCTTCATTATTTCTTTTTTTATAGTTTTTTTTAAATATTTGTCTTCTTCTTCTGACCTTTTTGAGCTTTTGAATAAGGGTCATCTAAAAAACAAATGCTCTGTAAGGCTACAAATGTATTGTTATTGCTACTTTTTATTACTTGTCTTTCTATTCAGCCTCTCCTACTCATATTCCAGTCTCTTATTCAAATCCACACATGGTTGCTAGGGTAATTTAGACCCTAGCAACCAGATTGCTGAAATTGCAAACTGGAGAGCTGTAGAATAAAAAACTAAATAACTAAAAAAAACACAAATAAAAAATGAAAACCAATTGCGAATTGTATCAATTTATCACACTCTTCATACTATTACTCATACTAAAAGTTAATTTTCAGGTGACCAACCCCTTTATATAGTTTTTGCTAGGAGTTGCAGTTCAACAATGGCTTGACACAATGTAGAAAAATGTAAGCTTTGTGCAAAAATACCTTTAGACGGGAATGATCAGCAGGCATTTTAGGTGTTAAAATGTTTGTATCATCCCTGGGGATGATATCTGCTTGTACGATGTGTAATTTAGCATTAAGGCCACTAAACAGATGCTTATGAAGGAAGGGTTTTGCTCAGGAAGTTGTAACTGTGAAATAAATCATTGATAACATTTGCAAGGAAAGTTCTGTTCTCTGTAATGAATAGAGACAGTTGCAAGCCTATAACTGGGGATACAGCATGGCGCGTTGGTTTGCCTGTAAGCTGTGAACACAGAGGTGTGCTGTCAGCTGTTAATAAGCCGTGAGTCATCTCTCACAACACTAGACATCTGTTTATTTATGTCTCGTCCAACTTCCAAGTGCCTGTTGTAAGGACATATCATCAGCATCATCATTCATTTAGAGAGCGCCAGCAAATGAAAACAATAACAATCAGCGGTTATAACATAACAATAATAAAGAGTTATAGAACAACACAATAGCATTAGTGCTTGCTCTGCTTACAAGAGCTTGCAATCTAAAGCATAGATGCAGATGTTGAGAAAATCAATGTATGATGTCCTAAGCAACTGAATGCAATCCAGGTGGATCAGACAATTGTGGCTCCATATGGTTGATCAATGGGAAAACATGCACTGTACAGGGCTGTGCAGAAATAGTTGTCCATAAGGCTCATTTACTATCGGTAGGCACAGTGCCTGGTGCAACAGTACAGGCATATACTTTCTAATTCTGTCCTTTCCCAAGTTACAGACTGTCTTTCTGCTGTCTCCTCCTGGATGTCACAGCGCCACCTGAAACTGAACCTTTCAAAACAGAACTCATTATATTTCCTCCAAGATCTTCCCCTATCCCTCAGATATCACTCACAGTAAACAACACCACCTTTCATTCCACCACACAGGCACGCTGCCTAGGAGTCATCTTAGACTCTCATCTGTCTTTTTCACCACACATTCAAACACTTGCAAAATCTTGTTGTATTCAACTGTGCAACATTGCACGAATACGACCATATCTCAGTTCAGAATCAACTAAAACACTGATTCAGTCTCTCAACATCTCCCTCCACGATTACTGCAACCTACTCCTCACAGGTATTCCAACAAGTCACCTTTCACAACTCCAATCTGTTATAAATGCTGCTGCTAGACTCATTCATCTATCTCACCGCTCAACATCAGCTGCTCCCATATGTATGTCCCTTCATTGGCTCCCAATCTCCTCTAGAATCAAATTTTATATTACTAACACTCACATTCAAGGCCCTTAATAATGAAGCCCCTCCCTATATTTCATCTCTGATCTCCAAATACTCTCCTTCATGCAACCTTCGCTCTGCTTCTGATATTCACATCACTTCTTCTCTCATCATTTCTGCCCATTCTCGTCTACAAGACTTCTCTTGGGCTATTGCTTTTCTCTAGAACCCTCTGAATCGAGCTGTCAGACTTTCTCCTTCTTTCCAAACTTTCAAGCGCTCCTTAAAGACCCACTTGTTTCAATGTACCTTAATTAATCAATCATTGCTGTAATAAAAATCACAAAATTGTTTCTAAAATCCTAATGTCTCAATTGAACCCTAACCTTTACTTTGTAAAATCCAATTTGGAGGGCCCTCTATTTTCTATTGTACTCTGTAACCCTTGTTTGTAATCCACCATTTATTCCCTGTTTGTTATAACTGAGGTAAAGCACTGCGTATCTTGTCAGAGCTATATAAATAAATGATGATGTGATGATGATGATGATATACCCCAGCTCATACCCTGGGACCATCAAAACATAGTAGTGCAGCAGGAGATGCCTTGGTCTAGGGGTAAACAATGCACTCCAGTGCACCCCCATTTATTTTGACTGGTGAAAACACAAAAATAACCAGTACCTATTCCTTACTATAGTGTTTTCTCTGACAAATATCTTCCTGAACATTGGATTTGTTCTTCTCGCACTCACCCAGAGGACTAATGATCCATCTCACTATATAACATCAATCTAAAATCTATCTACCGGTATCTATCTATCTATCTATCTATCTATCTATCTATCGGTCTATTATCTACCTATGTATCTATCTATATATCATCTATCTATCTATCCAGCTATCTAACATCCATCTATCTATCTATCTATCTATCTATCTATCTATCTATCTATCTATCTATCTATCTATCATCTATCTATCTATCTATCTAACTATCTATCTCTATCTATATATCCATCGATCTACAAGTATCTATCTTTTTAACTATCATCTATCTCACTATCTCTTTATCTATCTATCATCTATATATCTCTATATATATATCTATATATATATATATCTATATATATATATATATATATATATCTATATATATATATCTATATATATCTATATATATATATCTATATATATATATATATATATATATATATATATATATATATATATAAAGAAGTCCAAAAGCCGGCACAGCACGTCAAATGGTCATGGTTGTATGGGTGCAAAACGCCCAAAAATGAAATGCAAATATGAAAAAGCTCGCACTCTCAGGTCTTATCACATCAAAAAAGTGTTTATTCAGAAAGTAGAATAACTGACGTTTCGGCTTGCACTCAAGCCTTTCTCAATCTTTTTAACTCTATCTTTTTAACTATCATCTATCTCACTATCTCTTTATCTATCTATCATCTATATATCTCTATATATATATCTATCTATATATATATTTATATATATATATATATATATATAATCTATCCTCTATTAATCTATCTATTTATCCATCTATCTAACATCTATCTATCTCTTTATCTTTCTATCTATTATATATCTATCTATTCTATATCATATATCCATCTCTTTAACTATCTCTCTATCTCTTTATCTATCTATCTATCTATCTATTATCTATCTATCTATCTATCTATCTATCTATCTATCTATTAGCTATTAACTATCCTCTTTAATCTATCAATGTATCCATCTATCCATCTCTCTCTCTTTCTCTTTCTCTCTCTCTCGCTCTCTCTCTATATATAATTTATCTATCTATCGCTCACTCACTCATACTGCAAATCTATCCTTGTGTCTTTCTATCACCATCATTTTCCGTCATTTATTTATATAGTGCCAACAAGTTACGCAGTGCTTTACATTAGATAACGAACAGGTAACAAACAGTAAATAACAAACAAGGGTTTACGGAGTACAATAGCATCAATGATTCAATATCCATTAACTATCCACCAATATCCAACTCATAAAACTACTGATAACAAAATGAATGGAAGACATTTCTGGAGATCAATGAGTAATCACCCTTGTATAAGTTGTACCATTCAGCTCAGCAAGCTTCTGGGAGTTGGACCTGCATAATTAATTAAATAAAAGCTTTCCCAGAAAGCAAATGACATGTACATGGGGGATTAATCTTGCAGAGGTTCAGTGATATTTGTTCACAGAGAAGCAGATGGATTTGAAATGATGCGCTCCAGGACATTACATTTGGCAGGGAGATAAGATATGTGTCCCATCACAGTTGTTTTTGCAACAAAACATGCATCTATCCAAACATCAATCCAGCGTGAGAACTGTGCTGCAGTCTTACATAGGAAAATCAAATGTAATAATCCAGTTTTTTTTCCCAAATTCTCTGCGCCGGCTAAAATGAAAAAACACCAGCGCTAATTACACGCGGCGATTTGTTCTCCGAAGTCGCCCGAAGTTTCAACTTCGGGTGACTTTGTAAAATGGACCACCGCGTGTGATTAGTGCTGCCATTTTTTCATTTTAGCCAGCGCAGAGTGAGGGAAGGCGTTTAGGGAGATTGGTCACCACAGACGCCAGGCGACCAAATCTCCCCAAAACGCCCAGTGTGGCCTTACCCTAAGAGAGGAAGAGATTTCACCATGGGCCCCCCACTTTGTTGTTGTTGAAATGCAGCTCCTAACATCTCACTTAAGCTGAATGCTGGAAGTTGTAGATAAACAACAACTGGAGGGTTGCAAGTTGGACATTCCTGATTTTTTAAATGCCAACCTCCCCCCCCAAAGTTGTATGACAAGTGTGTCTGAGCCTTTTATTAAGCTAGTCCATATGACACAAAAAAAACCTAACAATGTGATTATTTTAATACATTGTTTAGCTTTTTACCCATAGGTCTGTATGTAATAGAACATGCGATAGGAGGGGAGTTGTAGGGTGATTTTCAGATACGGTTAGTAAATATCAACCTGCAATGAATGTACCTGCACTACCATGGAAATATGTCCGTTTTTAGATCTGAACTGGCAATCTGTGGATTCTGACAGTTAGAGGGGCTAGTGTAAGATGCCATAGACAGTCACTATTTAGTGGGCTGGTGGGGGGTGGGACTGTTTGGGCCTCTGTGTACCTGAAATAACAGGGACTATTTTGAATCCCAGTTGTGACCTGTTTTAGGTGAAAGAGATTATAGCAACTATAGCAGAGCTAGTAAGTAATCCATCAGTTCCTAGGGAGGTGGAAGGACAGCAGGGCAGACCAGGCCTGGACTCACTGGTGTAACTATAGAAGAAGTAGACCCTGCAGTCACAGGGGGGCAGGGCTGCCATTGGGGGGGGCACATGGGGTACTTTTGTAATGGGCCCAGGCCTAAAGTGGGGCTCAGCTATTTCAAAAGGTGCAGATCGGTTGGACCACCCTTGACAACACCGAAGCCGTGCTGCACCTGCTAAAATCCCGAACCGCCGAAGTCCCGAAGCCACAAAAAGAGCCGAAGGTGAAGTCCTGAAGCAGCTAAAAGACCAGAAGCCACAAAAGGAGTCAAAGTTGAAGTCATGAAGCTGTGAAAATACTCAAAGCCATGAAAGAAGCTAAAGTTGAAGTCCTGAAGCCACAAAAAGACCTGAAGCCTCGAAAGGAGCCGAAGTTGAAGTCATGAAGTAAAGAGTTCAATTCTACTGAACACCTATTTACCTATACTAGATGAACACCAATGTGCTCCCTACCCGTGCTGGGTAGGGAGCAGAGGACACCAGTGGATCTGGAATGGAGTGAGTGGAGGAAGGTGGGGAGTGTGCAGGTTGTGGTCCCATTAAGAGTGACCATGCACAGGGCTCCTCTGAAGGTTTTTTTGCAGGGGGGGCCACTGCCGGCTTGTTAAGCTGCTGCCTGGACTGGAATTTAAAGTAGGCCCTGGCATTTCAAGTACACAGAGGCCCCCCACCAGCCCACTAAATACTGATTGTCTATAGCATCTTACAGCAGCCCCTCTGGCATTTGCCAGAATCCACAGATCCACAGTCGGAGCCTTGGTCAGACAGGCTTTGTTGCCTCAAGCAGTAAAATGGTTTGAATGGTCTATAAATGTTATGTGAAGAGGAGTATGCTTTGCTTGTTGAAACTTATTAGACAGTTATGTTCTGCTTATACTTCTTATATTAAATATAATAATCTATTTCATCAGATACTTCCAAGCAGGAACTCATTCCAGTGGAATAGCTACAGTATATTTAAAAAACTGATTGGCGTAACTGCCAGGGGAAACATAGGGCAGTGGGCAAGAAGGCAGTTAAATAAAACAGCACATAAAACCTTGACATGATTGCTATTTATTACAGGAAAGAGATCTTACCCTAATTCATCTTGTGAGTTTCAATAAAAATAACAGAAAAGGTATCTTTAAGCTTTATTTACTAGATTGTGAAATATCAACTTTGACGTCTAATCAGCATAAAACGAAAATCTGCGAACACATTGGCCAGTACATTAAGTTTTGGGGTGTTAACGTCACATTACTAAACATTTGCATCTTTTTGGCAGGTGTTATAAAAAATAATAAAAATGTACCAGTTTATCAAGCACACCAATAAGATTTTTCGCCAAAGTAATGTTGCTAGGTGCAGGCTCATGACTTCCCATTATAAATATTCAGCAGACACTTTAGCATCTCATCTACTAGGGATGCACCAAATCCAGGATTCCGAATCCGAATCCTAATTTGCATATGCAAATTAGGGTGGGGATGGAAATTGCGTGACTTTTTGTCAGAAAACAAGGAAGTAAAAAAAAAAGTCTCCTTCCCATCCCTCATTTGCATATGCAAATTAGGGTTCGGATTCGGTTCGGTATTCGGCCGAATCTTTCGTGAAGGATTCGGCGGTTCGGTCGAATCCAAAAAAGTGGATTCGGTGCATCCCTACTATCTACATCAGATCCTCCATGCTAATATCCCACAAACAAAATTGCTTTATGGTGTTAGTTTACAAATATATTTTCCCCATTAATATTGGTTAAAAAAACAATTGTTAAAAAAATAAGCTAATTATGCAAATTATTTACAGCAGCAAAATGTAAGCACATTCAACACTCTCAGCTTCTGACAAAATTCTCGATGTTGCCCTTCCATTTATCTGAATGTAAATTGCCTCAAAGACCACTGTAAACTTTGACAACATGTAATTATAACTAAAAATGTGCAATGAGCATTTTCATGTCATGATTGCTGAAATTGCTATTTAAATCAACGGAGGGGGGATTTTAAATACTGTGTGCCCCCCCCTGCCAAATGAGCAACAAAAGCTCCAAAACTCCCCTTATGCCATTGCCCTTAACGTTACATGTGCACCTTGACAGAAAAGGCAAGAAGCTCACCTTGAATTATGGCAAAAACCCCCTTCGGTATAGTCTTGGCTAATAATGAAAAGAATAAGTGTCAATATTCTCTCCTATGGGACTCTACACACAATGACACAATGCAACAATTAATAGTTTTGTGTCAGGTGTCTACATAATTGTTCTCACAGAAACTGCACTGAAATTGGATTGTTGTGTGTTTTGTGAAGACGTCTTCCCTGCAAGGAGCAACATCTTAATTGTTAATTATTTAGTAAATCTTGTTTTTGAGCTTTAAAGGCTTAAAAAATGTTACTACTTGTTCCCAGTTCATATTCACTTCATAATCGACTGGCCTGAAGCATCAGCAGAATATATTTTCAAACATTAGAACAAGAAACCAACTGACATCCACGCTACAAATATAACGGTTGGGATCATCAGCCCAGCATACATGTACCAAAAGTGTTAGGTTTATTTACTTATTTCCCCCATATTATAGCCACATAGTAGGGTTAACTCCTCTATTTCATTACCCTACGGTACTATTGATTTATTAACTAAACTGTAATGGGGTGGGGTAAGGGGGTTATTAGAAGCATAACCTTCCATCAGTTAAAATGGAGTATAGATGACCGCTGCTTGTTTCTGCCTCCTGCCATTGCCCTACATCATTGAATCTGTTTTGCCACCTTTGGACTATAAGTACCATTTCTATACAATAGATATATTAATGCTTTATAAGTTGCTCCTGGTATTTGTTTCTGAAAATAGTCATGTAAAACCAAAGTACATGATAAAGGAGGAAAAATAGCTGAATAAAGGAAAAAGTTCAGGTTTACAATCTGAGACATCCTGGTGCAACTCAAAACATGGCCATTTACTAAATCAAACAATTGAGGCATTGCCCTGTAAAGGTAGGATAACCATACTCATTTTTGAGACCTCATAGTCATGATAATGTTTTTTTTTTAGTACTCCAGTCCTGCCTGCGGAAGGAAGGCAGGACTGAAACTTTGAGCTACTTCAGAAAACGAAGCAATGCGTATGCCATCCCGCCAGTGATTCGCATTCTTGCCGGCAGGAAGGCATTTGGGGAGATTAGTCGCTCACAGTAGAGAAGATTTGTCGCTTGGCATCTGATCTCCTCATGTGCCACCACCAAGATTATTGTATTAGTGCTATAAGATAAGGTATTTTCCTGAGCAATGAAGCAGAATGTAAGTAAACCTTAGGTGTAATGCCAGGTGAAGCACAAAATGCCTGCTAAAGCCTATGGCACACAAGGGCTGATCTCAGCCTGTGGAAAAGTGAAGCGCAAGTATCAGCCCAAAAGCTGACACTAGCTTTCTTCTTTTCCCACACCCTGAACCATTGCATCGGCACAGGTACAGGCAGTGTCGGACTGGAACACCAGGGGCCCACCCAAAAACCTTAGATCAGGGGCCCACTCTCAGTACTGTTATTCTTCCTTTCCTCACTCTACCTCTATTCACTTTTCTTTACATACTATAATCCATTATTCCAACTATTTAGCCTCTTTTTCTCATAGAAATAGGGAATGACCATGAAATAGGCCAAATGTTTAGCAGCATGAAGGCCCACTGACACCTTGGCCCACTGGGACTTTTCCTGGTATCCCTGTGGGCCGGTCCGACACTGGGTACAGGCACACATGATGGTTTTCGTTGGTGAACAGAGTGGTGAACTAGAGTTTGTGTGTTTCTGTGTCGCCCTGTGTGGCATTAGCCTAATACCTCACACCATTGATTTTACTGATATCCATCTATCATCTCGTACACAGGGCAGACTTCAGCCCTAAAATACAATCCACAAAATGCAACCTTGTGCTGCAACCCCCTGTTGGCCAAAAATACTGTACAAGTCTCCCAACTGATACTAGCTCACTGACACTTGCTCACCAGTTCTTGACCTTTTCTACTGATTAATTTGAATATGTGACACACAGGATCAGTTTGGGTGCTAACATAGGCACAATTTTTCCTAGGCTTTTGAAAGGGAAGGCATTTTGGGGAGATTAGTCATCCACAATAGCGAAGATTTATCGCAGGTGACCCATGTGCCACCACACTTAAGCTGGCCATAGACGTGCAGATAATTAGGCTATATCGGACGAATGAATGTTTGTTCCAAACCTCCGACCTGTAACTAACCATTCAGATTAAAATAAAGTAGTAAAGAGAACAAATCACACAATTCTCAGGTCATTAATTGACAAGCAACAATCATACGAAAGTTATGTCCGACAAATAATAGCGACAGTCTCCAATAGATATCTTTAGATAGGCAATACATGCAGAGATATTATAGGTAACCAATATAAATCTTTTAACCTGTCCGATCGACTGAGCGACCGATCGTCATGGCACGAAAAATGTAGGGACGATCCACACATGGTCCGAAAATTGTACGAAACAAAGATTTGTACGATTTTCAGACCGTTTGTGGATCGTCCCTAAATTTTTCATAGTATCTTTGCATCTATGGCCAGCTTTAGAGGTAAGGAAATGAGGGTTACTGCAAACAGTAGGGTTACAAGTCACCAACAGAAACTCTGTAAATAAACACATTGTATGCTTAACAGGTAAGATAAGATTAGATAACTTGACAGTGTTAGAACAATAGAATGGCAGGCTCCCACAGAGATAATGGAGACCTGAAGAGATTTTTGTGTATCCAGACATCCTACAGAGCTTGTTCTTTTTATTGTTTTCATGTTAAAAAAAAACCAGAGAACAGGGTAAAAACAATCCTCCCCATATACGAATCCCTGCGGAGCGACTCCTTCCTCAATTTATAATTGAAGTATTCAAAATCAAGGCACAAATCCATGGGTATGTATATTTGCTTCTACACTGTTTCGCTGTTTAGTATAGGTTTAGCTGTGCATAGTGGAGTTATAAAGAAACACAGATTAATAGTGACACAAAAGAAGAAGCAATTATTAAAAATACTGTTCACCTTCAAATGGAATTTGAAGCTCCACAGCACACTGGGGAGCAGGTTTATCAAAAAAGTCAGAAAAAAATCACTACTAAATGCTCCATAGCATCTTGGCAAGTTTAGGTTGTAGATTAATTTAAAAGGTCAACATCTCCATTGGCCCTTTGCATTTCATGTCTCCCACGGCACTTGGGAGGCATGAAACACACAGGGCCAATGCAGATGTTGACCTTTTAAATATATCTACAATAAATAATATTTTTTAAACTATTTTTGGTAACCCTTGTGGAGTTTTTTTGAGTGCCTGGATGCCCCCTATTTACTGCTTTTGGTTTATCCACTCCCAGCAATGTCCCCTCTAAGCTGTGCGCTCACGCGTACACACACAAATTTTGAGGCCAGCAGACAGATCAAATTTTGGTGGACAAAGAATTTTTGTGTGCTGGCAGCTGAAAAGAAATTAGGCTTTTTTTATGATTGATATTGACTAATTAACTAACTGCAGTTAAACATTGCCATCACGAAAATAAAGTAGCATCACTGGTGGCAGGTGGCATTTCAGGCAGGTCTCCATGGATGGAAATACACTGTCAAAACAAACAACTAGTCTGCCATGTGCCTAAAGCCGGCCACACATGCCCAAATTTGGTCAGTCAGTTTGGCTGATTTCCACCATAATGTCAACCATCTGGGTATCTACTGTATGTGGCCAGTTGGGGGGGGGGTGCAATTCTGGTGGATCAAGGATTCTCTGTTCTGATGGAAATTTTCCATCACTTGGGCAAAAACAAGTGAAGAAGATCCCCAGCTCCTTTTCACTTGCTGCTGTTCCTGAACGACCAGTACAATACACAAGTACAGTACTGCAAACTGCATTAGGTACAGAACAAAGAGTTAAATAATGTATTTATTTTATTCCTGGTATTTATATAGTGCCAACAGATTTATGAGATGCTTTACTGAGATTATACATCATCCAAACTTACAGTCTAAGGTCCTTACCACATTCACATAAAGTCACATAATCTGTCTGTATGTTTTTGAAGTGTGGGAGGCAGGGGTGGATTAATGCACAGGCTTCCCGGGATATAGCCTAGGAGCCCAGAGTGATCAGAGGCCCATTTAGCTTTTTTCAATTATTATTTCTATTTCCTTTTAATATTTATTTTTATTTGTGCTGCTTTGTCCAGTTAGGTACACCTGCTGGGAGAAGAAGGCAGGCAAGGTGCATGCGTGTTCCCGGATAGATGCAGATCCAGAATCAGACTGGTGCCTTGGGGGCTCACTGGGGCTGCACAACGAAGGGCCCTTCTGGCAGTCCCCAGGGACCCCATCCTGACCTCTAAACTCCCATGCATGAAAAAAAATGCTGTAAAGCGTGCATGCATGAAAACCACTGCTTGCATGAGCAAAAAAACACCATGCGCATAGAACACCACATTGCAACAGCTAGCCAGGGAAGCAGGTCTAGGCCGGCAGGGGCCCATGAGGTCCAGGGCCCACTGGGTTTTTCCCGGTGTCCCGCCGGCCCAGTCCAACCCTGTGCAGATCCACTGACTTCCCTGGGGCATGCTGAACCGACCTGGTGTAGAAAGCTGGGGGTGCACGCATGTCTGATCCTGCACGCATTTGGACCCAGCAGTAGCCAAAGGGGGACCTCTGGATGTAGCCCAGGAGCCCCATATATCATTAATCCACTACTGGTGGGAGGAACCTGAAGAACCCTGAGGAATCCAATGCAGACCCAGGGAGATATAAACTCCTTGTAGCAGGTAAGAGTTGTTGTAGAGGAAACAAATTACGTTTTGTTGCTCTCTGTACCCAAGATTAATCACAGGCAAAAAAACATCCCATCTCCCATTGCCATAAGGGTAGAACCTAGACTGACAATCTGTGGGTTCTGGCAAATAGAGGGGCTGCCATAGATAGTAACTATTTACCAGGGGCAGTTTGGGCATCATCGCTTCTCAGCCTTTTAGCTAAGATCAAGTAACTTTGGAACCACTTGGTCCTCTGGCTGGCAAGACCAAAGAGGAGTATCTGTTTTAATTATCCTATCTGAAGAACGGAGAAACCATTGGTCCTCTGGACTAGGCTGACAAGCGGAAGCTTGATGAAAGCTGGGTCGCTGTGCTCCCATGAGGGTGGCCCCTAACTTGCGTTTTGAGTCAGGGGAGATGCACATGCACCCATGCTTAATCAAGCTTCACTTCCTTTGCTCTTACCATTAGGTGGGCGGGAAGTCTTTTCTTTTTCTGGCTGCCAACCAGAGCCTTGCAAAAGGCAACCAATGGCCTTGCACCGCCCACTCCAGCACCTTTTTTGTGTCTGGTTTGAGCACCCTGGATGGGGTCACGGTCTTTTGGCTGGTCTCGCAGGCCATGACACGCCCTGGAGGAAGCTTCGGCAGAACCCAGGGTAGACGGGACTCCCCCTAGCTTCGGTGAAGGGGAGTCCAAACGTCCCCAAACCCCTTCAGGGGGGGCGGGGTGGTGGGCCCTCCCTAGCTTTGGCGAAGGGGGACCCACCTGTTCAAGCTGTTCGCTGGCGGTAGCTGGGAATAGCTTGGGCAACGGAGCCCATGCCTTCGGGTAGGACTCGGAAGGATGATTCAATATCATCTGTGTACTTGAAATGTCAGGGCCTATTTGTAATCCCAGTCCATACCTGGGTAGAACTGAGTGGGCCAATGGGAAAAAATGTGATAAATTCACAAAGAGCTGTGAGTAGCACATTACGTATTGTCAGAGGATGCTGGAGGTTGAAGTTCAATAACAGTTGGAGGTTTGCAGGTTGGACACCCAAGTTTAATCTTTTTTGTTTTTCATTATATAGGACCTTACAATTCTTGCTGTGCTGGAAGTTCCTCAGCTCTAATGCTGGCCCTGGGTTTATGGGAATAATTGTTTCTAAAGTAATCTGCAAATGTATTCAGTAAATGCTTTCTTTTACTTAACTGTCAGTATATGTGCTGAGCATACAGGTGTGATGGAGAAAGAGGATTTACATATTTAATGACTTCTGAAAGATATACGCTACCTAATAGCTTTATGTATATGATCTTTAATGCACTGTGTATACATTGTTTAAAGGGATTCTGTCACGGGAAAAAAATGTTCAATTAATAGTGCTGCTCCAGCAGAATTCTGCATTGAAATCCATTTCTCAAAAGAGCAAACAGATTTTTTTATATTTCATTTTGAAGTCCGACATAGGGCTAGACATATTGTCAGTCTCCCAGCTGCCCCCGGTCATGTGACTTGTGCTCTGATAAACTTCAGTCACTCTTTACTGCACACCCCCCCCCTTCTCTCCCAGCAGCCTTACAACATAATAATGCGAAGGTAACCAGATAGCAGCACCCTAACACAAGATAACAGCTCCCTGGTAGATCTAAGAACAGCACTCAATAGTAAAATCCAGGTCCCACTGTGACACATTCAGTTATATTGAGTAGAAGAAACAACAGCCTGCCAGAAAGCAGTTCCATCCTAAAATGCTGGCTCTTTGTGACCAGGCAAAATGACCTGAGATGGCTTCCTACACACCAATATTACAACTTAAAAAAAACACTTGCTGGTACTGGAATGAAATTTTATATTGTAGAGTGAATTGTTTGCAGCTTAAACGGTCTAATTTAGAAATAAAACCTACATTATAAAAATCATGACATAATCTGTGGTATCTGTGAGAGACCTATACTCTTTCCTTGGGCTCTTTCAGGGGAAGTTGTCCAGGGGGATATGGGTAATTTGGGCAGCTGTCTATGTTGCATCTGTATGTTTTTGTCAATTATTATGTATAAGGGTAAGGACACATGGGCAGATTTGGGGAGATTAGTCACCCCGGCGACAAATCGCCTTTTCTTCTGGGCGACAATCTCCCCAAACTGCCTTCCCCTACCTTCCCGCCGCCTATAATAAAAAATCGCCAGCGGGATGGCACTCGCGGTGATTCGTTTTCCGAAGTCGCCCGAAGTTTCCTTGTGAGGCAACTTCGGTCGACTTCGGAAAACGAAGCACTGCGAGTGCCATCCCGCTAGCGGTTTTTCATTATAGCTGTCGATAAGGTAGGGGAAGGCAGTTCAGGGAGATTGTTGCTCCAAAGAAAAGGCGATTTGTTGCCGGGAGACTAATCTCCCCCAATTTGCCCGTGTGTCCTTAACCTAAATCTCAGTTACAGACAAGGCCCCCAGTGCTATTGGGCTGCCCCCTTAGGGTCAGCCACTGTTCTTTTACTTGCTAAATCCATATAGTTACTTGCCGAGCACCAAATATAAAAATAGGCTGTGTTCCAGAACCTGCCCAATAAATTAAAATTGGGAGGGTTGGAGCTAGTTTTAGTTCCAACCCCAGGCATGAAGTGTACCCTTGACTTCAGTACAGCCCAGGAACCAAGGTGTTCTTTAAAGAGCTTGAATTTGGCTCTTATTTATAACATTACTCCGGCTAGCTTCTCATAATTAAAAAGTTGGGCCTACAGCTAAACACAAAGCAAATGTCCTGATCCAGAATTATAGGCCTCACTGCTCTTTGGAATAAATGCACTTTTTATCCCTGATATTATACATACTTCTATCGGTATGGGACCTGTTATCCAGAATGCTCAGGACCTGGGGATTTCTGGATGAATGATCTTTCCATAATTTGGATCTTCATACCTTTATTCTACTAAATAAATCATGTTTACATTAAATAAACCCAGTGGACTGGTTTTGCTTACAACGAGGATTAATTATGTCTTAGTTTGGATTAAGTACAAGTTACTATTTTATTATTACAGAGAAAAAGGAAATCATTTAAAAAAAATTATTTGGATAAAATGGATTCTATGGGAGACATCATTTGCATAATTTGGAGCTTTCTGGATAACGAATCCTATACTTGAACATAAAAATCCAAAGTGGTCTATGGTTTGGTGAAATAAAATCCAGCCGTCCATCATCATCATCATCACATATTCCACCAATCACATGGGCAGAATAAAATCTGTCAATGCAAAGAAACGCTACCCTACTTTCTGTCAAACCCTTTTTTCCAGCTTGTCATTTCTCATTCCTAGTGCAAGCTGGGAGAGCAAATAACACGGAAATTCCTATAAATAGATGTGATGCCTGTGCACTCAAGAGAGATGTCCCACATTCTAAGAATGAACTCCGGTTAAAATGTTACTGAGGGATTCAGTCAGTAATCCCGCTTCTTCCCAGTCAATAGCAGATCTCTGGTGTACAGCATTTACTTTACGAGATTCTTTTTTTCCTAGAGTAAAACTGTATTTGACCCCGTACATGACAATTAATGTGCATGTGATTTCCTGTGACTCTACAGAGATGATTGGGTCAGACTGAAGTCAGATTTAGGATAGGGCATAATACAATTCTAAGCATCTTTCCAATATACAGATGAAAATGTATCGGCTTTTGAAAGCCGTATACTGTATATCTGACCTTTTCTATGCTCTGAACAGCTGCTTCTCACTTTGAAATCAAGACATATGAAGAATCATTGTTTCAACAGTATAGAAACAGAGAGATACTGTTACATTTACAAATAACTGAAAAATGTTAATACAGTTTATTACAATGTTGCTTAGTGTTATATTTTCTTTCATTAGACAATTTTTTTTTTTTTTGTTTTTACATCCCTTTTAGGCTCAGAATTGAGCAACAAATTGAGACATTGCTGTATGAGTTCTGCTATAACAACAAGTTGCATAACAATGCTATGAACTGATGCAGCTACTTAGAAATAAGGAAGGGTGGTAAAACCGGATTATTTGTTGCCAGTTAGTAATAAAGAATGCTTTGAATGGTAGCTATCTGGAGAAATAATGGCGGTGAGATTCAACAAATGTTTTAGGCTCTAACTGTACTTGAATAAAAGCACCATGAAATAAGTTTTCACTCAAAATAAATGGGCACACAATCACAGCAGCCCAATGAATCATATTATCCCAAAAGGTGCCACTGAACTGTACCAATGCTTTACCCTGTTTGCTGCACTCACACTGTCTAAAGGTGGCCATACACGGAGAGATCCGCTCGTTTGGCGATGTCGCCAAATGAGCGGCTCTCTCCCCGATATGCCCACCTTGCGGTGGGCAATATCGGGCTGATCCGATCATGGGCCCAACGATTGGATCCTAACAAATGGTAACGGGCGGTCGGATTGCGGGACCGCATCAAGGAACAGATGCGGCCGCAATCCAACAGAATTTTTAGTCCCATCCAATCGAGATCTGGCCGACTTTCGGGCAGATCTTGATCGTGGAAGCCCGTCGGGGGCCCCATACACGGGCCAATAAGCTGCCGACTCGGTCTGTCGGCAGCTTTTATCGGCCCGTGTATGGCCAGCTTAACACTCTGCGAGAGATTTCCATAGCTGGCTCCAGTCTAAGGTTTATCTTCTTCTTTAAAAATAATCATGTCTCCTTTGTCTGAGTTATTTGATCAAGGGAGTTAGTTATCTTATATTTTTTATCAGTGATAAAACACAGATGAATTTAAAGGGTACACAAACTTCCTCTCAGTAGTTATGGGATAGGGTTAAAGCAATGGCACATGGCATTCGCTAAAGGTGGCCATAGAAGTGACGATTTATGTTCATATCGGACAAACGATCGTTCGGTGCCATCTCCCGACCTGCCACTAACCATTGAGATCAAATAAAGCAGTAAAAGAATTGATCAGACGGTGTTCCGCCCTGACAGCAATCGTACAAAAGTAAGGTCTGACAAAAAGCTGGTGACAGTCTCCCACTGATATCGTCAGTGACATTATTGGAAATTTCTAACATGTCCGATCAACTGACTGACCAATTGCCATCTCACGAAAAATGTCGGAATACTCCGCAAACAGCCCGAAAATGTATATGAAACTGAGATTCGTACAAATCTTTGCATCTATGGCCAGCTTTAATGTAAAGACAAGCAAGGGATTTTATCCAATATATGTATTCCAGCCTCCCTTCTGTGGCCTCCCATTAACTGTCACAGCATAAAATTGTCACCATGTGCACTTTGTGGCCCAAACCTGCAACCTACAGCCTTTTCTTGAGGCCAAAAACTATAGTTATTAGCAGATAGTTATTATTATTAACATATCAACATATTCCACAAGACTGTACAATAAAACACACAGTTCTATATGTTATTTATTTTGACCCATACATATTCTGATCCAAAAAAGAGGTAAAGTGGGCATTGCTCAGTAAAACTTAGGGTTGCCACCTGGCTGGTATTTTACCGGCAAGACCCATAAAAATGTTTCTTGATCCCATTGTTAATTGGAAAACATATATAGGAAGGGCGGTAATTTCTTCCAGAAAAGGTGGCAACCCTACAGCATACAATTCAGGCAATTGAGAAAATGGCCAGTGTGCCATCAGCCTAAAAGCTAAGGTGCAGTTTCCAGCTTAAATATGCTCTTTTCATAGAGCTCCTTGACCATGTGTCAGGGGTAGGGTTGCCACCTGGCCGGTATTTTACCGGCCTGGTCGGTAAAAATTATGGTTTTTCCCAATGTTATTAATAGGGAAAAAAGATAAATATATAGGAAGGCCGGTATTTTTTTCCAGAAAAGGTGGCAACCCTAGTCATGGGTGGCCCTTTCAGAAACACCCATGTTATTGATAAACAATAGCTGGAGGTTCCTTAAAATCCAAATTTATACAAATAAACGGGGCTCCTCAAGGGCTACCATTTGGCTCCTGTAGTCCCACATAAGGTTGCCACCTGGCCGTTAAAAATGATGGTTGATCCCAATGTTATTAATAGGGAAAAAAGATAAATATTTAGGAAGGCCGGTATTTTTTTCCACAAAAGGTGGCAACCCTAGACCCACAATGACATGGAGTTATTCACCACACAGACTAAAATAACAGTTTAATATGAAGGGTAAGTTGTGTAAAACACTCCATTATTGCCACCTTTACTGGAAAAGTACTTTTTGTGTGTGTTTTTTTCTCATAACTGACTCCAAGCATCTTTTTTGTCCTGGAACAGTCATGAAGATGCAGACCAGTTGCCACCAGCAGGCAAGGCCTACAGTGACATTAGAGGAGGAAACTTCTTGTCACAACAGGAGACTAAAAGCTGGGAGGCCACATATTAGGGCGCTAACAGAGGAGTCACGAATCTTCTGAGAAAATTATGTGCACATTACATCCCTTCTGTGATTCATTCATTTTGTGGAAGCTGTCACGCTTTCCTTTCTATAACTACGGGCTGAACACCCTCCTCACACTAGTGCTACTGAATAGAACTGCGCTGGTTGTTGAAAAGTTAGAAGAACACTGAAACGCGCCGCCCTAGCCATTTGTGAAGAGGCAGACACGTGACTAGGCTGCAGATGCTGAAGAGACATCAGTTTCCGCGCTCTGCCAGGCGTGAGGGCACACAAGCACGCGCCCTTCTCTAAATGAAACTCTCCCCACCCCGCATCAGTTCCCGCGCTCTGCCAAGCTCGGGAGGGTGAGGGCACACAAACCCTCTCCCCTTTCTAAATGAAACTCTTGTGCGCGCTCCCGACCCCCGCTGCAGCAGCTCTTCGCTAGAAGGGCACGTTCTCGGTTCTGCAGCAGCGTTCCTCAATTGGTTAATGAATGAACTGTCCCGCCCTCATGCGCAGGACAATCCTCCACTAGCTATTAGACGTTCAGATAATTGGTCCTTTTCACTGTCTATCTCCGCCTTTGTACCTTTCCGATTGGTCGGTGGCCGGAACGCCCCCATCTCGCTGTGCCGGGGAATAGAGTGTTGGTGTCTGATCGGCCTCAGACGGGATAGCGGCCGGCGGGGACGCATTGATCCAGGCTGCACTCTATCGGTTGTGTTTTTACTGCAGCGCAGGGATCTTACCTCTTTCCCCGCCATCTCCGCTAAAACCATGGCCAAGGAAGAGAACAAGGGCAGCGAGCAGTCCGGCTCCGACTGGAAGCAGTTCATCTACAACCCGCAGAAAGGAGAGTTCATGGGCCGCACGGCTAGTAGTTGGGGTAAGGAAGCCGATCATTCATTTGGGGATTCGGGGAGGGGAGAGGCTGGCGTATCTCCATTGAGACGGACAGGCAGCTGTTCTAGAACTACACCTCCCAGCATTCCTCTGCCAGATCAGCAGCTGCACTAGTAGGACTGACGGGAGTTGAGGTTGTGGAGCAGCTGGATAGCCGGGGGTTGCCAGTCCCTGTCACACTCAGTTATATGGAACCCGCCAGATACACCCCCTGCGCAAGGACCTGCACTGATTGGCACTCCTGTTGTGAAACTACATTTCCCAGCATGCCCTCTGTCTGCTGAGTGGCTGTTGCATTGAGATCAATATCTGCTGTGCCAAGGCTTTGCTATAGTCCATTGAGAATGATACTTTAGGGATTCCATTGCTCTGCAACCACAGGGTTTATTCTAGGGAATGCCTGAGACTCCCTGTCAGCATGAATTTACATGCATTTATGAACATATCCATAGGACTCTGTATATAATGCCATTGCCCTGAGATTTCTGGATCAATTCCAGATAATAGACTGTACACAATACATGCCATTTGCAGATACTGAAGCCCCTCTCTCTCTCTCTCTCTCTCTCTCTCTCTCTCTATAATATATATCATTTGTGTGTATTAACCTCTCCTTGTAGACTGATCATTGACAGGAGTGATCTTTATGTTATATTATATGCGCCTGCTGCTTGTACATTATGTGCCCAACCGAGCAGATTCAAGACGAGGCCCCAGATTGTGGGGCTGTTGCTGAATAGATGCAAGGAACTCACATCTGTATCAATCATATATATATATATATATATATATATATATATATATATATATACTAGACATTAAGCCCGTTAAATTAACGGGCGCTAGAACATATGTAGTCAAACATTTATAAAAACAGAATTGTTCTAGTCTAAAAAAAATTCGCCAGAGACAGTCCGTGGGGCACATGCGCAGTAGCGCAATCCCACGGATACAGGGACTGGACGCAGAGACACTTCAACTTTATTATATAGGAGATATATATATGTGTATATATGTGTGTGTATATATATATATATATATATATATATATATATATATATATAAAGATAAAAAAGACCAGCAACACCAGGTTTTTTGCAAATAGAAAAAGTGTTATTGCATATGTGGTTACATATGCAATAACACTTTTTCTATTTGCAAAAAACCTGGTGTTGCTGGTCTTTTTTATCTTTATATACTGATCTTACCGAGCACCCAGGTAAAGGACTTGGAACGGAGTGCTGTCCACCTCTATATGATATATATATATATATATATATATATATATATATATATATATATATATTCGCCAAGGCTTCTGCCGATAATTCACATACCGTGCTGCTCCCAGAATTTCAGTATACAAGTAAGCAGATGCTGGTGCACACAGGGAATTTTTTCCAAAATATAACCTTTATTCACTCGACGTTTCCATCCTCTACTGGGAGCTTTCTCATCTTGTTCTATAGAATTGATACAGATGTGGAAATCCAGCCCCATGGATATAATTATGTTTCCTCCTATAGATCTGGGCTGTTCCTTATGGAAGGTCATAACGTACAGGGCAAAAATGGGTGTTGTATTGAGATGTGCCATGGTGCTTCCCTGTCCTGGACCAAAGTATTACACACACACACTCATGTATAAATGCAATATATGATATCCACGGACTGCCGGTATCTATGTATTATTCACATATTTAATATGATTGCTGACAAGATGGATTTGTATGGTAAGATGCTAGGATAGAGTGAGAGCTTAGCATTGCCCCCTGCTGGAGGAGAGTAAGCGAGAGGGAGAATTGCCGGAGGTGCTATGGGTTGAAGGGAAGAGAGAAATCTATTTGTGGGTGATGCTTCGGATTTTACTGGCTTGTAGGGAGAACCTTCAGTAACCTTCACTGGGGTGGGGTCAGCACAGGGGCGATTGGCTGCTCTTTGCCCCCCTTAACTGCATGATAGTCGTGCCTGGAGATATTGTTTTTAAATCAATGTTTTCTCTAAATGTACAGAAGTCATCAGCATTACTTGTTAAAGCCTGTAAGGATCTTCAGTTACATGACTCCATGTTTGACTGTAGGGAGACCATCTTTGACCTCCTATTTTAATGACGGGTGTAAGAATTAGGGTCCTGCATAAAAAGATTTTTTTTTTTTGCTGTGGGATTTGTCCAATTGTAGATTCCATAGGTGAGGGCGGTTGTGACTCCTGTTCTCAATTTGGTTTGCTATGTAGGCACCGTTTAGAAGTGTTGCGTTTGTGTGTGTGTGTGTGTGTGTGTGTATAGTTTTTCACTTGTGTTTTGCGTGGTGGATGGAGGTGGTGTTTCCAAGAAGCATCCATGGTCAGGGCACGGAGCCCACGCAGCAAGCAAAGGGTTACGTATTATGGCATGGATGGGGAAGTCTCTGTATCAGTGGTGTGACACATTTATATGGTGGATGAGAGGAGGTGGGGGTGCTTCTGAAGTCAACCGCATTGGAGGCTAAAAATAGCACTGTAGATGGGAGAGGGGGGGTCTTCACCATCTTCTTCATCACACCCCCTCACCTCCTTGCATGGGTGCCTCGGCCCACACCCTTTGCTTTGCTCTAGCTGCTCTGTTTGTGGCTAATTGTGATGCTCTGACCACCATAAGGGATGCTACCCTGCCTTGTTTCAATATGAGGAGGAGGAGGAGAAGGAGGTGATGATGGAAGAAAAGGAATGGGGGGGGGATGGTCTGTCACATCCATAACTGCAGATTGCCTGTGAGCAACTAGATTTATTAACCTCTTCGAGGCCAAATAACCCCAATGCTGCTCAGTTAAGCCACATTTTAGTTTTGATCACTTGTCCTATTCCCTGGGCTTTCTATTGGGTATCTGTATATTGCCAAGAGAACCTGCAATGCGCCGACCGGGCTGCCATCAGTACCTGCCTTCAACCCATAACCCTGGGCACCTTGCGTTCCCTCTGATCAGCTTTGTGCCGCTGGCTTCCAGTAGCTATTAATATTGTTCAATGGCTTTCTATTGGTGCTCTCATTTATAGCCGGCATTGCCATAGCCGTGTGCATGTAGTTCTCTCCTTCCCCTGGGTGAATTTATGCTGATTACACGCTAGCAGGGGAAGTCGATGCACAGTTCCCGTAACCACAGACGTGTAACGTGCAGCTTATTTCCTGACATATTTCCTGGGTCTCACAAGGGCAAGGATTGAGGGTATCTCCTACCCCCCCCTGCATGTGTCTGTATAATTATGATCTACAGTATTTACTGGGCTTTTCTACTCATTCTCTGTGAAATATTGTGGCACAGCTTATCTTGACCACTATATATATATATATATATATATATATATAATATATATATATATATATATATGTGTCTATACATACATACACATATATATATATATATATATATATATATATATATATATATCTCTGCATACTAGTGCCTATGTATCGTGACTGCTGCCATATAGATTTTTCTGATGAGGAGGCTGAAAAAAGAAAATGCGTCTGCAGAATTGAATGAAATGGGGCCCTCAAGTGGCCAGACTGCTCTGAAAACTAGAAGAATACGTACTTGGACATAAACAAAAATTCCTACTCTTTTCTGTATAAAAACCATTGCCATCTGCATTATATTATGGCATTTAAAGGTGTACGCATTTTTGTTGCGTGTGCCATATTATATTGTATATGATATTGGTTTCCCCCATGATGCTGCTTGTTAGCAATAATTGAATCTCATTACAGGAGTAGAACAGCGGCCACATTGCTATGAATATGGAAGAATGCTTGCTTAGATTCACCAAGCAGTTACCCTTGAGTGCAGCTTTTGGACATTGCATTGCACTCACTCTATCAGGCTATAAATGTTATTCGTTTAAGGTACAGGCCTTTTTTGCAAGTTGGGACGTGTCTTCACTGTGAGTCATTAATTACCCGCTGGCCCTAATTACTTTCTAAGCTGCTAGCACCTTAAAGCCAATAGCCAACTATGTGACTCAGATTTAGCAGCTTTGGGAATTGGCACAAAAATATTATAATAACTATCTATGGCTGAAGCAAGTGTAAATACTACTATACAATTTAATTTAAAACCTGGCTGAATTCTTGTGCTAGGAATGATAATTTTTTAGATTTTTGGTCCACATACCAGGTCATCACATCAAACAACCAATCCCAGGTCACTTTTCATGCCATTATCATTTCTACTTATTGGCGCCGACTGTTTTTTGCCCATTGACTATATTGCAGCATCTTCTTCTTCCTCAGGTCACCAATGCCTCTTGTTGCACAGTATTAAGAATTATCAGGGCAGATTGTTAAAAGAATAATGAGAGGCAGTTCTCTTTAACATTGACTTTAGTGTGTTGTTGGCAGTGCAGTGGTAGTTATTTGAATATTTGCATATTTTTGTTGGAGTTTTAACAGCTATAAATATGCTAGTGTTTAATGATCCTAGCAACCAGGCAGAAGTCTGGCAGTATGAAGAGAAGATAAGTAGTAAAGAGCCTAGAAAGCCTCAGTCTGTGTTTTTTTGTCAATGGGGTCAGTGACCCACCCAGCAACCAAAGTTGAAAAGCATAAATATGATTCTAGTGCCTCTATTTTTCTTTTGCCCCATGTTTTCTTTTGCTTACACTGAGGTTCTCTCATCCCAAGCTTACTTGTTTGCCTGAACTGGGATAGCAAAAATAACATTTTAGGATATCTGTGTAGCGTGCAACTGTAGAAGCGATCCTGATTGGATGATTGAGTTGTGGGCTTTTTCCCCTGTATGTAGCAGTGTAAACTCAATAGCTGCTGACAAGAAGTGCTTTGTGGCCTAGAATTTAGTCAAGCCCACAACTTGGTTTCTAATAAAACGGATTTATCCCTAAGGCTGATGGGGTGACGTCTCTATTGGCAAAGCCAAGAAGTGTCCAAAATTGCCCCTGCCACCTATAAGTACAGGTATGGGACCTGTTATCCAGAATGCTTGGGACCTGGGGCTTTCCGGATAACGCATCTTTCTGTAATTTGGATCTTCATACCTTAAGTCTGCTGGAAAATCATGTGAACATGAAATAAATAAACCTAATAGGCTGGTTCTGCCTCCAATAAGGATTAATTATATCTTAGTTTGGATCAAGTACAAGCTACTCTTTTTTTTATTATTGCAGAGAAAAGGGAAATCATTTTTAACATTTTGATTATTTGGCTAAAATGGAGTCTATGGGAGACAACCTTTCTGTAACGGATCCAATACCTGTACAAGCATCTGTGGCACCCGTATCCTCAGTGGTATGATCCAGTATTACAGCATGGTAGTTGTTGGACACAGGTTACAATCAGGGATTGCAGCAGGTGCTAAAGCATAATACTTCCTCAGGCCTAGATACAAACTGCCCACCAATTCATGGTTCATACTAGGCAGGGGAATTCTATATATTTATATTATATATATATCTATCTATATATCTGTGCTGGGGATGTGAGGCTGCTTCTGGGGTTGCATTTTGCTGCTTCAGGGGTCAGCAGGTTTGTTCTTGGCTCTTTGTGACTGTCCCTCAGCTCTTGTACTGTGCTGCCTCCTCTCAATTGAAATGGAAATCAGAGGCTGTTAATGCCGCTCCGTGAGTGAGGAAGGGAAATTTCCACTCCTGCTGTTGCCGTCTTGTGATTTCAAAACCCAATCAGCACTTTTTCTCCCCCCCCCCGTCTCTGCCCCCTTCTTTTTATTCATTCTGTGCTGTGCGTAGGTCCCATGAATAGGTGAGTGTCACAGTGTTACAGCACCCTGGTGAATTTCTCCTCTATATTTCTGCCTCCTCCCTTCCTCTGACTGTCACCTTCCAGTTATCCTGTTCTCTGCCAGAAATGTCATAGCTTGTGGCTGTTGGAGCAGTAAGTAGGGACATGGGGGGTTGGTGGGAACTAAGCAGTGAATGGAGTATGATAGATATCTCATTAATGCACTGCAGAGTCACTGCCCATCTCATTAATGCACTGCAGAGTCACTGCCCATCTCAATAATGCACTGCAGAGTCACTGCCCATCTCAATAATGCACTGCAGAGTCACTGCCCATTTCATTAATGCACTGCAGCCTCTGGCTTGTCCTGCTGCCCATCTCATTAATGCTCTGCAGAGTCATTGCTGCATGAGGCGCAGGAATGGATTTCTCTGCTGCACTGCGCTCTTCTCTGGATGCTTCTTGGCTCCGGCACCTCTCCCCCCCTTTCCCCCTGCCCCCATTGCACAAAGCATCAGAAAATGGCCTCCATTCATGCAGTATTAATTAGGTGAAGTGGAATTGAAGGCTGCCTTTGGCCCTCAGGAGGCCAAATTGTTTCTATGCAGAGCATTTCACATTCCCCAAGGACTAAGGGTTAATCCTGATTGCTGTTTGGCTGCATCCCCCCCCCCTTCTTTGCACAGGGACTGGTGTATAGAGTATGGGGCTCATGGCAATTCTGCACTAATGAAGAGGTTTATATTAACACTGGATGTGGGTCTCCCCTGCACCATATGTTTTCATTAGGCTTCTGTATCCAGGGGATCTGCTCGTTTATATCATTCCTGCATTCATTTATTTAAAGATAGGACCAGAAATGACCTAATATTGGGGCAATCTGGTTGCTAGGGTCCAAATTGCCATAGTAACTGTGCATTGATTTGAGTAAGAGACTGGAATAGGAATAGGAGAGGCCTGAATAGAAAGAGGAGTAATAAAAAGCATTAAAAAATTTTTTTTTATAGGGGGGTCAGTGACCCCCATTTGAAAGCTGGAAAGAGTCAGAAGAAGGCAAATAATTCAACAACTATTAAACTATTAAAAAAGAAAAAATGAAGGCCAATTGAAAAGTTGCTTTGAATTATTCATTCTGTAACATACTAAAAGACATACATAAATCTTTTTATAGTGGGCTATAATCAAGATACCATGTATGAGTTTTTATGCTGAATAACACATCACCCCCCCCCCCCCCCCCACTTCATGCATTCAGAAGGTTTTGTTTCACTGGAGCCCCTGATTATGTTTTTGCCTTGGCAGCAAGATGTATGACAGCTCCCACTGCAGTGCTAATTATATATAAAAGCAATGGCTGAGAGTTAAGGAAACCTCACTGGGTGCCATGGTGGGCTTTGCAGGTGGATGTAAGAAAGGTGGTTATTATTTTATGATAAAAGGATTTTGTAGCCATATCTACATGGAGTTGTTACAGATTCACCACAGGGGTAGATTCGGGGAGATTAGTCATCCGGCGACAAATCTCCTCTTCTTTGGGGCGACTAATCTCCCCGACTGACTCGGAGTGCTTCGTTTTCTCTCCTCGTGAGGCGACTTCGGAAAACAAAGCGATCCAAGTGCCATCCCGCCAGAGATTTTCATTCTAGCCGGCGGGAAGGCAGTTCAGTATCTCTGCCCTTAAGGAAAAAGTTTTACAGCGCCTGATCATGGAGTAATCATATCCGCTACAGGAGGAATCTTGCACCGTAATCCACTTCTGTTACAAGATGCAATTCAAGCCTTGCCAAGAAAGAAATCACTGTCCATTCTGGCAAAGGGCCTCTTGATCAGCCATGCACAGCCAGTACTTTTACTGGGGACAATGAGGCACCTCTAGCTTTTGCCAGCACGTAAATGAAAAGCAATATTAAACACCACACTAGATAAAGTCCCTGCTGCAGTGGGAAAGACCGACTAGTTTTGCTCTGTGTGTCCTGCATTCTTATCATTCTTATTTTCCTTTTGTCTGGCGGAACTATTCACATGTGAATCCTATAATTACTTTGCTCTTGCCTGACTTTAGCCAGTTTCTGTGCAGTAGGACTTTTGTCAGTGTCGTACATATGAGATCTGCTCGTTTGGTGAGATTGCCGGTGCCAAATAAGAAGACCCTCCATAAAGTTGACCCACACACTACCTGTCCACTCCCAATGTGACCCGGAAACCCATTGGTATTCAATAGGGATGCACCGAATCCAAGATTTGGTTCAGAATTTGGCCAGGATTCGACCTATTCCA